>PVIW01001235.1:0-323865 GCA_004026585.1 Noctilio leporinus
ATTTTTAGAAAGAGGGGAAGGGAGAGAGGCAGAGAGGGAGAGAGACATTGATGTATGGTTGCGTTTCACCTGCCTCCAGCCACAGACCGGACTGGAGACCTGGTTGGCAACCTGGTTATGTGCCCTGGCTGGGGAATCGAACCTGCGACCTTTGGGTTCACAGGCCGGCGCCTTAACCACTGTGCTACCAGCCAGGGCCATGGAAATCTTTTTGAAAAAAAAAAATGAAAAACTACCCTAACTTGGTGAAGAAAATAGACAAACAAATCCAGGAAGCACAGAGTCCCAAACAAGATGGATTTAAAGAGGCCCACACCAAGACACATCATAATTAAAATGCCGAAGATTAAATACAAAGAGAAAATCTTCAAATCAACAAGAAAAAAGCAGTTACTTACCTACAAGGGAGCCCCCATAGCCTGTCAGCTGATTTCTCAAAAGAAATTTTGGAGGCTAGATGAATTGGTAAGAAATATTCAAAGTGATGAAAAGCAAGGACCTACAACCAAGATTACTCTACCCAGCCAAGATATCATTTAGAATTGAAGAGCAGATAAAGAGCTTCCCAGACAAGGAAAACCTAAAGGAGTTCATCATCACCAAACTATTATTATATTGAATGTTAAAGGGACTGATTTAAGAAAGAAGATCAAACCTATGAACAATAAATTGGCAATAAATACGTATCAATAACTGAATGTAAAAACAAAATAAACGAACAAGCAGAACAAAAACAAAATCCGATACAGAGAATGTTTGATGGCTGCCAGATAGGAAGACGGTCAGGGGAATGGGTGAAAAAGGTGAATGGATGTAGTACAAATTGGTAGTTACAGAATAGTCATGGGGATTTCAAGTACAACACAGGGAACAGAGTAACCAGGGAACACATATGTAGGACCCATGGATGGACAACAGTGTAGGGATTACCAGAGGGAGTGTGTGTGTGTGTTTGGGTGGGGGAACACGTCAGGTGGAAGGGGACACAGGAAAATTTGGGACCACTGTAACAGCATAAACAATAAATTTTAAAAAGTAAGACTTTGATGATACACATGAGATTAAAAACTTAAATACCTGGGATGTTTTTATATGACAAATGCTTAAACTTCCCAATTTTGCATCCAAAGTATCTTTGTCATGCTAAACTATCATAATAGCAGAAATGGCAAAATGCTATCGTGATTTTGCAAACTGTTAATCCATTCATTTCAACCTCAGCTGGAAAATATCTTTAAAAAAATCTTCATCTTTTTTTCATTGCTTTAAGGGACAGAGAAGCACTGATACAAGGGAGAAGCATCTATCACTTGCCTCTTGTATTGCCCGGATCACAAATCAAACCTACAACCTTTCAGTTACAGGACAAGGCTCCAAACAACCGAGCTATGCCCATCAAGGCAGAAAGTATCTTTTATGTTAAGCACATAAAGTACATTTGTACATAAAAAAAAATGTCATTGTCAAAATTAAAAGTTAACACAACTAGGTAAGATTAGGGACGTCTCCCAGATTAAAACATACCTCAAATTCAAAAAATAAAATATATACAATTGCAATTGCACATTTTAAGTATTTAACTTCCTTACCATCCTTTTTCACCCAGGACAAAGCTGTTTTTTCAGATGTTACTAATTGACAGAACTTATCACCTATTATATCCAAGATGTATTTTGAAGTTTCTATGTCTAGTTCATCATCTTCATAATTTTCATGTGTCCATAAACTCATAGCTTCATCATCATATTGGTCAGGAGAAGAGAAACCATCTATTCTAACCACTCCATTTTTACTAAATGATAATCTGAAACATTAAAAACATAAAATCATTAGATTGATAAAAGTCCAGTAATTTTAAAGCTCTAAATTTATTATTTTTATATTAAATACTGTAAGTATATATATAAATTACATTTACAATTAGAAAACAAGGTAGTCCATATACACACACCCTTTAATTATTAATTAAATATAACCAATTTAAATGGCTCCCATAGTGTTACGCAAATGGTAATAATAAACGGTACCAATATTAGGTTATTTCAAGATATAACATTTCTTCAATCAAATGAAAACTATGTACAAGTACCTGATGAGAACAAGATATAAAATGTAGCCAAGTGCTTCTTAAAGCAATGTGTAATTTTACACATAAATTAAATCAGAAACCTTTAAAGTTGACAATGTCCAAACTGACCTTAAGACTTTTACTACAGTAATAGTTTGTCAAGTACATTTACAGGGTAGGACAAAAGTAGGTTTACAGTTGTGAGTATGCAAAACACAGTTTATTCTTGTATTATTTTCCATATAAACAACTGTAAGCTTACTTCGGCCCCACCCTATACACAATTTTCATTAAAATGACACTTTTAGCGTGTTTACTGTTTTTTAGCTTTTGACACCCTGTTAAAGTAACTACTATAAGATCAAGTACAAAAGTTTAGGGTAAATGGAAGGCAAAATTGGCTTTTCTTATTAGCTGGTGTGTATTACTCAATTATCTGTATTCTCTTTACTCTGAATCAGGGGATATTAAAAGCTCCTTACAAGTCTTTCTAGTACTTTTCATCAACATTGCTTTTATTCCTTTCTCGCTGTCCTTTCTTATTTTATCCTTTCCCTTTTACCCACCCTGTTATAACTCATCTTGTTTCAGCTTGCTTTTCTTGATCTACCTGAATATTTCCTTCAAATTTTCTAAAATTTTCTTTTCTTCAAGCCATTTTTCAGTGATTCTTTTTCATATTTTCTGCACTTCCATGTGTACTATATCCTCTCTAACTATTTTGGGGGGATTATTGGCTAGAAAGAGCATGAAGTAAAGAAATAAAAAATAAAGCTTGTTGTCTTCTAACAAATACATACTTTTGGGGGTCTCTACTGAGCCACCAGCAGAGTGTATTTGCCAAAGCAAAGTATGTCCTAATTTCTTAGGAAGATAATGCTCATGATTAAGGAAGTAATTGTAGCTAGCATTAATAGAGTATTTCATATGAGCTTGTTACTACAATTTTGACTCTGTGTACTTCATATGATTTAATCTTCATGAAATTCCTCTAAGGGTGGTACCACTAATCATTCACATCATGCTGATTATTCAGGCTTAGGTGCAGTCCTACCACAATTAATAAATTCATACAGAAACTAACGAACAAAGCTGGGAATGAAACCCCAAAATGATTAATTCTAGAATCGGAGACATGTGTCTCTGCTGACGTGGTTACCCAGGTATTCTTTAGTTGAACTGTTACAAAATTACCCTCAAGACTTAGTATTAAAGTATTATTTGGTAATGTTAATATTACATGTAGTTATATAGAAATATATAAATATTCCAGGTTAATATCAACTCTAAGTTGTTTTTATATTTACTATGAAACCTATGAAATATGACATGGTACTAACAATTCCTTTCTGTCATTTTCTAACATTTTTATAGTTATATATGTTTAACAAAATTAAAGTATGGGCATGCCAATATAATGCACTGACTTTAACGTTTACATTATTTATCTAGATTTATACAGACTATTTGTTAGCTAATGCACAGATATAAATGTGTCACTGTTTTGACCAAAGTATAGAATGTTTTGTTTTTTAAAAAACTTTTTATATGAACAAACTGCTATTTCTTTCTAGGAAAAGATACTAAAAATTTATCATTATAGGAGAACAAATCTTTCAGTGGACAAAGGCTGTATGAATACATATAACATTAGAAATATGAATTTAGTCCAATAACTAGCTACTGTTAAATTTAGTACTAAGAAAGTTTAATATGCTTTTATAATGTTTCAGAAACAAGGAAGCTCTTGTCTCCAAACAGGATCCTCAGAATGACCATATAATTTCCAGTACCCAATAAACATACTTTCCCCCAATTCCGTATTTTTTTTCACTTACCGTCTAAAGTAGTAAAATCTACAAAATACTGGTGAGTGAGTTGGTTCTTCTTCTTTTTTACTCCTAATAAGTCTACATTCTCGACACTTTTGCAAATTAGGCCCTATTTCACAGCAGGAGTCATCTTGTAAAAAGGATTCTCCAGTTTGCTTCAGCTTCTTGACTTTACGCCAGTCTTTCAACACTGAACGAGGGATGCCAGCTGTTAAACCAGTATAAAGTATCAGCAAGGTTATACCCTTGTAAGAAAAGTACTCTCCTTAATAAAATGTGATCATATATTAAGATTGTAGAAAAGAAGCAAAGAGACTATATTTCAAGGTACTCATTATTAACTAAGAATGTCACAGCAGCACTTCATTTACTGTTCTACTAAACCAATGGTTGGTTCTGCCAGTATACTGTAAATGCAGAGGAGAGTATGTTACTTTACATATAAAATAGTCATGTTTGCATGGTAGCAAACTTAAGACTCAATTCATTTTCTACATAAAGCTAAAAATACAGCCCTTCTAAATAAACACTTTGGTATATGTAGAAGAAGTTCTTTCAAGAGCCACAGAAAGAACCTAATGACTAAAAGTTAATACTTTTAGAAACAACAGGCTAATTTCAGCATACTTGAATTTTAAAATACCACTTATTCTGATCCTCAAAGGTCAGTGTGGCTCATTAAGTTAAGAAAGTGGTCATTTTCTAACATCAATATTATGGAGAACAAGAACTAAGTTATTTCACCTAATCTCTCTCCCTTTATTATAACATCCTCCATTTGGTACCAATATATTGATGGAAGCAGTATCTTTTAGAAAAACAGAAAGACTTGAAAGGAAAGAAGCCAATTATTAACCTATCATTTTTTTTAAGAGAAAAAGAAAAAAAAGAGCACAAGAACTCTAAAGAAAAACAAAACTTTGGAAAAAATATATTTATATTAATTACATTATAGTGCACATTGTTGCTCCATCACTGTTATTAACTTGAATTTAATTATAAGAACACTGGCACAAATAATCAGTCAGCTAGAGTAGAAAGAACTCAACATTATACATAAATTGAAGCTTGCCTATTAAAAAAGTTTTTTAAAGATTTATTATTTTTCATAGAGAAGGGAAGGGAGAGAGGCAAAGAGGGAGAGAAATATCAGTGTATGGTTGCCCTTCACCTGCCTCCAGCTACAGGCTTGGGTGGAGACCTGGCTTGCAACCTGGTTACATGCCCTGGCTGGGAATCGAACCAGTGACTTTTGGGTTCGCAGGCTGGCGCCTTATCCACTGTGCTACCAGCCAGGGCTTATAATTTTAATCTATTAATTAAAAGCAATCTATGCTGGGACAAGCAGTATTTATTGACTCTTATGAATGAATTTTATTTCCTACCCATGTGTTTTCTAATTATCTCTTTTGTGGATCAGAGGCACTACAATTATTCTGAGATTATATACTTCTTGCAGAAATTTGTAGCAGAAATCTTGTTCTGAGTTTCCACTGTCACTTAACTGTTGATAGTGTACGTGGTACAATTACAGTAAGATCACATATCTTAAGATAGAAGTGATGTGTTTAAACCCCAGGATAGGCCATTCAAAATGAGCTTGTTATTAATTACTTCAAGGATTGCTGCCTGGTTCTTTACAAATTCTCCCCTCTTGACAATCCACTAGAAAAACATGTATGTGTGCACACATATCAAAATGTTTCCAGAAGGCCTGTGTAAAAGGCTTATTTCCTCCACTGTGTATAAGACAGATTTCTCCTCCTACGGACTGTATCGAATATCCAGAGATTTTACAAATCAAAATGAACAGAAATGGTACACTTGCTTCCAGTTACTGATTTACTTATGACATATATTATGCTAGAATAAACTACGTCCATCTACTTCTGCTTTGACCAGAGAATTATTAATATTTTTATTATTTTTAAAGGAGGTCTCAGGGAGGGAGGAAAAAAGAAAGAGAAACATCAATGTATGGTTGCCTTTCACCTTCCTCCAGCTAGGGAGCTGGCTAGGGACCTGGCTGGAGACCTGGCTTGCAACCCAGTTATGTGCCCTAACTGGGAATCAAACCAGTAACCTTTGGGTTAGCAGTCCGGTGCCTATCCATTGGGCCAACAGCCAGGGCCCAGAAAATAATTATTAACCAATATGCTTTTACATTTCAAATAATGATATAGTTCAAGGAGTATAGATTTCCGTAACACTGTAAACAATTCAAACAGCATTATAATTTTTAAAAATGGACATTTCAAAGCAAATCTCAATTCTGTGACACAAAACACAGTAAGAACTTTTAATGAATGAATGACAAAGCTATGAAGATCCAGGTTACAGGAACAGTTTTTAATATTAAGTTTTTGCTTCTGACTAGACAAGATTGCAGCTAACTTCTTTTATAAATTTCACTAGGTATGTTTGTACAATAGATAAAACTTCATATTTCAATTCTATATGTCTAATTTATTGGCAACAAAAAATACCTAACTTAATGGATACTTCTACTTTCTTTAAACCCTAGGAACCCCTTTTAACCTTAGTTTACTAGCAAATGCTCAAATAGCTGCTCTAGCAACAGAAAACTAGGGAGGAAAAAAATTAGGGACAAATACGTGCTAATCTTAAATCTCTGATATGCTATCACCTAAAAATTATTTTCTGAGCCCTGACTGGTGTAGCTCAGTGGACTGAGCACTGGCCTGTGAACCAAAAGGACACTGGTTCAATTCCAGTCAGGGCACATGATGTGTTATGGACCAGGCCCCTGTCAGGGGTGGGGGAGAGGCAACCAATCAATCTTTCTCTTCCTCTCTTTCACCCTCCCCCTCCCTCTCTCTCTGAAAATAATAAATAAAATCTTTAAGAGGCAGAGAGGGAGAGAGACATCAAGGTATAGTTGCTTTCACCTGCCTCCAGTTACGGGCCTGGCTGGAGACCTGGCTTGCAACCTGGTTATGTGTCCTGACTCGGAATCAAACCTGTGACCTTTGGGTTCGCAGGCTGGCTCCGTTTCCACTGTGCTACCAGCCAGAGCTAATAAAATCTTTTAAAAAGAAGTACTTTTTGAGACATAGAAATTAACTCCAATTAGTTAAGCCACTGGTTCTGGGCATTACAGGACATTTAATTTTTATGAGCAAGTTCAGTTCATAAAATAATGTAAAAAACTAGTCATAAAAAGCAGGTAAATTGAGAAACATACTACATGTGTATATAATTACATGTTTAACAGTGCACATCTTCGTATTACATTCTCTGAATGCAGACTTTGCTTACTCTTGAAGAAAAGAAAAATTTTATTGCCACCCAAAACCTTTTTCAGTGGGGAGAGACAGGAGAGTTGGGGGGGGGGGGGTCACTGATTGTTTGCCTCTCATAGGCTGCCTGACTGGGGATCAAAACCTCAATCTAGGTATGTGCTTTAACTGGGAATCAAGCGTGCAACTGTTCCATTTACAGGACAAACCTCCAACCAACTGAGCCACACACACCAGCCAGGGCACACACCCATTTTGACTATGACTGATGACACTCTACTGAACATTAGAAAGATAAAGGTGGTATTTAATCCATGAAGTACATTATCTACTCAAGTTGAAAAATTAAATTTATAAACTCCCAACTTAAGAGAACTTTTCTACATAGCCCAGAATAACAGCAAGTCAACATTTCCCATAATTAAAAGATGGCATTTCACAGTCACTTATTATTTTGGACTTAGGAATAAATGGGACTTAATGTAGTACTCAAGAGGGGAGATTTCACTAAGCATAAGAACTAGGGGGGTGGGGGTGCAGATTCTAGTCTTTGTTTTCTAATTCTTACACAGGAAACATGTATATTCCGTGTTAAAATGAAAACAGAATATGCATTTTGTTAAAAAATAATTTTATAAATTTTACTTAAAAGAGTTTATTAAGTGTTAAAAACTGTAAGGTTGCTATCTTTTTAAGTTTAACTCAAGTATAATACACAACACCTGGTGGCACAGTGGATAAGGCGCCAGCCTGCAAACCCAAATGTCACTGGTTCAATTCCCAGCCAGGGCTCATAACCAGGTTGCAAGCCAGGTCTCCAGCCAGGTCCTTAGCTGGAGGCAGGTGAAAGGCAACCATACACTGATGTCTCTCTCCCTCTCTGCTTCTCTCCCTTCCCCTCTCTCCAAAAAAAAAAAAAAAATTCTTAAAAAAAAAAATAACAATAAATACACAACAGTGAAGAAAATGAGATGTGAAGAAATACAAAAAATTATTGATCACCCTAAACCTCCTCAGAATTCACTGGGAGAAGTAAACACATGAGAAAAGAAAAATCAACACTATACAATCTAATACTCAAAATAAGTCACAGGTCCTTCTTGTTTATATTAGCATTGTAGTCTCTTAGCCTCTCTCTCTAGTTAAGCTTGTTTTCCTTGTTCTTTCCCTTCCCGACTGTCCTTTTCTATGATTCCACCCTCCTTCACTTTGCCTGAATTCAATACAAGCAGGAAAACCTCATTCAGTGAAAAGGCTCAACTAAGAGTCTTCAAGCTTGTGAGAGTAATTTCTTGAATGTCCACACTGTCAGAAATTTCACATGTTGTATGTGGATGAATATGCAGATATGGTGAAAGTATTAAGTGCTTTCTGAAATATACTTAAACTGAAAAAAATCACTTCTAGAGTAAAAGCATATAGAAACACTTTGTAGTGAATATTACTGGCAAGCATCAGTTATTTTGCCACAATGAAATATAAACCTTGTATTACTCAGTTTTGCTTTTCGAATATAGATATGAATGCAGAAACCCACACCCAACCTTCATCCCCATTTTTATTTAACCTGTATCCAATGTTAAGGATTACTTGAATGACTGGAATTAGTAAACAGAAAGTGATTTCAAGCAGCTTTTGTCACCAGTAGAGAAGGGGTGAGACAAAAGGCCACATTCATACCACTCTGAAGTAATTCTCTTAAATATGTGACTTAAAGGAAGTATATGTGAATAGGAGTTCTTTTTCAACTATATCTTGTCACAGGTAAATACCTAATATTAGAAATTCACTTTTAATGTGGCAGCTATAACTACATTTTGAGAGTTCCTAGAAATGTCCAAAATTCTGACTAGATTAGACATTGATTGCTAATTAAGTTCTAGGTAAAACATATTTCTATAAGTCTCTTAAAAACAGAGATAAATCTCTCATTTCCTCTTGTATGGTACCTGAGAAATACAGACATGAGATGAACAAGCATATACATTTCCCTAGGGCATACAAATAGTCAAAAGATGCCTTTAAGCTCACTAGTTTTCAGAGAACCACACCATTATTCCAAGAACATACAGCTTATTTCACCTTAAAAAAGAAATGAATTCACTTACCACTATTAGTATTGCTCTGCAGCTTCAATTTACTTTTTTCTTTGGCACTCCTGCTGAGAACCCCATTGGGTTTTGAATCTTCCTCCATTTCACCTTTTCTCTTCTGCAAATCATTTTGCTTCTTTTTGTAAGTTGGCTTAGGTTGTCTTTTAGTCCTTTGCTCTGACTTGCTTTCGCTTTCATCGGAGTCTCCACTTTCAGAACCAGATTCGTAAGTTCTTTTGGCTTTTCTCCTATTGACTTTGTCATCTTTTACATATTTATCAACTATGATCTTACTATCTACACTATTTTGTATATCATTTGATGTAGAGGCTATTAAATTAACAGAACATGGCTTAATAATTTCTGAAACAGAATTCCCTGAACTCTCAATTTTATTAGTATTTTTATCTTCCTCTGAGTGTCTAGTAAGCCAGGCTTTTTTTAGTTTAGTATGGTAGTTTGGTTGACTTGTCTGGGATGCTTGCCCATTTCCCACAGAGTTTGCTTTGTTTATTGTACTACAGACTACAGTGCCATCCAAGAGAAGGGAGGTTGAAGATGTTTGATTTTTCACAGCGTTAGGCTCAGTCTCGCTAACATTACTTTTATATTGAGCTGCAGCCAATGCTGCCTTGTGCTTTTTTAAATGAATAAAATCAGTTGTGCCCGAGAACCCAGAGCTGGGCTGAACAGCACTTCCTGTCTTACTACCGGCTGGTGCAACTGCAGTGGTGGTGCTGGCCCTGCATTCCTGTGTGTGAGGAACTGACTGAGTGACACTTTTTGAAGAGGTACATTCTAAGGACTTAGAGGGCAAAACTGTATTCGATAAAGAGTAGGTTACTTCGGAACTACCCCAGCTGGAAATACTGCTGGTAGTGGCAGCAGATGTGAGCGTATCCATTTGGGTGTTACATACTGTATTTACAGCAGACACAACTGAACTGGGAACATCGCCCTGTGAGACTGCCTGGAGGTTTTTTGCAGATTTCACATGAGCACTGTCTGAATTCACACTTGGCAGAATTATTCTTCCAACCTCTCCAGCTTCTCCTGGTTTGAGGAAATCTGTGTGACTTGTCTCAGCTGAAGATCTTTCACTAACTCGATCTTTGGACACTAACTGCATTACTGGCATGCTGTCGAGCTTTGTACTAGAAGGTGGACGTACAATGACAGATGCCGTAGCAGCCTGCGACTTTCCAGTGCTTTTCTCTACATGCCACTCAGCTTTCTCTCTGCCAAGGTTATTATTAGATTTCCACATTTCTGTCAAACTCTGTTCGGAACTCTTAAAATTTGCCTGAGATTCTTTTGGCTCAGGAATTAGAGTTGGAGGTTTCTGTGATTCTTGAACTTTCCCACCTGCGTTGACAGGCATCACTGGAGTTAAAGTTGGAGGTGAAAGGCTACTATAGCTGCTGTCCTTTCTTTCCAGACTGTGGTGAATTGGCGGATGAAATACTGGTGCTCTATGTAAAGCAGGCATACTCCGGAGTGTATGTGTAGAAGAAACTGTCAAGTGGGTAGGACTCCTACAATCGTTTCTGAAGGTTGTTACTGAGTGAGAAGCAATTTGATGGGGAAGATGTTCTGGTGTTTTGCCTACTAAACCTTCACTTTCCGGTTGGTGTTTAATTAAAGGTGGAGGCTTTGAAAGAGATGACATGAATGAAGTCAGAGTTTGAGGATTAGCAGCTGCTACAAGGGTATTATTCTGTTTTTCAGTGTAAATATTTGAAACCTCTTTAGATGGGTACGACCTGGGTGGTTCGTTGACCACGCTGTTAGACAAGGTAGTGAAATAGTTACTTTGGGGTAAACTCTGATGCACGGAGTGCTTCATTTTATAAAGATCTGATACTGAGCATTCCACATCTTTGTCTTGCTTGATGACATGGCTTTTAGGGCTAGAAGATGACACTGCAACTCTGGAATAATTATCTCTCTCACCCTCAAGCCCCTTGATTTTAGTTGTAAATGGAGCAACATCAATACTTTCTTGAAGAATTCGGCGGTGTTCCTCTTTATATTTGTTTAACCTCTCTCCGGTCTCGTGGTGTGGTCTCTGTAATGGATTCATCAGAGGATCCACAAAATGCCTATGCAAATGGCCATCTTTTCCAGTCTGTGGCCTATTTAGATCCAAGTCATTTTTTGCTGATGTAGATGCAATAGAACGTAATGGCTCAATAAAAGCTTTCCTCTCCAATTCTCTGTAAAGAAAATATACAAAAAGTATGGCATCAGATAAGGTACTCGTTTTACTGGGACAATCACTTTATAATAATAAAGGTCTCATTACACGGCTGTACAACCTGAAACTAACATAATGTCTACTATAAAAGAAAAATAACTTTTTCAAGAGAGAAAAGGAGAGAGAAAGAGGGAGAAAAACATTGATGTGAGAGAGAAACATGTTTGTGTTGCCTCCCGTATGCACCTGAAGTGGGAATCAAATAAGTGACACATCAGCTATGGTAGTAAGAAAGTTTTAAAAATACTCAAAGGCCCTGGCTGGTGTGGCTCAGTGGATTGAGCACTGGCCTGCAAACCAAATGATCGCTGGTTCGATTCCTAGTCAGGGCACATGCCTGGGTTGTGGGCCACATCCCCAGTCAGGGGCATGTAAGAAACAACCACACACTGATGTTTCTCCTTCTCTTTTTTTCTCCCTTCTTCCCCCTTTAAAAGTAAATAAATATTTTAAAAAATACACAAAGATTTCTGTAACCCTTTTTACAAATATGATCCAAAGAATCATTCTATTATAAAAGTAAAACATGACTTTGTACGTACTCTAATATTATCTAGTAAACGCGAAGGTATTGGATTGGCCAAAAAGTTTGTTCTATTTTTCCTGTAAGATGGCTCTAGTATCTCTTAGTGGTCTATAACTTCATTGAACAATTTTGTTAGATCTTATTATGCCAGCTGTCTAATCAGCGTGCATTAAAAAAAAATAAACACTGGTAAAAGTTTGTAGAGTCATTTTATATTGAAGATGGAAGAAAATATTTTTGGCATATTATGTTTTATTATTTCTTTTCCTTAATTATATTTCATTGATTATGCTATTCCAGTTTTTCTTCCTTTGCCCCTCTCCACCCACACCCACCCCCCCAGTCCCTCAGGCAATCCATCCACCATTGTACGTGTCCACGGATAACGCACGTAAGTTCTTTGGCTACTCCATAACTTTTACTATAAACTAGATTCCTATGGCTATTCTATAATTACCTGTTTGTCCTTCTTAATCCCCCTCATCTCTTCACCCATTCTCCCACACCCTCCTCGATTCTGGCAATCTCCAAAATGATCTGTATTCATAATTCTGTCTGTTCTTCTTGTTTGCTTAGCTTGTTATTTTACATTTAATTGTTGATATGTAGTTATTGTCATCTTATTGTTTATAGTTTTCATCTTTAGCTTCTTCTTAAACAATCTGTTTAACATTTCATATAATAATGGCTTGGTGGTGATGAACTTCTTTAGCATTTTTACCTCTGGGAAGCTCTTTATCTGTTCCTTCAATTCTAAATGATATCTTTGGTAGTAGAGCAACCTTCGCTATTGGTCCCTTCTTTTCATGACTGAGTATTTCTTACCAAACCCTTCCAGCTTGCAAGGTTTCTTTTGAGAAATCAGCCGACAATCCTATGGGAACTCCCCTGTAGGTAACTAACTTCTTTTCTCTTGCCACTTTAGAGATTCTGTCTTTACGTTTAACCTTTTCATTATGCTGTGACTTGGAGCAGGCCTCTTTGCATCCATCTTGTTTGTACTTGCTATGCTTTCTAGACTTGCATGTCTATTTCCCTTACCAAATTAGGAAACTTTTCTTTCAGTACTTTTTCAAATAGATTTCCAATTTCTTGCTTTTTCTTTTCTCCATCTGGCACACCAACAATGTGAACGTTGGACCTCTTAAAGTTGTGCCAGAGGCTGCTTATACCGTTCTGTTTTGGATTATTTTTCTTCTTGCTGTTCTGATTGGTTGTTTTTTGGTTCCATATGTTTCAAATCATTGATTTGATTCTTGAATTCATCCACTTTACTGTTTTTTCCATGTAAATTGTTCTTTATTTCAATTATTGTATCCTTCGTTTCTGACTGGTACACTGTTTTATGCTGCTGAGGTCCTCACTAAGCTCCTTGAGCATCCTTATGACCAGTGTTTTAAACTCTGCATCTGATAGATTGCTTATCTATTTAATTTAGCTCTTTTCCTGAAGCTTTGATCCGTTTTCTCACTTGGGCCATGTTTCTCTCCTTGTTTTGGCAAACTCCCTGTGTTTGCTTCTATGTAGTAGGTAGAGCTGCTTTGAATCCATGTTTTGGTAGTGTGGCCTAATGTAGTAGGTGTTCTGTTGGGTCCAGTGGCAGTCTCCCCATCATCCATGCTGGTTACTCAAGGTGCACCCATCGTGTGAGCGGATATACCCTCCTATTGTAGTTGGGCACTGGTAGCTTTTGGCAGGCCAATGAGGGATTTGCCCAGACCAGTCACCTGCAGGGACTGGCTGTGATCACTGAACACCAACCTTCTCCCCTCTGAAGAATCAGTTGTGCTGGGCAGACTAGTGGACTCTCATGTGGTCTGTAGCTGTCCACTGGGTGCACTGGCCTTGGGGCCCCCCGGGCTTTCCAGGCCAGGGTCAGTCCCCACCTGTGTTTTGCCTGGGGCCACCCTGCTTGAGCTATAAAGCAATCTGAGATGGCTGCTAACTTGTGGCCTGGGGCTCAGAGGCTGGTTGTTGCTTGTTTCAGAGGAGTTAGGAAGTTGTGAAGTAGGAGCCAAAAACAGCCTTTCCCACAGAAAAGCAGTATGGTTGGGTCTGTAAGCTGTGTTGGGTGGAGTCTCTGGGGATCTCTAAGGCCCTTCAAACAGTGTTAGCCAGGCTGATGGAGTCTCAGATATGACACCAGCTTGATGGCTCTGTGGGAGGTGGGGATTAGAAAAGATTAAATAGCTTCTTCTTGATTTGATGCTAGACACCTCAGTTTCTCCCTGTGCACCACTGGTGCCTTTTAAGCTGCTACCTGTGCCTTTTAAGCTGCTACCTTTGTGCTGAAGCTCAGGGGGAGAGAGTTTGAGTAGGTCAATCTGTGTATGGCTTTTTTAAGTGGAACTGCTTAGAGCACCAGCAGTAATTTCCACCAACTCAATCTCACTGTTTTCTGCAGCTTGAGTTGTGGAGATTTATGTGGAGGCTAGCAGGCTTGGTATGGGGCTAGCACTCTTTGCTTTGATGGTGTCCCTCTCAAATTTTTACCCACTACACATGCATGAGGTCCCAGTCCATTAGGTGTTTGCATCCCTCCTTCCAGCCCGGATGATGTGGTTTCTTTAATTCCACAGTTGTCAGACTTCCATTCAACTTGATTTCTGACAGTTGTACGTGATGGTTGTTCTATTATTTTAGTTGTAATTTTGATTTGGTTGTACACAGGGACTAATTGAGTCTGCCTACACCGTGATCTTGTTGAGAAGTGCTTTACTGTTTCAAGAAAAGTTAAATGCAACTGAAATGCAAAAAAGATTTGTGTAGTGTATGTAGGAGCTGTGACTAAAACAATTGTATCAAAACTGGTTTGTGAAGGTTTTTGCTGGAAATTTCTTTTTAGACGATAGTCCATGGATGGGTTGATAGTGACCAAGTAAAGCTGATAATGATCATAATTGAAAAATTAATTTGAGGACATTCAATATTATACCACACAGAAGAGAGCCAAGATACTCAAACCATTCAAATCAGGGCCCTGGCTGGTGGCACAGTGGATAAGGTGCTGGTCTGCGAACCCAAAGGTCACTGGTTCCATTCCCAGCCAGGGCACATAACCAGGTTGCAAGCCAGGTCTCCAGCCAGGTCTGTGGCTGGAGGCAGGTGAAAAGCAACCATACATTGATGTTTCTCTCCCTTTCTTCCTCCCTCCTTGCCCTTCTGTCTAACAACAATGAATAAAATCTTTTTAAAAATTCAATTAAAAGTTATGGGTGTCAAAATGAAAAAATGTATCTTTTATTTTACAGAAAAACCCATACATTTTGGCCAACCCAATATATCAAAACAGAAAGAACAACACTTACTTTAAAACTTAGTTTTATAATACAACAACATTTTATTAAAATTACCTACTTAGAAAATCAGTTAAGAATAACTATAAAAGAAAAGGTATTTGTAAGTTTTAAGCACTGGTGTACTTACTCTTTATGATGATCTACTAAACTTTTTGTCAACGGTGGACTGGAATGCGTCGTAATTTTAAGAGGCCGATGAGGCTCTGCACTAGAAGGTCTGACAGGAATGTGACTAAGTAATCCAATACCATCCGCTGAGGTCACAGGGGTGGGTTGATGTAACCAAGAGCTGGGAGAATTCTATTTAAAAAATAAGTTAGGCTCCAGTTACTAGAAAAAGCTAAAAGCATTACCACAGTAGAAGTTAAATAGCAATATACTTATAAAGCATGTGACTTTTTCTAAATGTATCTATGAGAAAGAACTATGCAGACAATAAGTAACTAACATAATTATGTAAGTATGTAAAAAATAGCCAGCATTAAAATAGCAATTTCTAGAAATGTCTTATCTATTTCACCAAATAAAGATTTTGAAATCATCACTTTTAACATATTAGATATGTAGCTAATATATATGATTCTATCATCAAAAAAATTTATGTTAGTACTTTAAAAAAGCCCAAAATTTGTTATTCCTAAAATAATTTTACTACAAATTATAATCAAGCTCATTTGCCTATTTTGTCATGAAAAAGAACACACATTTTCAAAGAGTAGGCAGAAAATTATTTCAAGATCCAATTGTAGTCTATTTCACTGTAAGCTATAAACAGTGTTAGGTCACTAAACTTGGGAGGTACGCAGATATAGCAGTTATTTTTTTTTGTTTGTTTGTCAATATGCTGCCTTTCTCATATGGAATATTTGGTGATGTTGATCTCTATGTTGAGAGTTAACATCCAAAGACATGCTTATGAATTGCTTTTATGCTATGACTCACTGATATTCTTCCAGAACATTTGTTGAGTCTAGATACTGGGAAAATACAATCCTTTGATTTTGATATAGAAAATAAATTTTAGATCTCTAAATTATAATGCAAAAGCAATATGATATCACACAAATGATACGCTCCTATCAAATTACTTCATTAAAAAATAATTATAAACCATAAACTCCATAAGAGAAAATATACATGCATATATTTTATACATGCACATAAATACTTAAGTGCTTAAAAGGCCTCAGTTTTCCAAGATTCAGAAATCATAAATAGTATTTTCATCAATTATGGAAATAATTTACTATAAAACATTTAAAATAATCACCTAATTGTTTTTTCTTACACTATATTTAAGAGTTCTTCACTTAATGTAAAACATTCGAAATGTTTTACATATAAATGAGAATTTGATATGCTTAACAAGCTTGACCAGTTAAGAAAATGTTTTATGCCCTTATTAACCTAGAGGCTAATTCTAGTACACACACACACACACACACACACACACACACACAGAGGTGCTCCTACCCTAACCATTTCTAACAGTTATTTAGGTCTGTTTTCCAGCGTTTGAAAGTTATAGAAGACTCAGAATATTTGCCAGCTCTTGGTTCCAACAGTTTGTCCAACATCAGCTGCAGCTACATTCATGACTCGCGAGAATGAAGGGTCAGAGTAAGAATGTGGATGTACTGAGCACTGGGTCATCAGGGCTGCTTTCAATTCTGACAAAAAATGTATTGACTTGACTGATGACTCTTCATTAACTAGAATGGCATAATGTACACACTCTAGAAAGTCCCCTTTCTGCGAGATCAAGGGCCAATGTGGCTCACTTGGTTGGGCATCCTTCCACAAATTCAAAGGCTGCAGGTTCGAGTCTTGTTCAGGACACATGCCTGAGGCTGACGCATGCCTGTGGTCCTGGTCGGGGCGTGAACAGGAAGCAAATGACTGATGTTTCTCTCCCTTTCTTTCTCTCTCCCTTCCCCACATTTCCAAGTTAATGGGTGAGTATATATTAAAAAAAAAAAGAATGATATTGGGAAACTTATGATCAAGTACAATTCTTCTAGTATCTGAGATTCTGCCAATGTTAAATGTAGGAATGTTGAAGAATAAATTGTAGGTCACTGATGGCTTCATTAAAGAAGGACATTTATATGAAACTGCAGCCATGAGTTGATGTTTGTAAGGGTAACAAACAAATAATATCCTTGCACCACTAGTCTTGATGCCTTTTACCAAGGGCAGTTATCACAACTTGGGACTTAAGAGAGGACTGATGCCCACAGTATACATCACCATTGCTAGCCAGAATATAACAGCTCCTCTGTAAATATCATACTTACACTAACATGGCTCTATGTAAGCATTATCATGACTAAACTAAAGGAGCAGGTCACTAGCACTGTCTTCCAAATTGCCACAATATATCTATTCCGGATCTTTTCCAAACAACTTGAAAAAGGTGTCAAAGATACCTTTATTCATTACAGCATTATTCATAATAGCGAAGGCATATAAGTAACATTTCATTACAGCCTTATTCATAATATCCAAGGCGTAGAAGTAATTCAAGTCCATGGACAAATAAATATATAGAAAATATGTGGTGTAAACATAAAATGGAATATTAATGCAGCTTTAAAAAAAGGAAATCCTGTTACATTCTAAGAATATGCCTGGACTAATGTCAAAATTATGATAAGTGAAGAATGCCATAAAAGAACAAAACTCTGTAATTCTACTCAAATGAAGTATCTAAAGCAAAGCAACCAGAATCAGAAACAGAGACCAGAAATGGAGTTGCCAAAGTTTCATGGAAAGGGGGGGGGGGGGGGGGGGGGGTGTTGTCATAGTGTTAAATGGGTACAAAGTTTCAGTTTTACAAGATGAAAAAGTTCTAGAGGTCTGTTGCACAAGAATGTAAATATACTTAACAGTACTGGTACAGTACACCTAAACACAGGATAGTAAATTAATGTTAAGTGCTTCATCATAAAATAAGTGGATAGAGAGATACAAAAGTTTAAAAAATTCCAGGGCAATGCTGAAGAGAATCTTGGGCTACCCCAAGGACTACGTTGTTTCCTAAAGGTTAACAGAAAACTCAATCCCCCATTAAAAAAAAATTTAATTTATTTTTGAAGAAAGGGAGAGAAACATCAATGTATGGTGGTTGCCTCTTGCTCGTTCCCAACTGGGGACCTGACCAGCAACCCAGGCATGTGACCTGACTGGTAAGTTAACCCACAGCCCTTTCGTTCCCAAGCTGGTGCTCAATCCACTGAGCTACACCAGCCAGAGCATCAATCCCCCATTTTTTATGAGTCTGGTAATGCCCTCAACAATTTTTTAGTATAAAAATGAATTTGGCTGGAGAAACAACACAGTCCATGAGGTAATCAGATCATTGTATCATTACCTACAGCAAGCCCCAACTTTACTGCCAAATATTGGGAACCTCAACCCTGGCTCCCTTAAGAGAATAAGTGGTTTAGATTCACAGCTTGTAACAGACTATTCAACATGCTGTACCTAGCTGGGGAATGTAACAATTAATCTTTTAAGAATACTTTGACAATATTGTATCAAAAGCTTTTTAATTTTATATAATTAAAAAAAATGTTTACTCATTGATTTAAAAAGGAAGGGAGGAAGAGGGAAGGGAGGAGGTGAAGGAGAGAGAAACATCGATTTATTGTTCCAGTTATTCATTGGCTGATTCAGTCCTGACCTAGGACTGAAACCACAACAAATCTTGGCGTACTGGGAAAACACTCCAACCAACTGAGCTAGCTGGCCAGGGCCTATATAATTTTTAATCCAGAAAGTTCACTTCCAGGAATTTAGGTGAGTAAAAACAATTACGGATATGTACCATAATTAATTATGAGATTTCAGGTTCCATGGCTCCAAAGCTACTCCAATTGTGAAGTTTCATTATAATTTAAAAATAACTGAAAATTTGTAATGCATTTTACAAAACACTTGCACATGTGTAGATTAACATATACACTGACATGTGGCTAACTAGAACATAACTTACCCTCCTTAGTGATGATTCAGCATTAACTGCATTTTCTGGGTGGACCCACTTAGAAGATGGTAGACCAAGTCCTGAGTATGCATGTGTTCCATTTGGATATTGCCAAATAATTGGATAAAGACCAAGCTGACTATATGAAGCAGAAGGATGAGCTTGTCCAAGAAGATGGGGTGACTGATGCTGTAACAACTGTTGCTGTTGCTGGTGTGCTAGTGCTAAGTGGCTCAAGCTGCTGGCATGAGCAGTTTCTAGTCGTGGGGGGCCACCAAGTAAGGATGCAGCAGGCACTCCAGGTAAGACAGTAGGAAGTAAATGAGGGTGATGAACAGAATGGTGTGGACCACTAGTCAGAGGGTGAGTGTTAATGGTAGGCAATGGAGTTTGACTGGATGATCCGGCCAGTAAGTGGGATGCAGGAGTTAAGGCAGGGTGATGGGTACCTGGATTTAAACAGGTTCGATGGGATGAAGAATGAAGAGGAAAAGGATGCTGGTTTAAGAAAGGTGAAATGTGATTAGCTCCTGTTTCAGACCCAATAAGTGCAGGATCTCTGTAAACTGTGAAATGCTCATTTTTATCAATAATAAGAGGACTCTTTGTAGTTTCCAATGTACTGCCTCGAGCAGGAACTGGATGAAAACTGCATCTTGATAACTCATGTTCTATCTTATTTGCCGGTCTTCTTTCACCAGCAGCATGACTATTAACATAAGTGGCCTTAGACTTTACAGAATCAGGAGAATGAGTTATTTTAGGTTTAACAACTTCAGGCAAGGAATTGGATTTTGTCTTGTGAGCATCTACTGAAGTATTAAGTTTAGGTTTTATAATCTCTGGGGGTGGACTTCGCTTACGGAGCTTATCTTCCATCACAGAAACTGCACTTAGAGAAGACGTGTAAGAGGCATACTGATTTTTCTCTTTTTCCATAAGCAGATGATCATTTCCTGAAGGAGCACTCTTAACATTTGATTGGGTTAAATCTACTTTAACTACATCACTGACCCAACTCTGATCAGAATCTTGTTTTGCTGTTTCCAAGTATTTTGCATTTGCAGTTGAATGTTTTGAATCACTAATATTAGAATCCATTTTCTGAAATGTCTGAAGGCCAAAGGTATTTGAGTTTTCCTGAGCCACTTTTTCAGAATTAGTGTCATTTGTAATATCAATAACACATTTTGGTGTGGATGGTCTGGATACAAACTGCTCCTTTGGTAGTTCCACTGTATGTGTTTTTTCCTTATTTTCCTGAAGAAGTAAATCATTAGGATTATGATCAGTAAGTGTGGCCTGTTCTGATGGCTGAGAGTCAGCAAATTTCTGTTTCTCTGTTTCTTCTTGTTTTTTATCTTCTTGTATTTGATCCCAGGGAGGCTGGCTATCCATTAGTGTCTCCTCTTCTGCCTTCTCATTATTTTGGGATTTTCCTTCTTCTCCATTTATCTTTGAAGTGTTTTTATTTTTCAACTCATTCTCTGTTTTTTGTTCTAAGGAATTATTTATTATTCTCTTATTTGAATTTTCTGAGTCACTGTTCTCAGAAAAGTCTGAAACATTGTCAGTTCGTAGTCTTTTCATATTTAGTTTCTTTTCATCCTCCTCAGGTTTTCTTCTTTTGTTCATCAACTGTTTATTTTTACCTTTAGGGTTTTCTGTAAGATTTAAAAAAAGTTTTATTTTTCATATCAATATTAAATATACTTTAGAATGTATTTTTATTCTTATTCCCTTAACAAAAGCAGATCATACCTCCTCGTCCTATACAATCATATTTTTCCTCCTTCATCTTCTCTTCATCTGGTATACTGCTATCTGAGCCCTTCCTCCTATTTGAACGAATATTTCTTTGTTGCTGTTGCTGGTGTGTATTCTGTTTTGGTACAGCAGTTTGGGAGTTCATTGCTGGTCTGGGACTATTAGCCTGGGCACGGGTATAATGACCCTAAAAAAGGAGCAATTTAATATGATTTGTTTACTGCCTGATCCTAAGTAATGTAAGGAGAAAACAATTGTATAATAATCCAGAAATAACAACATACATACGTGAACAGCGTTGTTATTTTGATTTGCACGAGACCTTCGACGTGATGTAATGCCAATATTTTCACCTTTTAACAAAGAGTGAACAACATCATCCAGAAAGGTCATTTGAACCATAGAAGGATCGACATTCTGTGGTTCTAGTACCTAATCCATGAGACAAAACAAGAATAAAAATTAAATCCAATCAGTTAAGTGTAATTTTAGGTACACATTCATTACAGAGTAGAAATGTCTCAAAAATCAGTCTTTGTAAGACACTGCCATACTTATATTAAGTCAATTTTAACTTAATCATTGATAAAATTAAACTTTCTTCTGAAACCTACTGTTGTATCTGCTGACCAAAAATGAAAGTAGCAATCATATTTACTACAAGTATGCCCTGAAAAAAAATTAATTTTCAAAACGCAGGTATAAACTACTAAGAAGGCAAAGGATAAAAACTGTTTAAATAAATAACACTAATAATAATTTTTAAAAGATGGGATAAAGAAAGAACTATTTAAATACCAAAAGCAATTTTTTTAAAATAATAAAGTATGTGCCAATTTTTATTTTTTTTATTTTTATTTTTTAAAGATTTTATTTCATTATTTTTTAGAAAGAGGGGAAGGGAGAGAGGCAGAGAGGTTGCATTTCACCTGCCTCCAGCCACAGACCTGACTGGAGACCTGGCTTGCAACCTGGTTATGTGCCCTGGCTGGGGATTCGAACCTGCAACCTTTGGGTTTGCAGGCCGGCGCCTTAACCACTGTGCTACCTGCCAGGGCTCTAAATACCAAAAGCAATTTTATTCCTCACTGAAAGGTGAAAGTTTATCACCCTTTTTGAAAAATCATACCATTAAATAAATAGTATAGTTAGTATTCTGATGAAATTTTAATGAAAGCATTCAAATGATTTATATATGGCCACTCATTTATTCAAATACCCTCTACAGCTCCCACAGGTAAGATGGTGTAAATGTCTGTTGTTTTAGGAAAATGAACTAGCTTTAAAATATTTGAAATCAAGATTTTCAGACCATTATTTAAAAATTCCACTTGAAATTTATATCCTTATTACTCACCATAAAACTTAATAGAGCATACCAACTCTGAAACTGGATGTGAAAAGAACTACAGTGCATGTTAAAGCTTACATTAGTGAAAAGAAAACATTTGGGAAATATTTTTATTCCTGGAAAAAAAACAAAGCTGATTTTACAGAAAAATTTAGCTGATCTAAGGATAAAAAACAAAACAAAACACTAATCAATTAAAAAAGTCTGATGACTATTTCAGAGATGGGTTTTATCAGTGTTGAAATAAATTTGGCATCATTATCTCTGTCACCTAAGAAGGCCTTTACATAACATCAATATGCATAAACAAATCAGGATATGCAACTAAAATAACAGAGATGAAAATTATTTAGTGTAAATCTGTTGACCCATTTTGGGGGGATGTGGAACATTTTAATTGTAAATATTTCTAAAAAAAATATTAGTTGGACTATTTACCTGATCATTCATAACGATCATGGTGCGCGTGAAGAGATCATGATGAGTAATTATGCCAGTAAACCACTGGGTGGCAGAGTCTTGTCTATATACTCTCACTCTATATCCATTTAAGGAATAAGGACCTAAAAAACATATATATATATATATATATATATATATATATATATATATATATATATGTATATATAACCCACAAGAAATAAGGATATCTTAAATGGGAGACATTTTCATTTAAAAACTTTTAGGAGAAACATGAGTTATGTTATAGATGCATAATAGACTTGAATATTAGTTTTCAAAACAATGTATTAGTAGACAAGTGAATATACACTAATGATAATTCTAAACACACTACACTAGATAAAAATACTTCCTAATTCAATTGAAATAAAGTAACTGTAAGTCAGAAAGAATGTCTTCAGGGTCAAGAAAGAAAGTGGGTAGGGTTAAACAAGGCTACTTACTTCACAAGGCTGGAGTACATGACTAAATGGCTAAAAGGAACAGGTAATTTGGAACTTTGCCCCAGCTGCCAAAAATCTTAAAACATGTACAGATTGTTAGGTAAACTTATGAATGCCACTAAACTGCTTTATAAATATGGTACACATTTGGATTAAAGTTACTTTTATAAAAGGTATTTACATATATACACTGTATCTTTACATAAATATGCCTATTAAAAGTCACTTCACAGAAGAATATACAAGGTGGTGCAAGTAGGTTTACTGTTGTAAATATGTGAAAGATTTTATTCTTGTATTATTGTTCATTAAATATTGTATTATTTTCCATATAAACTGTGAATCTATTTTTTGTATAATGGAGATAAAATTTTCTCTAATTCACAAGTACTAAAATGATATCAAATAATTGGAATGTAAACAAGAACTGGCAGGTGAGGGAGTGTGTATGCTAGTGCACCTTCATGAGAGTATTATACAGTAACAATTTACAAAGTACTTTTAAAATATGTTAAGAGCTCTTCCAGAGCCAAGATGGAGGTGGAGTGTGTCTATGTATGCGCGCAGACACGCTCTGCCTCTCTCCACAACCATAAGAAGAAATATAACTACCTTAACTGAAAACAACCGAAGCACCAGAAAACAACTGCATGGAAGTCCAACAAACACAGATATAAAGAAGTAATACCCAGCCCTGGCTGGTGGCACAGTGGGATAAGTGTCGGACTGCGAACCCAAAAGTTGCTGGTTCGATTCTCAGCCAGGGCACATAATCAGGTCACATGCCAGGCTCCCAACCAGCTCCGTAGCTGAAGGCAAGTGAAAAGCAACCATATATTGGTGTTTCTCTCTGTCTCTGCCTCTCTCCCTTCCACTCTCTCTGGAAATAATAAATAAAATTTTTAAAAAAGAGATTAATTGAAAAAAAAGAAGTAATGCTCATTCAGACAGGTTCAACTGCTCTGCCTAAGACACAGAAGTAAACACAAAAGCTGTCAAGTTGAGGAGACAGATGTATGGCCCCAAAAAGGGAGCAGATCAAGGTTCCAATGGAAGAGTTAAGTGATGAAGACATAGCCAACCTAACAGATGCAGAGTTCAAAACTGGTGATCAAAATGCTCACAGACTTGACAGCCATGACTGAGTATGGCAAATGCACAAGGGAAGAAGTGAAGGCTAAGTGAAATGGAAAATCCACAGGAAACCAATGGTGAAGGGAGGAAAGCTGGGGTTCAGATCAGCGATTTGGAATATAAGGAAGAAATAAACAGTTAACCAGTACAGAATGAGGAAACAAGAATTGAAAAAGAAAGGAGGAAAGGCTTAAGAACCGCCTGACAACTTTAAATGTGCCAACGTCTGAAACACAGAGGTGCCAGAAAAGGAAAAGCAAAAAAATTAAAACACATTATGTGGAAAAATAATAAAGGAAAAAGTTTCCCTAATTTGGTCAAGAAAGTAGATATACAAGTCCAGGAAGCATAGAGTCCAAAACAAGGTAGCCCCAAAGAGGTCCACACCAAGACACATCATAATTTAAATGCCAAAGGTTAAAGATAAAGATAGAATCTTAAAAGCATCAGAGAAAAGAAAAGAGTTACTTACAAAGGGGTTCCCATAAGACTATCAGCTGATTTCTCAAAAGGAATTTTGCATGCAAGAATGATCTGTCAAGAAGTATTCAAAGTGATGAAAAGCAAGGACCTACAACCTAGATTAACTCTATCCAGCAAAGCTATCATTTAGGATGGAAGGGCAGATAAAGTGCTTCCCAAACAAGGTAAAGATAAAGGCGTTCATCATCACCAAGCCATTATTATACGAAATGTTTAAAGGGACTGATTTAAGAAAAACAAAATCAAAACTATGAACATTAAAATGACAACAAATTCACAACTATCAG
Source organism: Noctilio leporinus (assembly GCA_004026585.1). Classification (NCBI taxonomy): domain Eukaryota; kingdom Metazoa; phylum Chordata; class Mammalia; order Chiroptera; family Noctilionidae; genus Noctilio; species Noctilio leporinus. Next base: position 25,251 of record PVIW01001235.1, read on the forward strand.
CAATAGAATCTAAAAAATAAAAGCAAACTAAGCAAACAACCAGAATAGGAACAGAATAATGAGTGTGGGGATCACAGGGAGGGTTATCAGCTGGGAGGGTGAAGGGTTGGAAAGGGGAAAATGGTGCAGGGATTAAGAAGCATAATTGGTAGGAATACAATAGACAGGGCAATGTTAAGAACAGTATAGGAAAGGGTGAAGCCAAAGAATTTATATGTGTGACCCATGGACATGAACTTACAGGGGTGGGATTACTGGAGGGAAGTAGGGTACTGGGCAGATGGGAGCAAATGGAAAAGAAATTGGAACTTTAACAGTATAATCAATAAAAATATACTTAAAAAAACTTTTCAAGTGCTTATTTAATCTTAAAGGTGCTATTTTTCCCAATTATAAAAATAAGAAAGTGAGGTTGATAGAGTAAATAAATTGTTAAGTGAAATGACTATGACTGTATTTTTTTGATTTTTAGGTCAGTGTTTTCTTCTACAATGACAACATATTTAACATACAAATTAATGGTTTACGGTTTATTTGCCAGTTTTAAAGCACTTTATGCTAATACCAGCCTAAAATATAAATCAACTAACAAATCTGTAGAAAATATTCCATATGATATGTAAGTTAAATACATCCATAGCCATAATCAAGTATATGAACTTTACTTTTTTCTAATCATGAAAGAGTAAAGACCTCAAATTTCTTTTGGAACGTAATATAGAAAAAACTTGTAGAAACAAAGTTATTAAAAAATATTAGCTTGGTTGCTCCATTAAATAAATTGGAAGGAAAAGAAGAAGGAAAAAAAAAAAAAAAGGTAAGACAGGACATAATAACCAATCACTTTGTGGACATTTGTGAATGCACTGATTTATCAACCAATAACCGAAGTCCATTAAAAATCATGTAAGGGAGAGGGGAGGCAGAGGCAAAGAAGTGGAGCAGCTTAGACAAGAACCTAGTATAAAGGAACCATGGACATGGACAACAGGTGGGATTGACTTTGGGGGGAAAGGGTGGGTGGGGAGGGGGACAGAGGGGAGAAAAAAAGGGATGGATGTAATACAACAACAATAAAATTAAAAGAAAAAAAAAATCATGTAAGACATTTACGAGACAAATAAATTTTACCTTAATTATCCACTATTAGATAAATATGGGAATTTATCAACGAAATCCTTTTTTATAAATATTCAACATAATTATTAATACTTCATGTCACATCATCCTCAGTATGATTCAGTGTGACAAAAAGTTTGGTTTTATTTATATACTGATTTTACTGACAGAAAAATCACTAAGAATTATTAAATATCACTTGTTTGAGAGTCACATTGTAGACAAGTTCATCTAAAAAAAAAAGAAAAAAACTAAGACTTGCATTGTGGTCTTCACTGAGGAAGGCAAACTGAAATAGGCCACTTTTATCAGATACCAACAGCACTCCTCAAAGGAAATCATTTGTGGCTTTGGGCAACCCTCTACTGCAAACAATGCTTCCTTTTCCAGGAAGGACACACCTAAAGTAATCTGTAAATATGGAATTTTTTCCTATCAACAAAACATCTGTGTGGCTATAATTTCATGCCAGGCAGTTAGCTCAAATTAGATAATAAAGATATCAACTTTCTATTGAAATTATGACTTTGCTATTATTTTCCCTGAACTGTACGTATGTAACTCAAAATATTAGACTGGGCTTTCTATTTATATTGCACATAATTGAAACAACCAAAACCAAACATAAGAAAATGCCCATTTAAAAACACAGACACACAAAGAAACAATACAGAACGTCAAAATAGTTACCTTGCATAAAAATCTCCTGAACCTTTTGTTCCTTTACCCAAATTTTCACTTCTTCCTGAAGTTGTGGGTTGTCCCTGAGAACTGGGTTTAGGCCGTCTATGTCGTCCTAGAATGAGGGTTTTAAAAAAAGACCCAAGTTACACTATTGTAACATTAATGTTACTGATTTTCCCTCTTGTGTTTTCTAAGAACTGAATAAACTTCCTTGATCTAAAATGTATACAAAAACATAAATTCACAAGTTACAATTCATTAGTAATTATATAATAACAGAACACAAAAACACTAATCCATGGTAAAATCTGCTCCTTGACAACAATGTCCTAAAATAAAGGCAAAATATAAAATTTACTCGTGTTTTTAACTTCAAGTATAGTCTTACACAAGTCAACCTTTAAAAGGGTTTCACTGTTAGAAACAATATACAAATGAAATAGCATGAGGTCATCTAAGGCTGGCAGCAAAAGAATCAAGGTGAATATTTTAGTGACAACATAACTATACAGATATGAATTACCTTCTTCTCACAATGCTTAAAATGCTAGTTTTAAATGAGAAAAAAGTCACTATTTACTATCTTGATTTAAATGTCATTAGTTCTGTCCTAATCAAACTCATCTGACCAGTAATTTCACTGTTAAGAGTTTTATCTTTCAAGCCAGTGTCAAAGCATCCAGGCAATTAAAATTATGTTATTGAGGTCATTATCCTCATAACACAGTGGCTCTAGACACAGAAACAACTGGTTCTCTTGTTGGGAGAAGTGAATCATACAGCCACATGGTTTCCTACAATCTGTTGGGCCCCTGTTGGACTCTTGACATTCTTTCTCTCTGTCAAAGCACCTTTGCTGCTCCTGCATTTGAGATTAGGGCAGAAGCCCTCTAATAAAGCTGGGAAGAACAACAAAGGAACACTGTCAATTGGTGGCCCTTTAAAAAGGGGGCTAGCAGGTCATGCAAACCAGTTTATAGAAGGATCTAAATTAAGGGAATTCTATCTGGTAAATAAAAATAGGTACATTTGATTCCCAGCCAGGGCACATAACCAGGTTGCAAGCCAGGTCTCCAGCCAGGTCTGTAGCTGGGAGGCAGGTGAAAGGCAACCATACATTGATGTTTCTTTCCCTCTCTGCCTCTCTCTCTTCCCCTCTCTCTAAAAATAATAAATAAAATATTTAAAAACAAAAAATAAGTACAAAGAAGAACCTTGATTTATCAAGCAGGTTGGCTGTACTTTACTTTATCCAAGTAAAGCTTTCCTTCTATCTCATCACTGCTTTCAGGAACAACTCAGAATTTTTGGAATATTGTGGTAGATACTCTAATATTTCTCATCTATACCTCCATGAACACTTACTAGATGAGGTAAAGGCCTTTCAAATGATCAACTATGCTTCTTGGAAGAGATACAGAAGTGCTACTTTATGGCAGAAGGAAATAACTATATAGTGAAAAGCATCACACAAGAAGGTACATAAAGTCTGCCATTTTTTAAAAAGAATGCCCATTACATGTCTTCCTTTTCAAAAAACCAAAACCAAAACCAAAACCAAAACCAAAAACCTTCTAGCAATCCCTTTTCTGCATTTCTCCCTCTTAAAAGTATATTGTGCACTTAGCTAACCTCATCATTTTCAGAATGGAAAATACTGTGGAAATTTCAGGCACAAACCCTCTTGATGCACAACAGGTGACACCATTCAATGACAAGACAAAACACAAGAAACTTTCTATTTCCCAAAGAAAACCATTACCATTTCCAGGCAGCTCTGACAGCTACTAAGTTCTTTAAAAACATCTGAATTATGATTTTATGTACCTGTAGACTCAAGTCTTCTCTGGTCTAAACACCCACCTCGGACAAGTACAACACCAGTTTTGTGTATTAAATTTTTACAGTTTAAAGATACTGAAGTATAAAATTTATTTGCTGAATATTTATTTATATTTTATTCATTCAACATGTAAAAATAGTGGGATGTATTACAAGGTTAGTAAGACAAATACCAACAATAACCAACATTCGTTTTTTACTAGAGAAATAGGGTTAAAAACTGAAAATCAGACTCTCATGAAATGACCACACATAAGTTTCTATTTCTGCATATCAACTTCTTCATCTATAAAGCAGAGTAACTAATATCTCCCTCTTTCAATCTTAATATAATTTTACAGATTTTAAAAAATATCAAAAACAAATTTCCGGACACATGGTAGCATAGGAAACCATGACTTACCTCTCTACAACCACATCAAAATTACAACTGATTTATACAACAATCATCACTCAGTACCATCGAAATCAAGTTAAATGGAAGTCTAACAACTACAAAATTAAAGAAACCACCTCCATCCAGTCTGGTATAAGGGAAACCTATGTGGAACTGGATGGTCTCTCACCAACGTGAGGTGGATAAAAATTTGGGAGGGATATTCAGGGAGCAAGGAGTCTAAGTCCCATACCAGGCTTCCAGCTGATAGTTCCAGTGTCAGGAAGATAAATCCCCATAACTTCTGGATATAAAAACCAGCAGGGATTGAGTCAGTGGAAGAAACCTCTGGGAGTCCCAAGAGGTTCCCCTTAAAGAATTCACACATGGACTCACTTCCACTGAGTTGCAGAACCAGGGGAGCAGCTTGAAAGGCACCAGAGGCATTCAAGGCGGAACTGAAGTGCTTGCCATCAAGGAGAGATCTGGGGGACAGCTTTCCTCTGGACAGATAGATGGGCAGAGGCCATTATCCCTTTTCTGAGCCCTCTCCCCACAATGCCACAGAGTGGGCAGGCTGGTACCACACCTGAGACTTCATCAACCTAGCTATTATCACTGTTTACCCTCTTTTGGAGGTCCCCAGACATTCTGCCCAACCCAGTTTATGGGCTCACCCAGCTGCTTTTCTATATGAATGGCTGGTCTTGGCTCATGCTTCACATCTTCCTATATCTTACCCAATGAGTAACAGCTGCCTCAGTGAGCCCTCAATCCCCGTGCCTCTTGCTAAGTGACCGAAGGCCTGGCACAAGCAGCATACTGAGAGCCTGTCCTCATCTGGGAATCTCCAGCCCAACAAATGTAGCAGCCATGTCCAACTGCTTTGTAGCTTAGACAGGGTGGCCCAGGGCAAAACATGGATGGGGACTGACCTTGGCCTGTACCACATGGGAAACCCCAGAAACTGCCCATCCAGTGGACAGCTACAGACCATGTCACCTTGCCCCTGCACAAGTGATCCTCCACTGAGTGTGAGGTTGGTGGTTGGTGGTCAGAGCCAGTCCTTGCAGCTGACTGGCCTGGGTTAATCCCTCCCATTCACCTGCCAACAGCGACTAAAGCCCAACTACAAGAGGAGGGTGTTCTCCATCCATGTGAAGGGTACACTTCAAGTACCCTGCTTTGATTATAGGAGGGACTATGCCACTTAACTCTTTAGGACACCTGCTATATTAGGCCACGCTACCAGGACAGGGAGTCATAGCAGCTCTACCTAATACACAGAAACATAGGGAGGCTGCCAAATTGAGGAGACAAAAAAAAAACATGGCTCATACGAAAGAATTGATCAAAACTCCAAGAAAAGCACTAAACAAAATGGAGATGAACAATATCAGATACAGAGTTCAAACCACTGATTATAAGGATGCTCAAGAACTTAGGACCTCAACATCATAAAAAAACTTAGAAACATAGGATACACTAATTGAAGTAAGGAATAATTTACAGGGAAACAATGTAGAGTGGATGAAGCTGACAATTAAATCAACCATTTGGAAAATAAGGAAGCAAAAAAACAACCTATGAGAACAAGAAAAAAAAGAACCCCTAAAAACAAGGATAGTGTGAGCAGACTCCAGGACAGCTTCAAGAGGTGCAACATTTGTACCCTAGGGGTGCCAGAGGAAAAGAGAAACAGCAAGAAATCAGAAACCTATTTGAAAAGATAATAAATGAGAACTTCCCTAAAATGGTAAAAGAAATAGATATGAAAGTCTGGAAAGCCCCCAAACAAGATGGAAGCCAAGAGGCCCACCCTAAGATATATGGTAAAAATGCTAAAGGTTAAAGATCAAGAGAGAATCTTAAAAGCAGCAAGGGAAAAGAAGAGAGTTACTACAAGGGGTAGCTCCCATAGGACTGTCAGCTAATTTCTCAAAAGAAACTGCAAGCCAGAAGGGACTGGCAAGAAATATTCAGTCATTAAATACAGGGACCTACAGGAAAGATTGCTCTCCCAAGCAAATATACTGTTTAGAATTGAAGGGCAGATAAAAAGCCTCCCAGACTAGAAAAACACCAATGGAGTTCATTATCACCCAACTATTATTACATGAAATGCTAAAGTGACTTATAGAAGATAAAGAAGATCAAAACTATGAACAATAAAATGGCAAAAATACATATCTATCAACAACTATCTGTGTTTCCTTCTAAAGCCACATGTTCATTTTCTGTTAAATTAAAAAACAAACTAAGCCAACAAGAAGAACATAGAATCATGGAATATGAAGAGTGTTTTGTAGGTTGCCAGGTGGGAGGGGAACATGGGGTACTGGTGAACAGGTGAGGGGGTTAAAAAATACAAATAGGTAGTTGCAAAATAGCCATGGGGATGTAAGATATAGCATAGGAAATGAAGTAGCCAAAGAACTTACATGCATGACCCACAATCATGAACAATGATGTGGGGCTTGCCTGAGGGTTTAAGGGGTGCTAGGTGGAAGGGGGCAAAAAGGGAAAAATTGGATTTGTAATAGTATAATGAATAAAATGAAATTTAAATTTTTTCAAGACATCCCATTCTGAACTATCCATGGTATTAGTTGACATTAATTACTAAATTAAAAGCCATGAATGACCCACGGCCATGGACAAGGAGGTGGGGATTGAACGAAAAAGGGATGGGGTAGGTGAGGCAGAGGGAGCAATGGGGGAAAAATGAAACAACTGTAATCCAACAACAAGAAATTAATAATTTTAAAAAGCCATGATAATTATCCCAACATACTGTGTGGTTATAATAATAGTCATATTGTTCCAAACTCCTCTTTGTATGTATAGTGCTCTGAAAAGCTTTTTGCCAATACAGCCTTTTAGGAAAATCAATGTGGTGAACACAAACCAAACTTCATCAGTTCCCTTTTATTCACAGAAAGTGTCATTTGTTATGTATCCTGGATCAGCTGCCCCTTCACTCTTACACAGCTCATCTCTGTATTGCCTGAAAAGAACATGCTCAATACTCAGGCATTCCTACATTACTCAAATTTAACCAAAATGAAGCCACTATGATAAAGTCGTATCTCCTAGCTCTTCAAAAAATGCAAAACAAAAACTTAAGGAGTGGATTGGTGTCCTTACATCATCCTAGATGAGTGGTATCCATCGGTTTCAATATAGCTTAAATATATCTTCATTTAACTATATATGACTTATGGGACAGATCTATTTTCAACCTTTAAAAAAATCTCTATAAGAATAAGCGTATTTACTCATCAGTGTGAACAGTAAAATTTTAATTGTGAACCCAAAGGTCACAAATGTTAACCTCATTTAATCCTAACAACAACCTTAGCTACTTCAATAATATTCTTTCCAATTTACAATCAAAGGTTAGGTAATTTAGCCCTGGCTGGTGGCACAGCGGATAAAGTGCCAGCCTGTTGAACCCAAAGGTCGCTGGTTCAATTCCCAGCCAGGGCACATAACCAGGTTGCAAGCCAGGTCTCCAGCCAGGTCCCAAGTTGGAGGCAGGTGAAAGGCAACCATACATTGATGTTTCTCTCCCTCTCTGCCTCTCTCCCTTCCTCTCTCTGAAAAGAACAAATAAAACCTTAAAACAAACAAACAAAAAACAGAAAGATTAAGTAATTCACCTTCAATCACATGGTTTGGAGGGAGGCAAAGCAGTAAGCATCTGTCCAATGTCAAAGTCCTTGCCACATACCTTTTTTCAATCTATGCACTTAACAGTATCAAAATTTCAATTCTCTCTGCTGGGTATTCAATAATTTACTGATGACATTAGTAATATGACACAAAGTTAAAGAAAACCCAATTAACCATTTTACTGTTATTTTAAAAGTAAAGAAAATGATGCTTATTAAATTAAAAGAAATTCACAGGAATATGGTATTCCAAGATTTGTAATATTTATCATAAACATGTATAATTAAATTTATCCAATTATCAAAAGGATTTTGGAATAGGATATTCTGTATTAATATACATGCCCTATTATATAATTCATAGTAAAACTATATATTGCTTTATTCATTTATAATCAAGATTAAATAAAAATAATTAAGATTATTTTCATTAATTTAAAATAATTACCATTTGGGTTTCTCTGCTATTCTCCCCACCTTTCAAAAATGTTCTCTTGAGTACTTTATGTACACCTGCAATATTTCTGCCTTTTAAATATACGACTTGCTAAGTATCATCAGTATAGACTTTTCTCTCAATTACCACAGAGCAAAAATCAAAACAATTAAGTAAAACTTTTAAAACCACTTGAAAGAAAATGCGTTTCCTTCTAAAGCCACATGTCAATATTTTTTGTGATACCTTAATAATAGTTTTGAACTTCTTATGGCAGTTCAAAAGTCTGGAAGGCAAATTTTCTTTCAAGTTATTTATCAGCATGGTTTTTACAGAATTGAGTCATCATGAGTTCAACCTACTGAGTCACCTGCTTGGTAACATCTGCCAACCACAATTTACTAACTGCAACTTCCTCAAACTTAAAACTGAATAAACTCAGGAAGACTTGGGAACTGTTTAATGGTTTCTAAAGCATCAACTGAAAATATTCGTTCAGAATGACCTAAATTTAAAAAAATGAAAAGAAAGAAAGAAACAAAAAAACTCCCCTGTCCTAGACCAGCACTCCACCTGTGGCAGTTTCACCCTACCGTTTGTTCCCCCCTCTGCTGAGGAGAGAAGTTCAACCTAAGTTACATGCTTACATAATTTTTAGAAAGTATTTTACTAAAAATCATTCCTAGGTCAGAATACATACTGACTGAGGGCATACATATAATTGTGTCAATAATTATTCTGACTGTAAAAAGTTACCACTTACTTAAAAAAGTTATATTTAAAAATATAAAATGCAAAAGATAAAGCTTCTAGATTAATACCACACCAAATATGTTTGGAGCTAATTTTCATTATTTTCAGTGTATTACCATAACCAGTAAACTTGAAGAACTGTTATACTTCTCTTTTCTCACAAAGAATATAATCTAGGCCCTGGCTGGTGGCACAAGTGGATAAGGCACCGGCCTGTGAACCCAGAAGTCACGGGTTCAATTTCCTAGCCAGGGCACACAAACAGGTTGCAAGCCAGGTCTCCAGCCAGGTCTCCAGTCAGGTCTGTAGCTGGAGTCAGGTGAAAGGCAACCATACATTGATGTCTCTCTCCCTCTTTGCCTCTCTCCCTTCCCCTCTCTCTAAAAGTAATAAATAAAATCTTTTTTAAAAATTAAAAGAAAAAGCAAATATAATCTAGTGCAATCTGAAATAACAAGTCCTATAAATTTGATTGACTTGGTTGTGCCGAGTCACTTATAGTCTTTTATCATATAGCCCCTATTTAAAACTATCTGTTCACTTCATTGGGGTCTATGTAAATCAAATGTATGAGAAATACATAATGTTATTCATTAAAGAAAAAATGGGACCCAGCTGGTGTGGCTTGGTGGATTGAGCCCTTGTCTGCAAACTGAAAGGTTGCTGGTTCAACTCCTAATCAGAGCACAGGGCTGGCTGGGTTGTGGATTTGATCCCCAATGGGGACATGTATGAGACAATGGACTGATCTTTCTCTTGTACATGGACGTTCTTTTCCCTCTTCCTTCACCTTTTAAAAATAAATAAAATCTCTATTTTAAAAGGAGTTAAAATCACAACTCCAAGCCCTGGCTGATGGCACAATGGATAAGGCACCAGCCAGTGAACCCAAAGGTCACAGGTTCGATCCCCCAGCCAGGGGACCAGGTGGCATAACCAGATTGCAAGCCAGGTCTCCAGCCAGGTCCAAAGCTGGAGAAAGGTGAAAAGGGAAACCATACATTGATGTCTCTCTGCTTCTCTGCCTCTCTCCTTTCCCTCTCTATAAAAATAATTTTTTAAAAAAATTTAAAAGTCACAACTTAAAAGTATCGTAATGCAAGAACAACTTAATTACCTAGTACCATTAAGGACCATCGTAGGCACAATGTGTAACAATGATTTAGACTCATTGTTTTGCTATTCCTAAGTTTAACTTATCTACAACAATATTCATCCTTTTTCATTTCCTGGCACGCATAAAGTAATTACTAAAATTCTGCAGCACACCAAAAAATATTACTTTTTGCCAATCTGAGAAAAAAAGTGTAATTTTGTATCCTTCACATTGGACAGCTGCTGTTGCGGTGGCTGCTGTCACCTTTTTACTTGACCATGTAAGTGAAGAGTTCAGTACCCCTGACTAGATAGCCAAGTAGTAAGTAGTGCATGTTTTTAAAATTCTGGTAGCACACCAGTTGAAAATCACTGATGTACAACATGCAATTAGAAAAAAGGCAGAACATAAACCAAATGATGTATGTTAAATGTTCATTATAGTTTCCATCTACAAAAAATATTTTTAAAAAATAATTTATAGAAGCCCTGGCTGGTGGCACAGTGGATAAGGCACCAACCTGTGAACCCAAAGGTTGCTGGTTCAATTCCCAAGCCAGGTCTGTAGCTAGAGGCAGGTGAAAGTCAACCATACATTGATGTTTCTCTCCCTCTCTGCCTCTCTCAAGATAATAAATAAAATCTTTAAAAATAATAATAAAAATTTATAGAAGTAAAATTTATGAAGATCCTACGAACTTTGAATAAAAGTATTTCTAGAATTTCTTCATTAAATACATCCTATAGTTTAAATTTTCATGAATACTCATGGTTATCACTATTGATCACTATATTATGATACAATCATAATTACTGATCGATGTTGTTACCTCTATATAATACTGCCTCAGAAAGACAAAATTTCAGTAATATTTTTAGTTTCTTTTATAACCTCTTATGCTATCAAGCTACCAATCTACCACCATCACACTTTAGAAAAATTCTCCTTCTGGCTTCTCATAAGTTATAGTAGCAGAAACCAGACTAGACAGCTTGTTGAAATTATGTCTGAAATAGTCTCTGAGTTTGGACTAAGAGGCTCTCTTATGAATAAAAGAATATATATTAGGACTATAGTTCATTCAACAAGATTTTGAATAGCAAATGTCAATTACTGTGCCACAAGACTGGCAGTGTATATAAGTTTCTGCCCCTGAGGATCTTACAGCCTGTTGGAACAGACTAACACACAACTCAATGCAATACAAATTAAATAGAGTTTTCCGTAGGATATGCCCTCTCACTGTCATCTACAGTACTGTAACCACTCTATTTAATACTTTAACCTGCCTCTCCCCTCTCCATTCCTAAGAGGTTACCTAGCTTTACACTTTTCCCTTTTGTCCTAGCAGTAATTAAACTGTGGATCACAGTGTATCATTTACTTATTACAACATTTATTATTTACTGTGCCTCCTCCAGAATTTAGGTTCCAGGGAGGCAGGAATTTTTGAGCAGTGCCTGACACATAGAATCAATTATTAAATGAATAATAGTGTGGCAGGATGGTCTGGACTAGAGTTACAGATTCAGAAGACAGGGTTTTAAATGATAGTAAAAGTAACAGAAATATGATACTGCTTAGGGTGAGTAGTAAAATGAAGGTACCGAAAGTGAGACTGTGGAAAACCATCCAAAATTAAACTAGAGAGAAATAACAGCCAGGCAAAAGAGAACTGATGAACGGTAGGGGCACCTAATTAGAAATGTCATAGAAGCAATAAGAATAAATAAATTATAAGATTAGAAGTGAAGGCAGAAGCTAGGAGGCAATAATTGAAGATGGTAATGAGAAGAAAATATAAATATAAAAGGTCAGACTGTATTTCTGATAAATCTGGCTATGAAGGTTAAGAAGTGAAGGGAATACATGGATGTAATGAGATAACCTTTATCTTTTACTTTAGAATACAGATAATTGAGCTTATTACAATAAAAGAAAAATAACAAACAGTAAGTTTAAAATATGGTAAATGGAGCAAGATATCTGTAAAGATGGGTTCCAGACCATAAAGACAAAGATAAGCCTTTTAAAACACAAGGTGAGAGAGGAACACTTCCAAGTCAATAAAGCAAAACAAAAAAATAGAATGAGTAAAAATAAAACAAAAAAGCTGCAACCAAAAATTTAGATTGTTTGCAGCAATTACCCTGTTGGTGGTAATGTCAGTATTGGTATTCTAAGTCAAACAGTTGCACAATGAAGGACGCGAAGCAAATTAGTAAACATATGACATGCCAAATTTTTCATTCCTGATGTTGCTGAGATCTTGTAACTTTTTAGAACATGATTACTGTAAACAATTAGAAATGACTATACATGGGTACTTCTAAAATTTATGCACACATAAACAGAGAAACACTTAGTAGTGATGAAATAATGTAATTAGTGATGTGCTTTAACATAAGACACGAGAACAGTACAACGAAAGAAATATTGGCCATGCTCTGGTAATTGTGATAGCTGGATAACACAGGTACAAGTGAATTCATTTTACCCTTTTATGTCTTAAGTTATCTGGGGTGGGGGGAATTTATCACATCACTCTTCTGCTCACCCCACAGGCTTCCACTCTAATCTTAATCAGAACAAAAGTCTTTATAGTAGCCTACAAAGCCCTACTTACCCACCTTTATTACCTTTCTGCAGTTTTTAGTAATCTACATATGCATAGCTATCTTATTGCTATTCTTTCAATGTTTTCATTTTAGGATTTTTCCATTTTTCTCTCAGCTGACACTTCCAACCAGGTTTTATTTTTCTCTGGCACATTTAGGGGTGTTCTAACATACTAAGATAGTTATTTTGATTGCTGCCTGCCTCTTCTTAAGCTACACAAAGGCAGGTATTTTTTGTTTTGTTCATAGCTATACCTTAAGTATCTAGGAATTGTATCCAATAAATACCTGTAAAATTGAATTAGTCGTAGAAAAACGGAATACATCGTAGATAAGAAAAAAGGAGATAAAGAAAGATATAAAAATAGGTATAAGGATAGGAAGTTAAGGGGGTTTCTGCTGATAACCTCAATTTCCTCTGTGCTGTTGTGTTGCAGGAGAAAGGTCATCTACTAAGAGAAAAGGAGGAAACTGAGTGGAGAGAATCTGGAATTAACGCCTTTAAGAATGGAAGCTCAAAGGGTGAACAGAAAATGATACCAACAGGTACTAAAGGTTCTGCTGAGATGGCAGACAATACAATGACACCAAATACATGAATGTAATTTTCTCTTGTAGTGTTAAGCATTTAGGATAAGGCTTTCCAACAAAATTTTCTGCAACGATAAAAATGTTACATATATCTGTACTGTCATATATGGTTATTTCAGTATTTGAATTATGGTTGCTATGACTGAGAAAATGAATTTTTATACTTACTTGTACTTAATTAAATTTAAATAGCCACATGTGACTAATGGCTACCAATAAAAGGGAGTGCATTTTTAGGGTATGAAAAAAAAATAGTAGTACTTTTCAAAAATATGAGCTTTAAAGGCAGATGTGACAGAAAGACAAAGGTGTATAGGAGTTAAGATACCAGTAAAATGGCTGAAATAATGTACTGCAGGAAAGGTACCTTGGCTGGGAAAAATACTAGAAAATTGTAGGAAATTCACCAATTACATGACACACTATTGAAGTGGTAAGGTTTGTGAATGACAGCTAGTTTATCTGTTCAGGGTTTACAAAACAGTTACTTCTAACAGGCTTCTTGGAAGTACACCTATACAAACTGAGATTTATGGAGGAGACCTATTTATTTTTGAACTCCTACCATATACATCCATTCTCTTTATCACAAAAATTTTATATGGTATGAAGTTCTTTCACATATATTATTCCATAGACAATGGCAATGCTATCATGAGGCAGCTATTACATGCCTAATTTTATAGATGAAAACATAAAAAAAGTTAAGTGGCATATGTTGTCCAAAATTTCAGACAGTAAGAAGCAGAGGTGAACTCAGCATCTCGTTCCAAGTTGGCCTGTTGCTCTACACTACCAAGTTCTGATATCTTGAACAGATGTAAACATTTGTCTCCCCACAAAGCCAAAATTTCATAAAACATTGTATTTATGTGTATGTATGGATATAACTAGGTATTTTTAAAGAGTATCAATAAAATTTGGCAACGTATTCTTTATTTTATTTTATTTTAAAGATTTTATTTCATTATTTTTTAGAAAGAGGGGAAGGGAATAGAGGCAGAGAGGGAGAAAGACATCAATGTATGGTTGCTTTTCACCTGCCTCCAGCCACAGACCTGACTGGAGACCTGGTTTGCAACCTTGTTATGTGCCCTGGCTGGGGAATCGAACCTGTGACCTTTGGGTTCGCAGGCCGGCGCCTTAACCACTGTGCTACCAGCCAGGGCCAATTCTTTAAATATTGGTACTGATTTTGGTGCTTTTCTGTTTTTAAATTTGATTAATTTAAAAACTATCTGGTGTTAATTATATTAGCACTAATTCAGATGCTCAGAAGTCCTTGCAGTTCTGTGTCAAAAGGTAAATAGAGCTACCCAAACTTGTGCCATCATCCAAATTGAATTCATAAAAATTTAAGTACAAATGTTTATTATGCCTATTTGTGGAACAAGACAGAATGAAAGAGGAATACTTTGGGAGTGATCAAATCCAATAAAAAACAAATTAGTAGTTCAGCCTTCTTCTTTACAGTACTGGTAGTGAATATTATTAACTACACACTCTTGGCCAGAGCACAGCCTTACAACCCTCCAACCCTACAGCCAGATGCTACCAGTTGATTCAAGTTTGCCTGTCATAACATATATAAAATACATATTAAGAAAAGTTCTTAACAACAGGCTTGGTTAAACAGTGGATTGAATTGTTTGTTTGTGATGGAACTTCATTCCTTGAAAACAGGAATGGATGTGGGAGAACATACGTAAACCCATCCATCCTTCTGAGGTGGCTCAGGCAGGTGCTACATTTTGGAAGTTTACATACTGAGTAATGTCTTAAACATCGTTAAGCTTGAAGATTATATACGTAGATCATATATACACAAAGAGAGAACCCCCAAAGCCTGGAATTATTTTCTGGAGGGCAGGCCCCTTGTGATACAGGCTTCCCTGGCTAGGTCAGTGCCCCAGGGACCCATCTGTATCAGTGTACCAGCTGGCGATGTTGTGAGAGACTAAGCTTGGCTTCAGTGAATTATTTTTTGAAGAGTCTTTCAGCGCATTTGCCCATTTCATGATGGGTGATTTACAAGTGCCCCTGCCCATACCACACTGAGTGTTCAGCAGTTTTTGACCAAAACCGGCATGACTCCCACCTTCTCCAACCCTCCGTATTCAGCTGATCTCACCCTGAGTGACTTTGTTTTACTTTGTTTCCCCAGGATGCAAAAAGTCCTCAAAGGCAAACATTTTGCCAATATGGAAGCACTAAAAGGCATTACAATCAACAAATTCAAAAACTCCTTTGAGCAGAGGAAAAGATGTCCTTGATAGGTGTATTGCAGCCAATGGAGAATACTTTGAAGGTGACTGAAGTTTAAACATGTTAAGAATAAACACACAAAATCAATTCCGGCTTCTCTTGTAGATGAGAAGGCCTTATATATCCAGATATTTAATTCATCACAGAATTTTCTATTTCCAAAAATGGTTATTGCATAAATGGCAGAGGTTGTTACCTGGAAACAATAACATGTTGTTATTTCCCTGCAAAATACCTGACTTCTAAGCAAAAAAAAAAAAAAAAAAAAAGTATCTTACACCACTGATAAATTTGAGATATATAAATATCCCCATTGAAGTACAAATATGTTTCCCATTTATAATTAAATAACTTGGTCTAAAGATTTGAGAATGTGTGAATGATATAAAAATTTTGATCTAGAATCTGCCTGACTTGGTAAGGGATCACAGACAGCCAGAAGAAAACTTCACAGGATCGAGATTCAAGAGGGAAGTACAGCTATAGTAACATTCAGAAAAAAATAATACTTTCTCAGATTTAGGGTACTGGTAGCAACTGGTAGGCCACTGGCAAGCTGACCTGACAAGACTGCTTTGAAGGCTCCCACTTTTTCAATTGTAAGTAACCTCCAACCCTCTGCTCTAAATAAAGGGAGGCACTGAATGTGTGCAGGGATGGTTTTACCATTAGCATAATGACGTGGGAAGGGGGTTACAGGCCTTTAACTGAGCTCAAGCCAGAGATGCCTACCATTCTACAGTTTACTACAAAGCAAAGAATTAAATAGTATCTCTGACTATTAATTTTGTGTGTCAGTTTTGCCAGGCTATGGTATCCAACTGTTTTACCAAACATCAGTGTAGATGTTGCTGTGAAGGTATTTTTTAAAATGTGATTAACATTTCAATCAACAGACTGAAATGAAGAAGACTCTCCATGTGTGTGTAGGCTTCATCCCATCAGTTGAAGGACTCAAGTAAAAAGAAAGAAAGAAGCCCAGCAAAGATAAAGAATTCTGCCTCCAGATAGCCTTTACACTGTTGCCAGTATTTCCAGACTGCTGCTCTGCCCTATGGATTTTACATTTGCCAGTACCCAAAAGTATGAGTCAATTCTTTAAATCCCCACCCCACCACTACTTCCTTCCTCTCAACACAAATGCTTGCAAGCACACACATCTTAATGGTTTTGTTTCTCTGGAGAATCATAAGACAATCCTCTATTCAGAAACACGGTTAGCTTTCCTTACCTTTCCCCCATCTCTTAAAGCCTGTCTTCTAAAATAAATAAATAAATACATCCAAGAAAAAGAAAAATGCAAATATGTGTTATTGCTGCATCAACTGATTACAAAGTACAGAACACTAAGAATATAACTCTATTTCAGAACTTCAGCATGTTGCTACAATTGTATTTGTCTCTCCCCCAACCTGAAAGAGACTCAAGGATTCTCTTTCTTTAAATTCTCAGTATCTAGGAAGTGACTGGAACACAACAATAAATGGATGCCTTTATGTTATAGTTCAACAATGACTGGATCAATCTTTTTTCCTTGAATGTTAAAAACATACCTCTCTAAAAGGCAGGTTTGTGCCTATTAATTTACATGACAGAAGTTACCCTCCGAAGACTGATCAGGTGCTTCAGAAATTTAATAGTTAAGCAGAACAGTATACTTTGATACGACTTCTCTTCAGAGTTAACAATCATCTGGACAAATTGTATAGAGCAGTGAAATAAAATGGTATCCCAAGTAATTAAAAGTGTGGTACTATAAGGACAGACATACTAATAGAATAGAGAGCTTAGAAATAAATTCTGAAATAAATGGTCAACTGATTTTCAACAGGGGTGCCAAGACTGTTCAATAGGGACCTGGACATCCACGTGGGAAATAATTAAGTTGGACCCTTACCTTATAACCATATTAAAAATTAATTTAAAATGGTTCAGAAGCTTAAACATATGTAAGGACTAAAAATATAAAATGTTTATTTTTCATGGCACTGAAGTTAGTAATACTTTCTCATCTATGATATAAGCATAAGCAACAAAGGAAAAAACAGGTTAACTGGACTTCATCAAACTTAAAAAACAATAAACAAAAAAATATTTAGGTCTTGGCTGGGTGGCTCAGTTAGGTGACGCACCGTCCTGTACACCAACAGGTTACGAGTTCAATTCCCGGTCAGCGCACCTGCCTAGATTATGGGTTTCATCCCAGTTCGGGTGCATACAGGAGGCAGCTGAATGATGGACGTTTCTCTCTCACATCAATGTTTCTGTCTGTCTGTCTCTCTCCCCCTTTCTCTCTAAAATCAGTGAAAATATATCCTCAAAGGAGTATTAAAAAAAAAGAAAATTATTAAGAAACTATAAAGAATTAAGTATTAAAAAATTAAAGAGAGAAACCCCCACACACAAAGAATGGAGGAAATATTTGCAAAGCAACTCTCTTACAAGAAGAGATTGATATGGCCCTGGCTGGTGGCACAGTGGATAAGGTGCCAGCCTGCAAACCCAAAGGTCTCTGGTTCAATTCCCAGCCAGGGCAACAGAACCAGGTTGCAAGCCAGGACTCCAGCCAGGTCCGTGGCTGGAGGCAGATGAAAGGCAACCATACATTGATATCTGTCTCCCTCTCTCCCTTCCCCCCTCTCTAAAAATAGTAAATAAAATCTTAAAAAAAAAAAAAGAGAGAGAGAGAGAGAGAGAGAGAGAGAGAGAGAGAGAGAGATAAAACTCCTAAAGTCAACAACAAAAAATCAACTAAAAAATGGGCAAAGATCTTCACACCCTTCAGGATAGCTATTATTAAGAAAATAAAAAGAAACAAGTATTTTAAATATTGAGAAATTGGAACCCATGTTGGTGAGAATGTAAAATGGTCCACACACTATAGAAAAGAGTATGGCTCTTCCTCCAAAAGTAAGACATAAATTTCCAAATGCTCCTGCAATTCCAGTCTCAGGTGTGTATACCCATAAGAATTGAAAGTCAAGATTCAAACATGTATTTGTGTAACAATGTCATAGCAACCTTGTTCACAACAGCCAAGAGGTAGAAACAACCCGAATGTGTTATCAACAGATGAATCAATAAACAAAATATAATATATACATGAAAGTGAATATTCTTAAGCCATAAAAGGATAGAAAATTCTGACATGCTATATGTAACATGGATGAAACTTAAAAGATACTAAAGTGTAATAACCCAGTAAAAAAAAAACAAAAAACCCAAATTACTGTTTAGTTCTATTTCCGTGCAAGATCTAGAATAGGCAAAGAAGCACAGACCAAGAAACAAGACCAGAGATTATCAAGGCTCAGGGAGAGGAGGGTGTTCAGAGATGGATAGTTACTATTTGATGAATACAGTTTCTGTTGCAGATGATGAAAAGTCTGAAAACGTAAAGCAATGAAGGTTGTACAACATTCTGAATGTATTGAAAGTCACTGAATTGCTACTTAAATGGTTAAAATGGTAAGTTTCATAGTTTGCTTCTTTTCAGCAAATGTCCTTTATTCACTATTTCATGAAGAAAATGAGGTTGAGGTCACCCTGGTACCTAATTCAACTGCAAAAGGCTCCTTCTCATCACCATTCCACCTTTACTGGAAGGAATAGTTACAGTTTCTGCAAGGGGCCCATCCAATTCACATTCCGCTTATTCATTTCATTTCACGTACTTAACAAGTCCTGCTGTCCTAGTGGCTTAAGTAATTTATATTCATTCTGGGACAACTTAATTCCCTCTGTCTCTCTCTCACATCCAGGGTAGATTCTGTATACTTCTATTGCTATTTAACTACATCTTGCCTAGTTATATTTCTAATTTTGTATATGTATTTGAAGGCAGGATATTTGTCTTCCTGAATATAAAACAGGAGCCCTCACATATCTGAATAAACAGCCCCCAATCTTTATTATTTATTGACTAAGGCCTAATGTGTTTGCCTTTTGTCTGAAGCCTTAGAATAGGAAGCCTTGGGTTTCAGAGACAATACTTTTGATAAGAGATGGAAAGGGTTCCATTTCAAAGAAATTGTTGTTCTTTTCTTTTTAAATGATACATATTTTAAAGATTTTATTTATTTATTTATTTATTTTTAAAGAGAGGGGACGGGAGAGAGGCAGGGGAGAGAGACATCAATGTATACTGCCTTTCATCTGCCTCAGCTAAGGACCTGGCTGGCAACCTTATTATGTGTCCTGGCTGGGGAATCAAACCAGTGACATTTGGGTTCCCAGGTTGGCGCCTTAATCCACTGTGCCACCAGCTGGGGCTCAAAAGAAATTATTTTTCAATTTTAACTTGAAGCAAATCTAGGACTTCAAGACACCTGTATGCACAACAGAGAAAATGTAGGCAGTTGAGAAAATATAAAGAGTGCAAAACATCTTCATCAGTTTGAATTCATTGCATAGGGAACAAATAAATGAGTTTGAAAATGATGGTTTTTGGATGATTTGATGCCAATGTTTAAAAATCTAGGGAAATTGTGCAAACAATAAAATTAAGGGAAAAATTAATCCTACATCTAGGAGAAACACCAACTCTTCAAGTGCCAAATAGAAGAATGATGTGCAAATAAGAGATACTTCCCATTTGATGACTTACAAAGGCAGATCGGTGTAGTAGAAATATCTTGGATTCTAAAGATTTTGGTTCAAGTTCTGTGTAGGTTACCACTAGCTGTGTGAACTTAGATGCCAAGTCACAACTTCCCTAAATCTCACTTTCTTTGTCTATAAAAATTGCTATCATATATTCTCTCCCTCCCTTCTCCTTTCATACTTCCCCTTTCAAAGACTTCCATTCCCCTACACTCTATCTTTGCTTTTACAAGGAAACACAAATATTAGATCTAACAGATCATATAAGGCAGGGCAGGGAGGGAGATGAGAATCAAAGCTGACACACAAAAGTCACATGGAAACTAGTATGATGAGAAGCAAAACTTATGAGTAAGCAGAAGAAACCTGTCTGCAAAAAGAAGAATGAGGAAGGGGTAAGAAGGAATAAGATATCTGAACTGCAGTTCCTGACTTTGTAGTTCCTAATTCCTTTTCGAGTAAGGGTCAGCCGTACTTTCCTGCTATGGATGTCCGATGTCCATGACATTGTCTGTTAAATGTTTATAATGTTCACACCCTTTTAAAATGTAATCTAATTTAAGTGGGTTTCTATGTCTGTAACCTATTCATTTGTAAATTACACTTGTCAAAGACTTGTGTGGAGTAAATTAGTACATCCTGAAAGCTCTACACAGAACTAAGATAATATAATCTTTTTTTCCTCATAAGGCTAAGGTAAAAAATTAAAATGTACGTGCAAATATTTGGGAAATTGTCTAACTTTATAAATGTAAAAAGTTAACAAACTAAGAAATAAAATTCTATCTTGTGATTTTGAATATTATGGCTACTTTTAAGTAAAATTTGCAATTGGACAAAAGAAATAAAATAAAAATTATGAACCCATTTTGACTGGCAGAAACCAGAAATTCTTTCTCAATGGTAACTAGTGATAGCCTTGGAATGTTTCAAATCTGATGTGTACAATATAATTTCACATACTTTAAATTCGTAACAGCAGGCACAAAAAATTAAAAAGAGACTGGCAGATTTTCCAGCATATGATCATGACAGATTTGGTACCAGGAGTAAACTATTGCAGACTGTGACTTATGAATGTTTTTAATCTGAATATTGCAGAACAGCTCATACTGGGGCCAAATTTCAGTCAAAATAACATGTTCCTGGACTCCATGGAAACGCTTTCAACACACAAGTTTTGCAACCCATTTTTACAAATGAAGAACTCCTTTTTAAATGGAGGCAAATATGCATTTGGGGTAAATCAACATAACTGGATTTATGGGACCTTAATATGCATGTTTCATAACTACCTTTGAAATTATGGCTACATAAAATTAGGCAGGTGGGAGATAAAAGGAATACTTAAATGGAGTACAGGGCAAAAACTACTGAATATTAAAATGATGTGGCAACTTTAAATTTTTTCAAAGCCTACTTAAATAAGGAAGTACAATGACTCTGTTTTAGTTACTGGTTCCCCTTTTCTAATAGTCCATTCTACTTTTTAGGCTTCAGCTTGGTTCCACTATTGCAAGCTGTCACTTTTGACTAGAGATGGAGCACAGCCAAGTGCTACACAATAGTAGCTTCCTGCTCTGGCCTCATCTTCTAGACCACCCCCAGACCAATGCCTCCCCACAGATGCTGATCTTACCAAGCCAATAAGCCACCAGGAGCCAGTTCACAGTTATATCTGTGATCTTCTATTTTTTTATACCCTTGGCACAGTATACATCATCCTTTAATCTCACATTTCTTATTTTTAATGACATTATGGTAATAAGGCACCTGTAAATTTCAATCAAATGCTAATATGAAAGCAAAGTAAAATAAAGGGAGATGCATATAAAAACTTAGGGATTGAGAATGTGCTCAACTTCTGTCAAAATACAATTCAGAAACAGACATACAAAAGCAAAGAATAGAAAGTTCTCATTACGAACTATTAATCCAACAATCCTGTTATTACAACTTTGCATAATTATGATTTGCATTGGCACTACCTAACCCAATAGTCCTCTCTTCAGAGACAAACATAGATTTAGGTTGGATGTGTCTTAGCCCTGAAACTAAAACAGTCAGGAATTTAACCTGATTAAGTTAACAATGTTCAGAAATGGTTGTTTCTTCCATCTTGAGCAAACTCACAGAATTATGGCCTGCAGTGTTCTGAAATCCTATGAAAGGAGCTTCAAAGGTCCTTTAGTTAGTTCTACTCTTATTTTATGCTTAGAAGTCTTCCAAACTGTCAACACTCATTAAACATGGCCCTATTAGTTCAAAATCAAACCAGCGAAACAAAAAAATATATAAAACTACCATCAAACCCATTTCTGTAACTTGCCTGAATATCACTTACACTTTTTGAAATAAAAATAACTAACAGCAGCAAATGGAGTTTATGCTTTTCTCTGTGGGAAAAAAGATGTTTTATGGAAGGTAATACCACACTAGGGTATTACATTGCATCTTTTCTATCATTGTTTTATTTAAATAATAGTTTAAGAAGTCACCATGAAATCTCATATAAATATACTTTTTAAAAGAGGGAAAAAGAAGGGATGTTACTATGAAGACATGTTTTGTCTTACGTTCGCCAGTGATAAAGTTTATCAGCACCAATTGCTGAAAGAACAGCAAGAGTTCCGGAGAAAACAATTAATTGTTAAAAGCAAGAGGCCCAGTGGTGGCAGAGTAGTGTCCAACGGCTGCAGTGTATATAGTACAGAATTTAAATTAATAAGCTCTTCATTACTTTTATTTATTCTTCAGAATAACTCTGAGGGAGATGGTTTGGGTTATCTTATATACGAGGAAACAGTTTATTTAGAATGCTTTGGACTTTCCCAATGTCACTAACAGAAAAACTAGAGTTTCAAGCCCTGGCTGGTAGCACAGTGGATAAGGCGCTGGCCTGTGAACCCAACAGTCGCAGGTTCGATTCCCCAGCCAGGGCACATAATCAGGTTGCCAGGTCTCCAGTCAGGTCTGTGGCTGGAGGCAGGTGAAATGCAACCATACATTGATATCTCTCTCCCTCTCTGCCTCTCTCCCTTCCCCTCCGTCTAAAAATAATGAAATAAAATCTTTAAAAAAAAAGAAAAAAAAAAAGAAAAACTAGAGTTTCAAACCATGCTTGCATGAACTGACTTCAAAATTCATGCTGTTAAAAATTATGATAGATCCCCTAGGACAACTAGTGAAGATCCAATCAATTAGCTGCTTCTCTTACAAAATAGATGCCATTTACATAGAAAATTTTGTTACACTCTTGATTGAAAACTTCCAATAATTCATATGGCCAACAAGATAAAAGCCACTTAGTAACTGTACTTAACAATCATTTCCTTTTTTTATCTGACCCCAGAATACTTATTTATCTAGTATGATGTCCATTATTCAAAATCCAACTCTTTTCTCTACTAGACTGATATTCTACTTTCCCCTGAACCTACCTCCTCTCATCATTGATCGTGTTTGTCCCTTCTGTCAAATGTCTGCCTTACCATTCCTATCTCTGACTTACTACTCCATTCAAATTTTACCTCCTTCATCAGACTTCCTTAACCATTTCAATCTTTACCAACTTCTATTTTTTGAAGACTTTACTATGTATTTCTTGACTACTTAAATCTACATATTTAAGAAAATTGTCTTTATTAAGTTGTTATGGATTATAATAAATTCTTCAAAAAAAAAGTTATCAACTTTTAAAAACCATGAAGCAACTAGCAGGATGTTGTGAATGGCAAAACCACAGAATTTAAATAACTGTAAGTGAAGAAAGTCAGTTGGGATGTATCCAAGACCAGACAATAAAATATTTTAAAGGTAAGTCAAAGGGAAGTAGAACCTAAGCATAAAATTTCCATTTAAAGGCTTCCTTTTTAGGGGAAAAATCATGTCAGTCAACAGTCAGTGGAACACCAAGAGCTCTAGCCTCTTCTTCTCCGCTCTGATCCGTTTCTCTTATCGCACCTACTATGCAGGTGCTCTCATTTATGGCCATATGGGGAGGAGGTGTGTGTATATGTGTGTGTATGTGCGCGCGCGCACGTTCCATTCCCATATCCTAAAAGGAGATGTGCTTCCAGTGTTTCTTATAAATTTCTACCATACATCTCTCTTAATATCAAGTTTAACCATCATTGCAAAAACAAAACCCTAACTCTTATGTTTAAAAAATAACAATAGTTTGCGCTGGCTGGTAGCACAGTGGTTAAGGTGCCAGCCTGCGAACCCCAATGTCGCTGGTTCAATTCCCCATCCCCAGCCAGGGCACATAACCAGGCTGCAAGCCAGGTCTCCAGCCAGGTCCCGTAGCTGGAGGCAGGTGAAAGGCAATCATACATTGGTACCTATCTCCCTCTCTCCCTTCCCCTCCCTCTAAAAATAATGAATAAAATCTTTAAATAAATAAATAAAAGCAACAGTTTGCTGGGCAGTTTCTGGAAGTCTACTTTATTCTTTTAATAAAGTTAATGGGGGAGTAGCAATTTGATACCAGAAAGAAAGGAAAACAAATCAGATGAATTCTGGGACAGAAACATTTACATAATTACACTAATAAATCCTGGCCCAGGTCAAATTTCTATTTCTTCTTTAGGAATGTTATAGTTTTATAAAGCTCTAAAGTGATATATCTGTTACTATAAACCAATGCGAGAGTAAAGAAAAAGTGTTTTTCTCTACGCACCAAAACAATACTAATACAAAGTTCTGTTAGTTTCCTTCTGTAAACTATTAACAGTCTCATCTTAAGTATCCCAGGGAATAAATGTGTTTTCAAGATAAATTATTACCAACAAGATTTTTAAACTTTTGTCAGTGGCTCACTTGTATCAGATATTTAACTCAAAATACAACATCTGGCTAGTAACAAACAGTTAATTGTTCACCTTGGCTGACTGAAAGTTAAACTTCATCTCACATTATTATCTCATCCTGTTGTGAAGCAATTTCAAACTCCACAGGACAATAACAAAAATTTAGAGGGAAAAATACATTTTCTCTGCTACACTCCCTAAACTACTGTAACTTATCCTAGTCAACAACTTGAGCTGTTTTTAGTTAACCAGATGTGTTGAGCATGAATTATCTTACTAGCTGAAATCACAGCCAGTAAGTTTATATAATCAATGATGGAAAAATTGTGAATCAAAATAACTCAAACTGGGAAATGAACTTTCTCATCAAAAGAGTACAGCATGATGAGAGAGATATACGGACCTGGTAACAATCCACATGTATACGTTAACTAAATAATGTAAGACTATTCAACTCATTAAGCAATATTTAGTGCAGGTAATAAGAACAGACTAAGGTTTGCTCCACCCATTCTTTTTCCTTCAACCAGCAATTTTATATCTAATGTTTAGAAAAGTAGTTCAATGTCTATACTCTATAGTGATAGACTGTAGTATTAGTAATCTTATCTCTAAGCATTATCAGCTTATTACAACCCAGAACTTCAGACAGGATCATTCCTTCAGGTCCAGGATGATTCTACCTTATTCTAGTGAAAATGTCACACTACAATTAATTTTTAAAATACAATAAAATAGAAGTATAATGTTAAACAGGTACAACCTGCTTCAAATCTCTAATGGTTTTAAACTAGTGCCCTTTGTACTATGCCTCTATTACATTTAAAAGCAAAGAGGCCCTGACCAGCATAACTCAGTTGGTTGGGCATTCTCCTTCAAGGAGAAAAGTTGCAGGTTCCATTTCTGATCAGGGCACATGGTTGGGGGCATGTGTGACATCCAATCAATGTTTTTCTCACAACATCAGTGGTTCTCTTCCTCTCTAAGGATAAATAAGTAAAATACTTTAAAAGCAAAGGATTGTGATCTCTGGGGAAATACTAGACTAATAAAGCAGACTAACCCAGATAAATTATATCAATCATGTACAATCTTTATATCCTCTATGATGCAACCAACCTGGAAATTGTAGGTATGCATGGCCATAATCCAAAATCCAGGATAAGATGATTTCAAAACCATGTTAAAAGTTCATTATGAAACTGTTTCTTACATGAACTGATCAAAATGGAAACATTTAAAAACACTTCTCTAATCACCCTCCAAAGTAATGCAACAATACTAAAGAAACCATAATAAATCAAATGAGAAAAAACAAGGCCAAAATTATAAAAAGCATCTTCAAGAATTATTTGGTTTTTCTTCCATTTTCCCAGATAGATAAAGTAAAATCTTTGGAGTTCTCTCCCACTTCCTCTCTTTTCTCTTACCCTTTTACCTCAAAGAAAGTTAGCTGCAGGCAGACAAGATGCAGAAATCTAAAAGGCGGATGCAGAAACTCACTTGTGTGCATAAGGAATGAAAATACAGAATTAAAAATACCATGGGGAAAAAAAAAATCATGGTATGCTGTTTCAGTTGCTAATACGCATTAATTGTATTGTCTATGTTGGCTTAATTTTTCGGTTTATCCGCCTTTCTTTCCAAACTACAGAAAACTACAATCTATGATATCGG
Source organism: Noctilio leporinus (assembly GCA_004026585.1). Taxonomy (NCBI): domain Eukaryota; kingdom Metazoa; phylum Chordata; class Mammalia; order Chiroptera; family Noctilionidae; genus Noctilio; species Noctilio leporinus. The sequence continues at coordinate 51,795 of PVIW01001235.1, forward strand.
TGTACCACGAATCCCCCAACTACATTGTCACCTAAGAAACTGACTAAATCAACTAACTTAATACATGCCATCTGATATTCAATGCACAGAAATCATGCAGAGATAAGTGTGGGACTCAAACCTGCGACCTACAATGTGAAAATATCTGTATTAATTCTGTTATCATTTGTTTCCTAACCATTACCTTACAGTATGTTATCATTCTGATATACTAAAAAAAGTAGGGCTGTACAACTGTAAGGAAACTAAAGGGAGCATACTTTTACAGAATAAAATGCTAAGAAGTCAAGCAAAAAAGATGATTGATGGAAATTCCCACTACACATTTAATTAGATTCACAGCAAAGCATCATTTGTGGGAATTTTTAAAATACTTATGTGTGCTCATCACTGTATACACAAAGGCCATTTTCAAAGAAGGCTTTTCCTCATCACACTTAATAAATCTAGAATGGGCAATTAACATCCAGATTCAGAAGAAATTGCCTCATGAAAAATAGTGAGACCATTTATAAAACCTGTTTAATTTTCTCCTAACCCTTCTGATTTACATGGGATTACCCTCAAGTTGAGATAGGTTGAGACACATTTACAAAATCTATGCCAGTAGGAGCTGTCATGTTTAAGATGCCAAAGACTTTAAGATTAAAAATACTAAATACAATAAAATTAAAAAACAAAAACAAAAAACTAAATACAAAACCTAAAGCATACACAAAAAGCTCTATTATAAACTAGCTATTACTTCTGGTAATAGCTAGTTTATAATAAGAAATTCTAAAGATATGCTAGATCCTAAATCAGTACTTAGTCTTTTCCATTCCTAAGAACTGCAAAGTTAGGTAATTCCTGAAACACAAGTGGTGAAAATGTCAAGAGCATCACTTTACCTCTAGAAGATATAGCATCCCTTTAGGCCATAGGTCTACTTACCTACACTAGTAGAGCAATATAAGTAGCTTACTAACAAACACAATCATACAATTCACCAAAACAAGTTAAGACTAGTTCTTATGACTTTATTTTTAATAAAATGATAAAATGATCAGAATATAAAAGTTTAAAAATGTTAAGAAAACCCACAAACCTCTACAATTGTCAGTATTCTTTCAAACATTACAAGTTTTAATAAACATGTTGTAGAGTATTAGGCCACCTGCAAAGGGTTCATTTTCTAAAGTAATTTCTACATAATGATTTCACTTCTCTAAATCAAATCCAAGGTGAAATTTTCAGGGTGTGTGCTAATCAACAACCACAGATTTTACCTGGACTTGCCCAGTCCAATGGCCACTAAAATAAATAAATCATAGTTAAGGCACATAATATGCTAAATGGCATTTAAAATTAAAAACAATAAGGTGCCGGCCTGTGAACCCAAAGGTCACTGGTTCGATTCCCCAGCCTGGGCACATAATCAGGTCTCCAGTCAGCTCTGCAGCTGGAGGCAGGTGAAAGGCAACCATACATTGATGTTTCTCTCCCTCTCTGACTCTCTTCCTTCCTCTCTCTCTGGAAATAATAAAATCTTTAAAAATAAATGAAATAAAATAAAAAACAAAATAAAACCCAAGTAAAAAGCTGAAACACCTCCACAATTAAACTGGGAGTTGCTATGAATTTTTGGCTACACACAAAGACTAAAAGCTAACAACAAAAAGAAGCCATTTAATGAAATAAAAATAATGTGAATATATCAAAGCAAAGCACATGTATGCAGACCTTAAAATAGGGAGTAACATTTAAATGAGAAAACTATCTCATTTTAATACATCTAATAGAAGAGGCAAATGGCTAATTCTCTAAGTATTATAATTCTACACACAACAAATCACTGGTTATTAACTCTAGTGCATGCTCTTTCCATAGAAATTATGCCTCTACATTTTATTATTAAAAAACAGTAACTATTCTGAAATGAAATAGGAACACCAACTTTGGGCTCCATTTAAGAAAAGTCAAGCTAGTTCAGTTATCCTTTCCTTTAATGAAATTACTATAATTACTATGTTATTTTAAACATACAAAACCTTATAAAATAAAGTTTATTTTATTCTAAAATCTAAATATACAGAAACAAACTGCAATTTTTACATCTATTCTTAAAATATTAACTGACAGAAATTCAACAGAAATTTTTAAAAACATTTAGCTTACAACTTCAATTAATTTCTTCACATGATTTAGATCTAAAAGCCTACTAGAAAATGGTTTTCCAATTAAATGTATTTGTATTTTATCTGCAACTAGAAACTAAAATTTAGAAACTGAACTATTCAATTAATGACAATCTAAATGAATATGCCCACCTAAACAGAAAATGAACTACTGATACGTACGCATGTAGTAAATACTGATCTCATTTAATTACATTAATTCACCCAATTCTTAATTTTTAGAGCTGGAGACTAAAAGAACTCCATACTAATACCTAACCAGTTATTTTCTAACAATGAATATTATTTAAATGGCAGGGACTTTATTTTTGCTCATTTGTATATTCCCATTGACAGAATGCTATCATAGACAAGTCTCAGTATATAATGGTTGATTGAATAAATGAATCATTTACCCTATAACCAAAATTTATTCAATGCATTGCACAGGGTTTCCTGTACACCTCAATGTTAATTAGCTGGAAATGGGTATTTAAAGGAATATCTGAATATCAGTGAAGGTTAATGAATAATTTTTAAAAGGAACCTAAAAATTTCTTACCTGGTAGGGCTGAAAGGCACTATCTTCAGTTAAAAATTCCACTTGTTTATCTACAAGGAATTCTACCGCAGTGATTGAACTGGGTATACTTTTTTCAACCAGGGGTCTGAAAATCTGGTAAGAGAAAAAAATATTTCTATGGTTATTTTCTGGGTTTTACCCCCAAAACATGAAGGGTTCCTATGAATACAATGTATTAATGTCATTATTATGATGGTTTAGGGTACCAAATAATAATTAGTTTTCATATTACAATCTAGGGTAATGCTTTCACCCATACAGTAGATTTTATACTTATTAAAAAGGCTGAAGTAGATTTATTTTTTAAAAAATGAAAAATTCTAATATATTAAGCCCCAGTATAGTTAAGGGATATAATTAAACATAATACGTTCATAAAAATTTCTTCTGAGATCAGAAAAGGAGAAGTTGCTTCTGAAAAATTGGGTAGAACATATTTACCCCAATTCTTTAAAATATTTTTAAGTAAAAGAGTAGTTACAATTAACATGTGTAATTTTTTTCTTCGCTCACTCCTATCAAGGATTTTCAATAATCAGGATGCATCTGGTCTTTAAACGCCACCCCACCCCACCCCCCACCCCCCACCCCCGTCACTACCCAAAGCACAAATAAATATCCAGCAGCTTCAGTTAAAAGCCGAATGGGGGAGGGGAGCAGGAAAAGAAGAGGGATGTAAGTAGTATTACACAAAATGCATCTTTCAGTCAAGTCTTTCCAGATCTACACTACTTGAAAAAGGGAAGACAAGGTTAGGGCAGAATCCATGTTCATTTGGTTATTTTTAAAACTCATCTTTTACATAAAGGATTTCACTCCTACCTTGTGGTGGGGGAGGGAGTGAGAGGCAGGAGACGAAGAGGAAGGAAATAAAGGTATTATGCATGCATTTTGTTAAATGACTATCACCCTCACTTTCGAAGTGGAAGCAGCCTGTATAGAAACCAAGTGTCTTATATTCCTAATAGTGTTCTGAAACTTAAAAATTAAAACAAAATTCCACCATCTTACAAACAGTTCCTTTAATATAAAAAGAGCCTAAGTTTGGAAACTGGAATTAACAACCAACTCAATTTTTAAGTTACTTGTATGAAATGGAGAAATCATTCTTAACACAAGTTAACTTACGTGACCAAAGCACAGATAGTAAAATCCCCAGGAGATCCAAAAGCCACAGTCTTTCCTCCTTTTCTTACACCTTAAATCTAACATCTTGCTAATCCTAATAACACTGAGGCAAAACTTTTCAAGACTGTTACTTCAGAGTGGCTTCTAAGGGGTTAATTGCTATGTTTATGAAATTCCTTTAAAAATCTTTCAGTTCAATTCATTGAGGAGCTTAACAAATATGTAAGCTAAAATCGAGAATATGCATTTAAAAATATGCTGTATTTCTACACTATCCACACAACTTATAAAATAATAACTTCTTTCCTAAATTAAAACATGAAATAATTTTTATATTCCCACTTAAATGTTTGGTATTTATGATTAAAAAATCGAATCACATTAAGACCCTACCTTTCTTGTCCTAAGGCGAACGTTTTAAGTAACTGTACTACATATGCATCAGAAGTATTTTTATTTAGGTTAGAAATTACACTTTCAAAACAGACATCTCCCCATTATTTAGTTACTACTATTGCCATTTAACATTTTCCTTTACCAAAACTAAATAAATTGCTAGAATTATCACTCATAAAATTCTATTCATAATTTTTCCTAGCAGTTTTTAAGTAATGCTAGAGCCCTTATTTTACTTAAGTCTCTAAAATGTCTACCAGTATGTGACTGATTGACAAGAAATACAAAACGTTTTCATATATCATCTTTGTTTAGTTTTTAGTCAACTAGAAAACATTAGAACCTTCTGTAGAACTTTGAATCTTTGAACTTTATCAAATGCTCTATTTCTTTTCAAGCAGTACTATGTCAGGTCAACTTAAGGTTAACAAAAAGGCCCACAAAAGGTATTATCTAAATGACTAAAAGTTACAATTCAATTAAGAAGCATGGAGGGGGGGGGGTGAACTTCTGAGTGCCTCTTTCTTAGGCAAATAACACAGGTGTTTTTTGCATTTCCTATGAGACCTAGTCATTTTGTAATATGAAAAACATTCTTGTGAAGAGAAGACTCTCTCAACCCTGCTTTTTAAGGTAGGTCAAGAATTCTACGGGTAAATTTCAACAGGCCAACTTATAATTTAAGTCAAAGTTATAAAAAATAAGGTTAGTTTCTAGGCCAAAATTAAAACACATTTCTCATAATAAGGTAGAATTTAGCTACCAGAAATGTTAAGACAGTTTTATAATGTTCTATTAGCAATATACGAATGCTTAACAATCATGTACATGTGGAGGTCAAAAGTAAGGTATGATTCTTAAACAGAAATTAAGGCCACTGCTTGCAAAATGTGAAATATTTACACTACAACTATGCTCCCACCAATGTTATTTTTACAGTACTTGTTAAAGAAACATTTCAATATAGATTAAACAAACGAGAAACCCTGAAATGGTGTGACTGGTTCCTACTTTATGGAAAAATTACAATTTTTCAAATCTTTATACAAAAGCGAATGAATTGTACAGCTTTTATGAATCTGTACTAGTAAGTATTTCATCAGTATGGGTGATTGGAATGTAAAGAAACTAGAACTGGTGCATAACTAAGTAACTGAAGACTGGAAAGATGTATCATTCTATGAGGAACTTCCACAGCCCAAGGGGAAGAAGCAATTGAGTTACCCTCTGATGCAAGTCAGAGTAGAATAACCCTAATTTAAAAAACAAACAAAAACAAAAACAAAAAAAAAAATACCAAACCTCCCCTATTTCCAATTGATGAAAAACCTTCGAAAACCCACATGAAAATTATTAAAGTGAAATATTCATGGTTGAAACAATACTTTTTCAATTTTATCACTGAACTATGAGAGTTCTTTTAAGGTCCTCTGTCGGTGTTGACCATATTTTAAAAATAGTCTACAGCCAAAATAAATAACTTGGTTGAGAGTCTGCATTTCTAGTAGGGCCTACCACACTATAGGAAGAATGCTTAGAACAACTGTATCCTGTTTGGGGCTCCATGCTACACCACATTCCATTAACATGAGGAAGAGGCAAACATATGAGCCCTCCTCGAAAAAACATTTTTAAAATAAATCAGCTACAGTTCTCCGACACAACTCAGCTGCTCAAACAAACCATGTTAAAGCTCACCATTTAACATTTAACTGGAAAATCATGGAGTTTATGTCTCCAGTCTGAGTTTCTAACAATCTCCGGTTAACATTTAACAATTTTTTTCCAAGTAAAAAATGTGAGCTCATTAACTACAAAAATCTGGTATAAATCTCACTTAAGGAAAATACTTAAGCAGAAAACAATCGAAGCAACATTTCAGAAGTGGAAAAAAAAAAAAAAAAGAAAAAGAAAAGCGGAACCGGAGTGACTTGAAAGAACAAAGTCCAAATTCCCACCCAAGCAGGTCTATTGAAAAACATGATACTGTTAGCAAACAAGTTGGGGGTGGGGATGGGAATACACCACACACACTCCCTCAGAAAACACCCCTCTACTTACTTAAAACATTATATACTAAAAACTTATCTGAAATATTTTTCTGTAAACTAAACAAACTCTAGTTCTTAAAATCGTTTTACAATGTTAAGAAATTACCCACACAATAAACCTCTTTCTAAACAAATGAAATAGTTGAAAATTCTTAAAAGCTAAGAACTAAACCTAGATCTATAAAAGGCAATGACCTTAATTCCTAAGACTGAGAAGCAAAACCAAATGTAAATTAAGACAAAAGAAAAAGGAAGCAGAAAAATACAAACCGTACTTTCTTCTTGAGAATTTTAAAGTATCTTTAAATCTCAGAAATCCATAACCCAGCTTTAAAGGTCAAGGATGGCTGACATTTCCATTTTGTTCGAGGAGTACTTTTAATCTATCCTCATACTACTTAAATCTTCAAAAATCACAGGCGAACGGCTCTCAACCCAAGCATTGCTGAGATCACTTGCAGAGCGTCATCACTGTATAGGAAGAAAAGCCAAGACCACAAAACGAAGCACACAAGCTGTAACCTAACAAGTTTCCGACAAGCAAATGACGATTTTCTGTCTGCTTCGGCTCAACCCCGGCAGCGATGAGGATTACAACTCCCTCTTTGTCATCAGCAGTGCGGTGTTAACGACTCAGAAATCCTGCAGCTGAAGCACTACTGCATCCTCCGATCTGGGTCAGGATAATTTCTCCTGAGGTCGCTTACATAACCAGCAAGATACTCCAAATAGAGAGAACAGCCATCCATCAGCTAGAGAAAGCCTTTCCCACTGTACTCTGCGTGGAAACCAACTGCAGTCGCTTCCAACAGCTCAGACACCCAAATGAGAACGACGACTTGGCTCAGGGCACACTGAGAGAAGGGAAGAGGCGGTGCTCTGTAAACTGTAACTAATCCCCGTCACAGGTGCTGATGGAGTCACTTCCAGCACGAGTCACATTACTGGTGATTACTCATTTGGCTGCGGCCATAGAGACTGGCTCATAATTTTAACAACAGACAAAGACAGACTAGTGGCTAGACTGAAAGCTCAAGTTTACTGTCTCCTTAATAAAGCAAATGCAAATACAAAGTTTTTGCTTTCCAGATTTAATTAACAAGGTGAAAAAGTGCAGAAGGCAAGAACTACGTACGTAAATATCTCTCAAGTTGGCAAAAATGAAGCATAACTTTAAATCATCAAAAACTGTCAGTGTTTTTAAGTAAAGAATTTACTTTTAGTATAATCATTTCTTCTTAAAAATATACTTATATAAACAACCTCAGGGGGAAACACCACACACACTCCACACTCTCCATTTTGGGGAGCAACTAAGTGAAATCAAGTTATATAACCAACAATCTCAGAGACACTTTACTCAAAAGAAAAACCAATAATACTAATTTTGGCAGATTTTTTAAAAATATGTAAATATTTTCATTCTTTATGAAAAGCAATTTAATACAACTTAATGATTAAAACCTACAATTTGAAACCATAAAAAATATGTATTTCTGATGTGTCATCTACTATGTGCTCTTAGCATCTAAATGGGAGTTGAGTTATATTGCCCAATTTGGTAGTCACTAGCCATACATGGCTACTGAGCACTGCAAATGCAATTAATTTGAATTGAGTTGCTTGCTGTATGTGCAATGCATACACTAAATATGAAAAAAAAAGTCAGATACCTGCAAGTGCAAGAAATTTACTTACTTTTTAACCATGTATTTGAATGGTCTTATATTATAAATTTGACCCAATGTAGGGATCTCAATGTCAACAAACCTAAAAATTCACATTTTTTTTACACCACATAGGCAACCAATTCATCAAGTCATGTTGTGAGAAAAACTTCCAGCTATCAGCCCTGTCAATTTCATTTTAAATGAAAACATCATCAGGTTAACCACTGAAAAGAAGGTATTTTCAATTTAGTATACTTGTATACTGGATTTGAACTTATAAAAATCTAGATCAATCAATTTTTTGTAATACGAAGAAAGATACGGGTAGTAATTATTCTAAGAATGTTAGTAATAAAAAGATCTAGAACATTGATGGTGCTAGGATACAGAATTTTAGAACAAACTTTTTAAAAAAATAGTGAGTCAAGTAAATATTAAATCATTCACAACCAAAGTCACTCATAATTAAATCACTTAAGACATGACTATAAAGTATATATGGGAATAAAATAATTTGCAATGTCATATAAATTACCACCACCACCACAACAGTATAAATGTGGAAGTCTTATTCTGAGCTCCAAACAACAACAACAAAAAACATAAAATGTTTCAGGTAGGTTATTATGTTATAAACTATCACATTTTAAATACATCATACAATATTTCTACCATTTATTACGTATTAGAGAGTGAGTTTAAGGTTTTATGGGATTCTTCTGGCAATCTCACATAAATTCAAGTTTGATTATATATTTTACAAACTGAAAAATAGTTGTCTTTGCTCCTCTCAGGTACTATCAAACCCCTACAGAATCAAATAGCACATAGAACTACAGTTAGCAAACAGTAACTGCCATAGTATTTATATATTCCTAATGGCACCGAGTGTAATGATTTTTATAAGATCATAATAAGTATCAATACAGAAAAAAGTTACTTTAATTTCATACTACATCAGGGCTGGATTAAAATGAGATGCTTCTCCACCACTATTAAGAAATAATATATAGTCAATTCTTAATGCAAACGAGGGTGCAGAGAGGTGCACTACTTGAAAATCACAAATTTTGTTTTTGTTTTTGAAACATTCTTTTTAAAAATTTTTTAATATATTATTTCCAGAGAGGAGAAGGGAGAGAGGCAGAGAGGGAGAGAGATATCAATGTATGGTTGGTTGCCTTTCACCTGCCTCCAGCTACAGACCTGGCTGGAGACCTGGCTTGCAATCAGGCTATGTGCCCTGGCTGGGAATCAAACCAGCAACCTTTGGGTTCCCAGGCGGGTGCCTTATCCACTGTGCCACCAGCCAGGGCTTGAAAATCACAAATATTGTTTTAATATTTAACTTGAATTTGACATATTCTTATAAATACATAAATGTGAGTTTATCCTTGTACTCTGGTGAATTTCTAAAACAAACAAAATAGTGAACAAATAGTACAGAGAACCCACTTGGTTAGCATTAAGTTGCTCAGCTTTTATATCAAGTCTCTTAATTATCTAGCATTCTTACTAATTCATTAGTTGTGATAACCACCTTTCAAACAATAAAAAGCACCAATTTGGGGAAAGCAGTATTTCAGTCCTTCAAATTTGGTTGGCCTTATGGGTTACATGTGCCTTCCCTAATGGATTAATAAGGAAGAATGTTGGAGAGTTCTTTTCTTTTCTTTCCTTTTTCATTCTTCAGTTGGGGGGAGGGGGAACCAGACAGTCTTTTCTGGCAGCTAAACCAGGCTAGAGGAAGAGGAAACTACTCCAGTTACTGCCCAGAAATACACATCTCTTGACTTCCTTCCTTTTTAGCTGGTTTCTAGGTTACAAGCTGAATAAATCAACAGAGGTGAGAAAGTAAACAGAGGCTAAAAGGAAGGCAATGTTATATGACTATCTGAAGAAAATCTGTTTCTTCCAATAATGTAAAAACCTTGTAAATGCAATTAAGAATTAAAATAAATGAGCATTTTGGTTTTATTTATCATGGACCCTAAAAGAAATATAGAAGCATAAACAAGTAGATTTTTCCAAGCATACATACTTTACCAAAAATCAAAAACCTCTGGCTTCAGTGGCCCAGAATTGTAAATATTCATTCATTCATTCATTCATGAGAGAGAAAAAGAGAGGGAGAGAAATACAGGTGTGAGAGAGAAACACTGCCAGCAACCTAAGCATGTGCCCTGACCAGGAATTGAACCTGTGACCTTTCAGTTTTCAGGACCACATACAACCAACTGAGCCACCTTAGCCAAGACAACTATAAATACTTATTTTAGCTATAAGGGTAGGAAAGAAGGTGAACAATTAAGGATTCAATTAGATATGGTCTTATAGAAAGGCTTCAAGAAAATATTTATTAATAGGCCCTATTGTACCAGACATCTATGAAAATGCATAATGAAATATGCACCCCTTGAATCATGGTAATATCCAAAGGATTAATTTCTTCATATGAATGAATCCATGAAGATCTTCCAGGTACTGCCAACGCTGTGTAGCACAGTTTCTTATCTTCTACAAAGTTCTACAAAGATTTTCACATGATATAAATCTAATTTTACTAACTTTAATAACTCTCGGGAGGTAGAGGCAAAGAAGGGGAGCAGCTTAGACAAGAACCTAGTATAAAGGAACCACAGACATGGACAACAGGTGGGATTGACTTTGGGGGGAATGGGTGGGTGGGGAGGGGGACAGAGGGGAGCAAAAAGGGGATGGATGTAATACAACAACAATAAAATTTAAAATAATAATAATAATAATAACTCTCTACATCCTGAAAGCATATAGCAAATGCATTCAATGAAAATGTATGGGATGTGTCAAAGCACTACGCCTGGCCCTTGGATCATAATGGTGAGGACAGATAACCAATTCCTATCCTAGTACACTTCACAGACTTTGAGAAGGAAACAGACATTAATAGCAAAATCTCAGAAATAAAAAATTACAACTCTGTTAAGTACCTGTTCTTTTTCCTTCTTCACTATATCCTTGATAACTGTCCCAGTCATCTGAGGGGAATGAAAGAATGGGTCTATTTTCTAACTTCGCAGTTATCATATCACTGATTTTAATGACATAGTTTAAAAAAATTATTGTTGAGAGCACGAAAACAACATAACATTCTTTGCAAATAGTCTATATTTTTCAATAAGCATTATAGCTGAACTCAGTGCCCTTTTCATTCTGGACTTTCTGAATACTAATACAGCACATTTCTAACTCTAGAATAGTTGCCTGGGTTTGTCATCTCTATGACTTCACTTTCACAATCTCTTTGATTAGTCCTCTTTCCTCCCAATATTATTAGGTTTACTTACTTTTCTTTATGACTTTGCAGGTGTGTGCTATTGGGATAACCATTTTTTTGGTAAAGATTTTATTTATTATTACTATTATTTTATTATTTCTTAATAAAATAAATTTATTATTAGGGAGAGAGGCAGGGAGGGAGAGAAACATCAATGTTTGGTTGCCTTTCACCTGCCTCCAGCCACGGGCCTGGCTGGAGACCTGGCTTGCAACCTGGTTATGTGCCCTGGCTGGGGAATCGAACCAGCAACTATTGGGTTTGCAGGCCAGTGGAGATAACCATTTTTTCAATGCACAAATAAGTAAATAATAAAAAAACTATATTTTAGACCCAAAATTTAATCTTTTTCTAACCTCCATTTTATACTGTTACTAGGACATAGTCATATTTATATCCTGTCACCACATAAAACCAAGTATGATTGGAATCAAATTAAATGCTTAACCTACTTACATAAGTTATTAACTTCTTCCAAAACCTCTAGAAGTACTATTACTACCTCAGAAGTAGATGCCTCAAAATTCATTAATATAATAATCATGCTTGATGATTTACCTTCCCTTGCTTATATTATATAATGAATATCTGATTATTTTCCTTTAAACCTCTGTTAAAAACAAATATGCAATTTTTCTATAAATTACTCTATAACATTAAAATGACTTTGATAAAATTCCCCCCAAAAGATTTCAGAACAAGACTAATTCTTTATTTTTATTCATTTATATTTTAAAAGAAAAATTTTTAAATATTTTCTTTACTTATTTTTAGACAGAGGGAAAGGAGGCAGAAAGAGATGGAGAGAAATACGGGTATGAGAGAGGGCTGCCTCTCATACACACCCCCTACTGGGGGAACAATCCCAGGCATGTGCTCTCACCAGGAATCAAACTGGTACCCACCCTTTCACTTTGTGGGATGACACCCATCCAACTGAGGTGCACTGGTTAGGGCTAGACAAATCAACTTTACAAAAAAGCTAATATGATCAGGAATGTTCTAGGAAGAAGGGGAGAGAGGGAGAAAATCAAAACGTATTTCAATTGCCACAAACATTGTGAAATTGGAGTATGAATCAACAGTCATCAATGAACAGTTTAGAAAGCCCCAAAATCACATCACATGAGGGGAATTTAGTGGAAGACAGAGGATATTTCCAAATAAGAGAAATAAAAAAGAGGAGAAAATAGAAGGAAGGAAGGAAGGGAGGGAGGGAGGGAGGGAAGGCTGGAGGAAGGAAACAGGCTGTTAAAAATGGAAATGGAACTTTGGGCACCAGTAGTCTCACTTTTACCGATGAAGGTACAACCGCTCAGAGATTATGACTTTTCTTATCAAAAACTCTGTTTACAGAAACCCTAGAAATAGATATGAACTGGATTTCCTAATTCATAGTTGAGTGATTTTTACATTGTAAGATGGTGTAAAAAAACTATATTGTTTTCATGCTTGTTGGCATGAAGTGACAAAGAACAAAGTGTTCTGCCATCTGCTGAATAAAACGTTAAACTTTGAACTTAAAACAGGGGAAAATGAAACCTGTCTAGAAGAAACTGAAAAATCATATATTAATGAGAAGAGGTGCAACATAATAAATTCATATATTTTAATATGCTTTACTGACAGTTATATTACCTTTCAGAAAGAAGAAATAATTGGGATTAAGAAATTCAAATAAAGGAGGTTTTAAAGCTATATTTAGAAAAAAGAATACCAAGAAAGATGATAAAACACTAATAGTTAAAAGAAAACTTTTAATTCCTATTTTGTTCATTTCTCTCAAGAAAAAATATTTTTAATACATAAAGTGTAAACTAAGGATTATAAATAAACTACACCATAAAGGATAAATAGAGAATCCTTTTTATTTTAAGAAGCAGAATTAATTTTCCTTACAAGTAACATCTGGCTATGAAAATCAGCAGGAATTCTATCAGTCGTGAGACTCTCAGAAATGCAGGTGCTCTCTTAAAGGGCCAATGCACAAAATCTGGGTCACAGCCACTCATCCTGAGCACTGGCAGAGTGACGGTGACTCATAGTGACTGGGGTCATACAGGGAGAGGCTGGGTTGTTTATAGCTTCAGAGAGAGGGCTGAAGGGACTGTCGGCAATGTTCCCGTATGCTATGTCCCCCAGCACACTGCACACAGACTTCATTTTTCCTGGGTCAAGCACCCCACTTTACACCTAGGGCACCAGCCTGAATGACATGCTAGCACCACCCTCCCCACTGCCTGTGGCCCCACCCTGAAGAGGAATTTGCTTGCTGAGGCCAGCCTGGTCCTACAGCACAGTATTTCTTAGAAAGCTTTTGATGAGGTTTGGGCACGCTCAGCGGGTGTCAGGAGTACAGAGGGATACTCAGTTGTGTAGCTGTGAAATGAGGGTCATTTTTCCTGATGAGACGGAACCAGCACCCCTGCTCCTATGCAGGGCCCTCCCACCACGTAATCAAAGCTGAATTTGTTTTTAGCCTCATGAATTTTACTGGCCTTCACCTGACCACTCCTTGAGACTCCAACCCACTAAAAGGTCCACAGGCCCAGGACGGTAGAATCTGTCCTTGGAATACCCTGAGACTATTGCTGTATGACTTGAGACCCAGCACTGATGCCGAGTCTGATTCTGTGTTAATCTGGTGAACATAAATGTTCCTACCTCAAACAACACATGTACTGCCAGAGGCTCATTCAGTGACTGAGTCTAACAGACAGCTGACAAGTGGAGGCAGATCTTGGAATGCCTCGGGCCTTTTGCCGACCTGTCTGTCCTAGGCTTGCTACTGGTGGAAGCTGGCCTTGATACACAGGTTGACCCATCCTATAGGGCACACAGGCCCAGCAGAGGTAGGCACCAACTACAGATTGCTTCGTAGCTCCTACCTAAAAGGTAGCCAAGGGTTTGATCACAGGCAATGTCTGACAGTGACATGCACCAGAGATGCTCCCAAAAGGTCCCAGAATCAAACACCTCGTTAGTTCCACAGGTGACAAAACCAACAAGAGATCTCTGCAGGCACCAGAACCTGCGGGGGTGAATTCCACTTCATGGGTCATCCCCCACCCCCTGACAGCAGTTTATACACTATGGTCTGGGTTAATCCTCACAGTCAGCCAATCTGAGGGATAACTCCACCCATGGAAAAGCCAAAAGGAATTAAGACTCAACTACAACAGTAGAGCCGCATAATGCACATAAAGGATATTCTTGCAGCATCTAGCTCAAATGGTCATGCAGATGGCACCACTAAGCCCCACAAAGACACCCTACTACATAAGCTCACCACATCAAGACTGAGAAACGTAATAGATCTATCTACCTAATGTCAAGAAACAAATAAGCAGAGGCAGCCAAAATGGGGAGAGACAAGAAGAGCTGGAGAAATCTCCAGAAAAAGAACTACAGAAAATGGGAACAAGAAATCTATCAGCCCTGGCTGGTGGCTCAGTGGATAGGGTGCCACCCTGTGAGCCCTAAGGTCGCTGGTTCCATTCCCAGCCAGGGCACATAACCAGGTTGCAAGCCAGGTCTCCAGCCAGGTCCGTAGCTGGAGGCAGGTGAAAGGCAAACCATACATTTAAGTCTCTCTCCCTCTCTGCCTTACCTTTTCTCTAAAAATAATAAATAAAATCTTTTAAAAAACGAAAAAAACCCTTCAATTTAGGAAGTGCAGAGATGCCCAAAAAGATAAAACCCAAAGAGGCCCACACCAAGACATATCTAATTAAAATGGTAAAGGTTAAAGACAAAGAGGAGAGTCTTAAGAGTTTGATTTTATCCCTCAAATCAGTCGTGAACTTCACAGGGTTAAAATCTCCAAGAAAACTACATTAGTTACAGACAAGGAAGATCCTGTAAGAACGCCAGTTAATTTCTCAACAGAATCTTTGCAGGACAGGAAGGATTGGTATGAAACATTTAAAGTGATGAAAGCAAATACCTGTAATTAACATCACTTGATTGAACAACGCTGTATTTTAGCACTGGAGATTAAAAAACTTTCCAGACAAGAAAAAGCTAAAGTTCATCGAAACCAAGCCAATATTGCAAGAAATGTTAAAGGGATTGTTTAAAAGGAAAGAGCCCTAGCTGGTGGCACAGTGGTCAAGGCACTGGCCTACAAACCCAAAGGTCACTGGTTCTGTTCCCAGCCAGGGCACATAACCAGGTTGCAAGCTAGGTCTCCAGCCAGGTCCGTGGCTGGAGGCAGGTGAAAGGCAACCATACGTTGATGTCTCTCTCCCTCTCTGCCTCTCTCCCTTCCTCTCTCTCTGGAAATAATAATAAATAAAATCTTTAAAAAAAAAAAAGGAAAGAAACAAGGAACTAAATATGCATAATAAAATAAGAATAAATACATGTCTATTAATAATCACTTTAAAAGTAAGTGGATTAAATACCTGCATCGAGAAATACAGGATAGATGAGTGGAAAAGAAAACAAGACTAAAACATATGCTGCCTAAAAGAAATCCACTTGCAATGCAAGGACATACACACACTGAAAATAAAATGATAAAAGACATTTTATGGAAATGGAAACCAAAAAAAAAAAATTGGGGTATCAACATATCAGACAGAACAAACTTTAAAACAATGGCTACAATGAGACACAAAGAAGGATATTGCATAATAATAAAAAGATCAAAAAGAGTACATAACCCATGTACAACCTTTCTTCACCCAACACAGCGGCGCCTAAATATATAAAGTAAATCTTGAGGGAAAGGCCAACAATACAGACATAATAGGGAATTTTCACACCCTATTGACATCAATGAATAGATCTTTCAGACAGAAAATCAACAAGAAAAAGGTGGCTTTAAATGACACACTGACCAAAAGGATTTAATTGACATTTTTCAGAGCATTTCACCCCAAAGCAGAAAAACATACATTTTTTTCCAGTGCATATGGAACATTTTCCAGAATAGACAACCTGTTAGGCCAGAAAACTAGTCTCAGTAAATTTAAGAGACTGAAATCAAATCAAGCACCTTATCTGACTATAATGGTATGAAATGAAAAATCAATTACAATGCACAAAACTGAAAAACACACAAACAAATGGAGCCTAAATAACATGTTACCAAACAATCAACGGGTTCATTAAGAGATCAGGGAAGAAATCAAAAGACACCATGAGACAAATGAAAATGAAATCATAACTGAAAAGCAATTATAAGAGGGAAATTCATAGCATTATAAACAGTAAAAAAAAATCAATCTAACTTTACACCTAAAAGTAAACAATTAAAGAAACAAAGCCCAATGTGAGCAGAAGAAACAAAATATAAAGATCAAAGCAAAAATAAACACATAAAAATAATCCAAAAAATGCAAAAGATCAATAAAATCCGAAGCTGGTTTACTGAAACTACAAATAAGTTTGATAAACCTTTAATCAGTTTCATTTTTAAAAAAGGGACCCAGGTAAATAAAATTGAAAATGAAAGATGAAATAACTGACACCACAGAAATACAAAACATTATTAGAAAATATTATAAACAACTATAAGCCAACAAATTGTACAATCTAGAAGAAATGAATTCCTAAAAAAGTACAAAGTTCCGGGACCAAGCATCAAGAAGAAACAGAAAATCTAAACAGACCAATTATACACAACAGAATTGAAGCAGTAATAAGAAAATTCCCCACGAAAGTCCTGAACTGAATAGCTTCATGGGTTAATTTCACCATTCAGAAAAACATGAACATCTCTCTTTCTGAGACTATTACAAAAAATTCAAGAGAAGTGAAGGCTTGCACGCTCATTTTTCCAGACCAGCATTACTCTGATTCCATAACAAGACAAAGACATTTACAACAACAACAACAAAAAAAAAAAAAAAAAAAAGAAAGAAAGAAAGAAAGAAAGAGAAAATGCAAGCACCAATATCCCTGATGAACACAGATGCAAATAACTTTAACAAAACATTAGCCAACCAAACTCACCAATACCCTGATCAAATAGGATTCATTCCTGGGATGCAAGGTCGGCTCAACATCTGCAAATCAATTAACGTGATCCACCACATAAGGAAATGAAGGATAGCCCTGGCCGGTGGCACAGTGGAAAAGGCACTGGCCTGTGAACCCAGAGGTCGCTGGTTCAATTCCCAGCCACAGCAACATAACTAGGTTGCAAGCCAGGTCTCCAGCCAGGTCAATAGCTGGAGGCAGGTGAAAGGCAACCATACATTGATGTTTCTCTCCCTTCCCCTCTCTCTGAAAAATAATAAATAAAATCTAAAAAAAAAAAGATAAAAATCATATGATCATATCAATGGATGCAGAAAAAGCACTTAACAAAATCAAGCATCCATTTATCATAAAAATCAAGGGAACGTACATTAGTACAACTTCACTGTACTAGTCAGTGGGGGTGGAAACTCCATTGAGTGAGCTTATGTACTGTGCGGCTGACACATTCAACAGCACTGAGGAAGTATAGCAACAGATCTGCATCATATCTGCATTCAGCTTGAGCAATTCTCCACAGAAACTATTCAGGTAACTCAGAAGGCTGCAGCTATGGGCTACTGGTGACTGGTAGCTTCATCACAACAATGGTGTCTACTTACGCATTACATCTTAGGCAGAATTTTTTGATGAAACATCAAATCACCCAGGTGACTCAGCCCCTCTATAGCCCAGACTTGGCACCCTGTGACTTCTGCCTTTTCCCAAAACTAAAATCACCTATGAAAGGAAAGAGATTTGATACTATCAATTCAGGAAAACACGATGGGGCAGTTGATGATAACTGGGAGAACTGTGTAGTCCCAAGGTGCCTACTTTGAGGTAACTGAGATGTCACTGTACTATATGTATAACATTTCTTGTATCTTCTTCAGTATATGTCTTTATTTTTGATATTACATGGCTAGATACCTACTGGACAAACTTCATGTGCCTTTGTTTCCACATGACTGTTTTCCTGGCCTTTTTTAATTAAAATACTAATTTTAAAATGTATTCCAATTTTTCTTGCTCATTTCACTGTTTATACTTTGTAAAGTTGAACTGACTATTTCTTTACTAGTTTTGTACATTTCCATCTGGTAAACATCTGTTTCTTGTGCAGCAGAAGTCAACAAGGCTCTATAATTATTTCCCCATTACCACCTTGTTTGTCAAAAACTCTAATGATGTCAGCAACAATCTGGAAGCTGAATTTTTCAGCTAACAAGACGTATTCACAATTTTCCATTAACTGTGACTGAGTAACTATTTTGATTATCGTGACTGAGTAACTATTTTGATTATCTTAAAAATTAATAAATTTTGGACAATAATGAATAGGCATGCTAAGTAGTATTTAGATTGAAAGGAATGATAAGGTGATGCCTAAGTTACTTAAGTTTCAGCCATATTTTTCTTTATTGATTAAGCTATGTGAACATTTTGACAGCCATGAAATATGAAAGTACTGTTACACCAAGTAAAAAGACTAAAATGGAAGAGAGACCTTTATTTAAAGTCTTTCATAATAAAGTGTTTTATTTCAATAAGAAATTAAAAATTAATTTTCCTTTACTTCTAATGTGTTGTAAAAAAACTGAATGACATATTTCAAAGAGTACAAAGAAAATGAATACCCATAATCTATTTTTAATGTACTTTCTTTTACAAAGTACCTCTCATCTATGCTTTAATTTCTAAAAATTTTTAAATTTCTATTGCATGTTATTAGTTGTGCTATTATAGTTGTCCTGATTTTTCCCCCTTTGCTCCACTCCACCCAGGATCACCTACTCCCTCATATAACCCCCACACCATTGTTCATGTCCATTGATTATGCTTAGGCTACCTCATTTTCCTTTAACGTACTATACATCTCCATGACTATCCTATTGTGCTTGTTAATCCCCTCACCTCTTCACTCATTCCCCCCAGACTCCCTCCCATCTGGCAACCATCAAAATAATCTCTGCATCTATGATTCTGTTCTTGTGTGCTTAGTTTGAATTTTAGATTCAGTTCTTGATAGATATGTATTTATTGCCATTTGATCATAGTTTTGATCTTTTCCTTAAATAAGTCTCTAACAATTCATATAATAATTGTTTAGTAGTGATGAACTCTTTTAGTTTTTTCTTCTCTGGGAAGCTCTTTATCTGCCCTCTGATTCTAAATGAGAGCCTTTGCCAGGGAAAGCAGTCTCGGCTGTTAGGTCCCTTCTTTTCTTGACTTTGAACATTTATTGCCAATCCCTTCTCACCTGAAAAGCTTCTTTTGAGAATTCAGCTGACAGTCTTATGGGAACTGCCTTGTAGGTAACTAACTTCTTTCCTCTTGCTGCTTTTAAGATTCTTTTTCTTTAAACTTTGGCATTTTAACTATGATGTGTCTTGCAGTGGGCCTCTTTTCATACATCTTGTTTGGGACTCCCTGCGCTTCCTGGACTTGCGTGT
Source organism: Noctilio leporinus (assembly GCA_004026585.1). NCBI lineage: Eukaryota > Metazoa > Chordata > Mammalia > Chiroptera > Noctilionidae > Noctilio > Noctilio leporinus. The sequence goes on from PVIW01001235.1 coordinate 71,518, forward strand.
GTATTTCCTTTACCAAATGAGGGAAGTGTTTTCATTATTTTTTCAAAATAATTTCCAGTTTCTTGTTCTTTCTCTTCTCCTTTTGGCACCCCTACCATGCAAATGTTGGATCTCTTGAAGTTGCCCCCGAGGCTGCTTATACTATGCTCATTTTTTTAAATTTTTTCCTTTTTAATATATTTTATTTATTTTTCTGTTACAGTTGTCCCAATTTTCCCTCCCTTGCCCCACTCCCCCTAGTACCCCATTCCCTCCAGCAATGCCCCACTTAGTTCATGTCCATGAGTCATGCATGTAAGTTTTTTGGCTTCTCTATTTCCTTTGTTCTTCTTAATATCCCCCTGTCTATTCTGTAACCAACAATGTGTACTTTTTTTCCCCCTTTCACATCCAGACAATTCACCATTTAATTACTGCCTTCTTCTTTTTCTTCTTCTTGTTCTGATTGGTTGTTTTTCTATTTCCTTATGCTCCAAATCTTTGATTTCACTCTTGGCTTCATCCACTTTACTACTGCTTCCCTGTAAATTGTTTTTTGTTTCAATTAGTGTATCCTTTGTTTCTGACTGGATCTTTTTTATGCTGTTGAACTACTCATAAATTTCTTGAGCATCCTTACAACCAGTGTTTTGAACTCTGCATCTGTTAGATTGCTTGCCTTCAGATTTTAGTTCTTTTTGTAGAGTTTTGATCTGTTTTCATTTGGGCCACTTCTCATTTCAGCAGCCTCCCCATGTTTGTTTTTCTGTATTAGGTAGAGCTGCTTTGACTCTGTCTCGGTAGTGTGGCCTCATTTACTGGGTGTCCTGTAGGTTCCAGTGGCCTCCCCTATTACCCAAGCTGGGTACTTGAGGTCCATCCTTTGTGTGGGCTGAGTACACCCTCCTCTTGTAATTGAACCTTGGTTGATGTTAGAAGATCAGTGGGAAGGATCCACCCAGTCCAGTCATCAGCAAGGACTGGCTGTGACCACTGACCACCATCCTCCACCTTCCATGGAGGGTCAGCTGTGCAGGAACGGGAAGAAATAGTTCTGGGATGTGGTCTGTGCTGGGTCTGGGGTTTCCTGTGTGGTATAGTCCAAGGTTAGTCCTACCCTGAGTTTTGTCTAGAGCCACCCTGCCTGAGCTATCTTGGATGGCTGCTACTTGTGCTGGGCTGCTACTTGTGCTAGGCTGTGAATCTAACCTGGCTACTGCCAGTGCCAGGCATGGGGCTCACTAAGGCCAGCTGTTGCTTGTTTGAGAGGATTTAGGAAGTTGTGAAGCAGGAGCCAAGACCAGACATTCATATAGAAAAGCAGGTTGGGTGGGCTTGTAAGTTGGGTGGAGTCAAGTCTCTGAGGATCTCTAAGGTGGTTCAAACAGTGTTAGCTATGTTGATGGAGTCTCAAATGTGGCACCACCTTAGCTTGCTGGCTCTGTGGCTCTAGGAAGGGTTTAGAAAAGGGGCAATGGCCACTGCTTAATTTGATGCCAAACACTTCAGTTTCTCCCAGATGGTCACCGGTCACTGGTGCCTTTCAAGCTGCTACCCTGGTGCTGGAGCTCAGAGGGAGTAAGTCTGAGCAGGTGAGTCTGTGTGTGGTTTCTCTGAGTAGAAGTGCTTGCAGCTCCAGCAGTTTCTTCCACCAACTCAATCCTTGCTGGTTTTTGTTGTCAGAGTTGTGGGGACTTACTTGGCACTGGGATCTTGGGATGAGGGGTTTGGTGGGGGGCTGAGACTCCTCACTCCCATGATATCCTCCCAAATTTTAATCTACCACACATGGGTGTGAGACCAACCTCTTCCACCTTTGCACACCTCCTTCCAGTGCAGATGGATGTGGTTTCTTCAATTTCATAGTTGTCACACATCCATTCAACTCGATTCTGACAGTTCTGAGGGATGGTGGTTCTACGTTTCAGTTGTAATTTTGATGTGGTTGTGCGAACACGCGAGCCATGTCCGCCCACGTGGCCATCCTGACTGGAAGTTCCCTCTATGCTTTCTTCATTCAGGCCAGTTCCTGTTTCACTGTAGACAACACCCTTTAAAAGGATGAGGCAACATTAAGTCCCAAGGTAAACTGGGAAAAGAAAAAACTTAGGCCCATTAATGATGCCCTGGAGGCCTTCCTTATGTTTATCTCTTTAGAGTGAGGAAGGTTTCACAATTGGACTCTTCAAGGATAATAAAGATTTCTCCCACGGTTTTATTTTCCTCCAGTTTCAGAAAGCCTGGAAGCAATCTGGACAAATAAACTTAGGGACTCCTATAGTTTTAGCAGCGTTTTATAGCTCTTGAAACAGTTGTTTTTTTTCTTTGGGGATCTAAAAGCTTCCTTGCATTGACCGCTGACCACCTGCTTTAGGAGCTTTTAAAAATAGAACAAGTTTTCCTAATTTCAGGAATCCTTAAGAGGATCATCTTTCCTGCTCCCTGTCACATCTAGGCCAAACTATATTTTGTTTTACCTTTGAGCTATATTCTACTTGGACTTGGAAAACATGAACACTTAAAAAGTTACAATATATTTAGGTAAAAAAGATATCAAACCATTAAAAGTGGTCATGGAACTATGTATTTTTCTATTCTGATGGAAAGAATGCTACATAAAATAGCAATTGTTTATAAAACAGCTTTATCAATGGAAGAACTAACAATGCTTGTGTACAATACTTTCCACTGTCACTTCCTTTGCCAGGAAGGAAGGAATTTTCTTTACCTTTTTCTTATACTTTTTCATGCTTCATTATGTTTATTACTATCAGTGGACAGTGTTATTAGTCTTAATCTTCTGGGGGTTAAGAACTCTCAAGAGTCTGATGAAAGCTGTATCTCCCAAAACATGACGTGTAATTTTGCAGCACAGTTCCAGTGGTCTCCACGATCACCTGCAGTACTTCTTAAAAATGTTTATTTGTTTTTAAAGAGAAGGGGAAGAGAATGAGAGAAACACCATTTGGTTACCTTCCATACTCACCTGCACAGACCAAGAAGGGAACTGGTGAGTTTTCACTTTGCAGGACAATACCCAACCAACTTAGCCACACCAGTCAGGACACCTTTAGGACCCTTTAAGAATAACATTCCTAATCCTGATGATCTACTGAATCAAAACTCTTGTATTGTAAATGTTTTTAGTACTTCATTTATAAAAACCTTTTCTCTGTTGTCTTAACATCCCCACAAACCAGCTATATTCACCCTGCCCATATGACCAGATGAAGAAGGTTTACTTCTGCAATAATTTCTCCTTCCTGCCCTCCCTTGACAATGACTTACTAACATTCAATTACATCAATAAAATCCCCTTCCTCCTTTTCTTGTATATTCCAACCATACCCCCAACAAACTCCACTGGTCCTTGTGCTCTCTCTTGGATCCCCACCTGCTTAGTTGAACCTGTTTCCTTGTGGCATGCAATGACTTTCTGTCTGTAGGACCTTTGGGTGTAATAAACTGTTTCCACGTGCCTCTCTTGTGACTCATCTGTGGCTACATCTGACTGACCATCGCATTTAAAAAAAAAAACAAAAATCCCCCCAAAACAGGACCAGCCCAGAAATACTTTTAAATTGATACCTCAGTTAAATCTGAGGTTTATTCTGCTTTGGGAACCATGGATCTTAGATGGTAACACATGACCTAGCATGACTATATCTCAGAGCAGAGTGCCCCAGTCCAGGTTTTAGACATTTTTTAATCAGGGTTGTCTCCTTATCACTGCTAATTCAACCTCCTACTTTCTTAGGAGGCACAGAACCCTGAAATAGCTTACCAACAGCTTAATTGGAAAGTTGCTCGTTCTTAATTGGGGGATATTTGAACCATGTAGAGGTCAATTTTACATAGCTGCTTTTCAAATTCAAATAATCTAGTGCTAGCAGAGGATAAGTTCTTTGGTATAATGCAGAGATACCCATTTAAAGATCTCCTATCCCTGACTGGTATGGCTCAGTGGATTGGCACCACCCTGAGAACTCAAAGGTCGCTGATTTGATTCCTTAATCAGGGCACATAACCAGGTTGCAAGCCAGGTATCCAGTCAGGTCCTTAGCTGGAGGCAGGTGAAAGGCAATCACACATTAATGCTTCTCTCCCTTTCTTCCTCCCTCCCTGACCTTTTCTCTGAAAATAATAAAATTAAATTAAATTAAATTAAATAAAGATTTCCTAACTTCTTAAAGATAGGAAAAAGTTAAAACAGCAGTTTCAGAAGGCCACAATTGTGCTTCCCCAGATTACACGAAAAGAGAGAACAGAGTACAAATAGAAAACAATATAATTGTAAAGTTAGTTTCCTTTCTATGCTTAAAAAAGGTGAAGATTCCAATCATTGTTGTTCCTTACTTTCTACTTCTAGTAGGAGGAACAAAAAAGTTCTTCAAGAGAAGACAGGAAGAACCAGAAGTTTAGTTAATCATTCAACAAAAGATTTCAAAGCTGATTAAAATTGTCTCTGAAGCAACAAACATTTCCCAGGTCACATGAACTATGAACTCAGAACGAGTTGATTCAAGATTGTGGCCCAAAGATGTGAAGGTCCAAAATTACACCACTGATATTTCCATCAAGTATAATAAGTTGTAGTAATTTTTGTTGTTGGATTTTTTTTTTTTTTTTTTTTTGATAAGGGGGCAGATATGCTCAGGTGTTTTGTCTTGACATCTATAAAGTATATATGAAGTTATAATTTAAGGTGCTCACCTTTAGAAAGATATATTCAACTTACTCATTGAAATATAAAGCATAAAACATTCATTAGTAGTGAATCAAGCTTTCAAACTACATACTTTACTATTACTTATTATTTAGTTAGCTAACATTTATGAAGCACCTACCCACTGTGTATGGTATTATATATAGGAAAGTTAAGAACAATCAATTTTTGTTTTCCCTGGAATCTCTCTAGATTAAAAAAAATAAGAACTAACTGCTCTTGTACAATGCAATTTAACAACAGTAAACTTTCACTATCCAGTTCACGTTCCAAACAGCCACTAACTACTTAAGTATGGTGGAAAGCACACTGTCACCTCTTCCCTCACAGGCACACATTACTTTAGTATGTGGTAAAACTTGCCTGGCAGCTTTTGATGCAAAAATAGATTAGGAAGTTTTATTCATTCTACAAGTATTCATCAGAATATCTACAGTGTGTTGTTAAAACATTGTCCCAGAGATTTTGGATGATGGAAAGGTGAAGCTAAACAGAAACTCAGTATGACGCAAGAAAGTACTAGGGTGTGAATGCTAAAACTGCTACTATAGAGTGTGAAGCAACAGTCCCAATATACTAAGATTACTTCAAATAAAAATTAAAGGCCTTCCATTCAGAAAGTCCTACACATTAGAATATAAACAAAAGTAGGTGATCTGGATAGTGAAGGTCTCTCTGCCATCAAGTCGTGTTGGGACAGGTTAAAGGAAATGGCAACGTTTAGCTGAAGGTCTTTAATATACAGGAAACACTTGATGTATCTTGTCTAGAGCAGAGGATCTCAATCTGAGTTTAAAACAAATAGTCCTGGCTGGTATGGCTCAGTGGACTGAGTGCCAGCCTGTGAACCAAAAGGTCACAGGTTTGATTCCAGGTCAGGGTACACGCTTGGGTTGCAGGCCAGGTCCCCAGTTGGGAACAACTGAGAGGCAACCTATCGATGTATCTTCCACACATCGACATTTCTCTCCCTCTTGCCCTTCTCCCCTCTCTAAAAAATAAATAAAATCTTTAAAACAAACAAGCAAACAAATCCAAAGCCTTCCAGGAATTCAGAAATTACTTGAAGTTATTTATAAAACTTTATGAATATAAGCATTTTTTTCTAGAAAAGGGGCTATTGATATTTTGTATCATATTTTTAAGAGTTCCTGACTTGAGCCCTGGCTGCTGTGGCTCAGTGGATTGAGTACCAGCCTGCGAACCAAGAGGTCGCTGGTTCGATTCCCACTTAGAGCCATGCCTGGGTTGCAGGCCAGGTCCCTAGTTGGGGGAGTGCAAGAGGCAACTGATTCATGTTTCTCTCTCCTTCCCTTTCCCTCTCTCTAAAAGTAAGTATTTTTTTAAAGTTCCTGACCTGAAAGATACAAGAAACATTTACTAGAAAATAAACTAAGTCCCATATGTAAAAGTTACATATAGCCAGATTTTGGTTCAATGTTAGGAAAACCTTTGTAACTACTTTAGCCTTATAAAGTAGTAATATCTCAGAAAGAATTTATACAGAGATCAGTTATTTACATGGAATACTACAATAAGAAATTATGGATATACTTTCAAACCTGTCATGGCTTTGATTTGAAAAAATACGTTTTGAAATGTTAAGTCATATTTAAGAAGAACAATAGTTCTCAATATTTTTTTAAAGTATTAGGCTAAAAATCATTGTTACATAAAACATTTTATTTATGGGGAGAAAGTATATGACATAATAGCTGTGGATATGTGCTTTTACTTTTTGGGTAAGATCTACTTCAGTTACAAATAACAAGCAAAAAATGAGGTAAGTGAAACTCTTAATGTGGTTAGTACAGATAGAAAGCATTCTGCATAGTATATTAGACATAGAAAAAATAAAGAATTAAAAAGGAATAAAGAGAGAATACATAGGAGCACCAAATAAATATAATCTATTCATTAAGCTCAGATCATGTCACCTACATATTGATAGCCATATGTCACTCCTAAAATGATCACTCATTCATTGGTGACACCCACTATGGCCTCAGGTGTCCTCTGTTAATAATGTCAAAGATGAAAAGCGTGGCTGCTCAGCAAATCCTTGGTAAGTTATACTTGTGGCCAGGCTTACTTATTCCTGCTAAAGGAAACATGTATTCATTCCAGGCCCCTTCCCTGGGCTGAGTTCCCAGGTTCACAGTCAATTCTGGTTCTTAGAGTTACCAGTATGTTATCACCAGGGAAGGCAGTGTGGCATAGACACACATAGAACAAAAGAGTTTGAGTAAAACTCATAATTTAGTTCTTTTCACCATACTATGCCCTATCCTGACTCCATTAATCCACCTCAAATCTTTCCCCTTCCTTCTTTTTAAATTTTGAAATAGACTTTATTTCTTAGAGCCATTTTAATTGAGTGGGAATAAGAGTTTCCACTCATCCCCTACTTCCATATATACACAACCTAACACACTATCAACATCCTGAAACAGTTGAGGCATTTGATACAATTAATGAACCTACATTGACACATTATCATCACTCAAAATCCAAGGTTCACATTAGGGTTCACTCTTGGTGTTGTAGTACATTCTGTGGGTTTGCACAAATGTGTGGCATGTAACCATACTATAGCTGCCCTAAAAATTCTTTGTGTTCTGCCTAGTCATCCCTCCTTTTCTCTTACTATTGATATTTTTATGATCTCAGTAGTTTTGCCCATTCCTGAATGTCATATAGTTAGAACATAATATGTGGACTTTTCAGATTGGCTTCTTTCATTTAGTAGAATGCATGTAAGATTCCATGTGTTTTCATGGCTTCTGAGTTCATTTATTTCTGGTGCTTAATAACAATCCACTGATTGGATGTACCACAGTTTATTTATCCATTCACCTGCTGAAAGACATCTTGGTTACTTCCAAGTTTTGGTAACTACAAATATAGTTGCTATGAACACCCATGTGCGGGTTTTGGTATGAAAAAAAAATTTCCCCTCATTGAGTAAATAATAAAGAGTATGATTGCTGGCCCATATGGTAAGAGTATGTTCAGCTTTGTAAGAAACTCCCAGGTTGCCTTTCAAAATGACTACCATTGTACATTCCCACCAGCAATGAATGACAGCCCAATGCAAGGAAGACAGGAATGCTCTTGCTCAAAAGCCTCAATTCCCCAACCACTTACTGGAACTTGGTTTTAAAGGGTGAAATTGGGGGTAGGGACATTGAATGAGATCAGCTTATGGGTATATTCTAATTAATTGGAACTGGAGTTACAGAGATAAAATTTCTGGTCACCAATCCTCTGGCGCCACCTAGTTTGGGATTTCTGTGACTGGGATTAGTAATTTTCTATCCTGGGTGTTGGAGGCGGGTGTTCAGGGGTGTGTGTGTTTGTGTGTGTGTAGTGTTCAGATTCCCGTATGCTATCTATGATTCCAGGAGGGAAATCGTGTCCCAGGACCCTGATCTATATCTAAGAAAGTTGAGGTGAGTAAGAAAAAGGGACTCCAGTCTGGTTTCTTACAAGTAAGAAATGGGGTGTGGGTGTAGTAGGGCTTGGCCAAAGGGGATTCTGGCCTGGTTTCCAATTCTAGGAGGTATGTGGTGGCATCTATTTGTTTAAATTTGCAATTTGCTATTGACACCTGATATTAAACATCTTTTCATATGCATATTTCCCATCTGTAAGTCATCTTTGGTGATATATCTGTTCAGGTCTTTTGCCCATTTTTTAATTAGCTGTTTTCTTATTGTTGAATTTTATTTTTATTTGAAACATTTTGTTTATTATTTTTCAGAGAGAGGGGAAGGGAGAGAGGCAGAGAGGAAGAGAAACATCAATGTATGGTTGCCTTTCACCTGCCTCCAGCTATGGACCTGGCTTGCAACCTATTATTGTTGAATTTTAAAGTTCTTTGTCTATTTTGAATAAGAGCCTTTACTCAGGTATATTTTGTAAATGTTTTCTCCCAGTCTATGGCCTGTCTTCTCATTCTCTTAATCTCCTTATTTGTTGCTATGTATTTTAAAACTGATTTAATTCCGTAATTCCAGTATTTAAATAAGATCCTATCAGTCCTTTAGTTGCATAATATATATAGAATTACCATTTTATCAGAGTAACTACCTAAACAACACTAGTAAGCCTCAACTAAGCTATCAAAACTTCTGAATTAATAGTTTAAATCATTGTATTTCTCAATTCACTCTTTTGACAGTCATGTAAAAACGGTTTCATTTGGTTTAATCATGTAAGAATTTCATAGGGAAAACTAAAAATTTTCTCTCCTACAGAAATAGTAATTTAATTCCAATTATCCCTTTCTTAGGCATATGATAAAAATTATTTATGAAGAAACAAAAACATGAATGTAAATTCGTGTCAGAAATGTTCATTAAAACATCAAAAAACTGAATAGTCAAATCCTTTGGAAATACTTACACTTCTTATCATTTTTAACAATAGTAGCAATGATCTAGCTTATAAATTAAGATAAGAGCAATGGTTTACTTTTCATGAATAGTGACTAGTGCTACTTGATGGGTGGTATTTCCATATTTATTTATAGTTTAAACTTATATATTGGTAAGTTAAATCCTGCTGCAATAAAGTCCCCAAAGATTACAAATTCCTTAATTAAAAAACTGTTTAATCCTCACCTGAGGATATGTTTTTTACTGATTTTAAAGAGAGAAGGAAGGACAGAGAGAGAGAGAGAAGCATTGGTATGAGATAGGAACATCGATCACTTGCCTCCCTTGTGAGACTAGATTGAGTATCAAACCCACAGCCTAGGTATATGCCCAGACCAGGACTTGAACCTGAAAAACCCTTTGATGTATGAGGATGACATTCCAACCAACTGAATCAGCCAACCAGGGCCAAATTCCTTAACACTAAAGTAAATAATGCAGCTGATATTAAACTGGCTGAATACTTAAAAAAAAATTTTTTTACAATAGTATTCATTATAAGATATTACATAAACATAAAATAATATCACAAACATTTAAAAATGAGATATTTTAAAAATGTCATTCATTATTTAAAAACATGATTCCAGAGCAAGAATGCTGACTGTCACAGGAATAAAAATTATAATAAACATGTATATGAAAATCACAGACATTTAAAAGTTAGTGATAGATGCACAGAATCAAACATGTGCAATATAACTTTTTTCAAAGAAATAATAAGATAATATGTTGAAAACGTAAGTTAAGTGAATGTTCTGTGAAACAAGTTTAGGCAAATAACAGGAAAACACCCTTAAGAAAAAGGTCTATAGGTAGGAATTTCTGGGGAACTCCAGAACCTTATGAAAAATTCTGAAAACACCAGGAAACATTTAAAAATGGTGGAGAAAAAGCTTGTGAAATTATTCTACAGAGAAAGGCTCTATACTGGCAAGACACAAACAAAATGACCTAATAAGACTTGTCCAACTCTAATGTGTATAATCCCCTGGATGCTTGTTTATGATAAAGATTAATATTCAGAGTTCAATCTCATTTTGCAGTAAGAAGACAAAAATGAAGAAATGAGGACTGGCTATTGAAGTCATGTGACTATAGCAACATAGGTAAAAATTGCTTGCCTCCTTATACAACCATATCAAAATTACAACTAAATTATAGAACAGCCATCACTCACAGAACCATCAGAAATTGAGCTGAACGGAGGTTGGACAACTACAAAATTAAAGAAACCACATCCATCCAAACTAGTAGGAGGTGCAGTAACATGGAATAGGCTGTCCCACACCCACTTGCGGTAGATAAAAATGCAGGATGGATGTCTCAGGAGAGAGGAGTCCCAGCCCCTCATCAGACCCAACAGCCCAGGGTTCCAATGCCAGGAAGACAAGTGCCCATAACTTCTGATTGCAAAAACCAGCGGGAACTCAAGTCCAGAAATTTCTAGAGTCCCAAGCAGGTCCTCTTAAAGAACCCACACAGGGACTCACCTACTCAGACTCAATCCTCTGAGCACCAGCACCTGGGTAGCAGCTTCAAAGGTGCCAGTGGCACACAGGGAGGAGCTGAAGTGTCTGGCACTAAGGCAAGAGCTGGGGGATGACATTTTCCCAGAAAGAAAGGCAAACAGAGGCCTTAATCCCTTTTCTGAACCCTTTCTCAACAAAGCCACAGAGCTGGCAGGCAGGTAGGTATCATATCTGACACTCCCATGGAGGTGGCTAACACTGTTTGCCTCAAGGTGGAGATCCCCTGAGACCTGTCCCACCCTATTTAAGGGCCCACACAAGCTGTTAACAGACTTTTCCATATGAATGGCTGTGCTTGGCTCATGCTGCAAAACTTCCTAAGTCCTCTCAAATAAGCAACAGCTGGCCTCAGCAAACCCCCACACACTGCACTAGCAGCAGGCAGCCTAGATTCACAGCTTGGCTTCACCTGGGAATCTCCAAGTCCAGCAACAGCAGCAGCCAACTTAAAATAGCTTTATAGGTTAAGCAAGGTGGCCCCAGGAAGAACACAGGTGACGGGTGACCTTGCTGTACCATCGGGGAAATCCTAGAGCCTGCTTGCCCAGTGGAGAGCTACAGACCACGTTGGAGCACCACTCCCTGCCGCTGTACAACTGATGCTCTATGGAGGGCAGAGGTAGGTAGTCAGTTGTCATGGCCATTCCTTGCAGCTGACTGACCCGAGTACTTCTATCCCACTGACCTGCCAACAGAAATCAAGGCTCAACTACAAGAGGATGGTGTAATCAGCCCACATGAAAGGATCACTTCAAGTACCCAGATTGGGTGATAGAAAGGCTGTGCCACTGGACTGTTAGGGCACCTATTACAATAGGTCACGGTACCATGACACAGCAGCTCCACCTAATACACAGAAATAAACACAAGGAGGCTACCAAAACAAGGAGACAAAGAAACATGGCCTAAATGAAAGAACAGCTCAAAACTCCAGAAAGAGAACTAAACAAAATTGAGATAAGCAATCTGTCAGATGCAGAGTTCAGAACACTGCTTATAAGGATGCTCAAGAAACAGTGAGGAAGGAACTCAACAGCATAGAATAGATCCGCTCAGAAATGAAGGATATACTAATGAAATAAAGAACAATTTACAGGGAAACAACAGCAGAGTGAATGAAGCCAAAAGTCAAATAGAACATAGGGAAGCAAAAAAACAATCAATCAGAACAAGAAGAAGAAAAAAGAACTCCCCCAAATGAGAACAGTATAAGCAGCCTCTGGTACAAGTTAAAGGGGTCCAACATTTGTATCATAGGGGTGCCAGAGAAGAGAAAGAACAAGAAATTGTTTTATACATTTTTTTTAAGAACAAGAAATTGGAAATCTATTTGAAAAAAATGATGGAAAAAAACTTCCCTAATTTGGTGAAGGAAATAAGACATGCAAGTCCAGAAAGCACAGAGTCCCAAATAAGGTGGCTGTAAAGGGCCCACTCAAAGATATAATTAAAATACCAAAGGCTAAAGGTAAAGAAAGAATTTTAAGCAGCAAGAGAAAAGTAGTTACTTACTGGAGAGTTCCCATAAGACTGTCATCTGATTTCTCAAAAGAAACTTTGCAGGCAAGAAGGGTTTCGCGAGAAATACTCAGTCATGAAAAGCAAGGACCATTAGAGCCAAAATTGCTCTACCCCACAAAGCTATCATTAAGAATTGAAGCGCACATAAAGAGCTTCCAGGTAAGAAAAACAAAAGGAAGAAAAAACAAAAAGGAAGTTCATCATCTACCAAGCCATTATTACATGAAATGTTAAAGGAACTTATTTAAGAAAAAAAGAACAAAACTATGAGCAATCTAACAGCAATATACACATATCTATCAACAACGGAATCAAAAAGACAAAATAAGCAAACAAGAAGAGCAAAGACAAGGGAATCAACAGTATGGGGAAACGTATTAGCCAATGATACCTCAGACAAGGGTTTGATATCCAAAATATATAAAAAACTAATGTGACTCAACACCAGAGAGACAGTCCAATCAAAAAATGGGTAAAGGGCCTGAACAGACAACTTACTGAGGAAGACATACAAAGGGCCCAGAGGCATATGAAAGAATGCTCAACATCACTAGCCATCAGAGGTGCAAATTAAAACCACCTCACACCTGTCAGAATGGCCATCATTAACAAATCAACAAGCAACAAGTGTTGGCGGGAATGCAGACTGATGCAGCCACCATGGAAAACAGTATGGAGTTTCCTTTAAAAACTAAAAATGAAACTGCCTTTTGATCCAGCAATTCCACTACTAGGACTATACCCAAAGAACCCTGAAACACCAATTCATAAGAACCTATGTACCCCTATGTTCATAGCAGTACTATTTACAATAGCCAAGTGCTAGAAACCGTCTAAGTGCCCATCAGTGGATGAATGGATCAAAAAACTTTGGTATGCTTACACAATGGAATACTACATAGAAAGAAAGAAGGAACTCCTACCCTTTGCAACAACATGGATGGAACCGGAAAGTATTATGCTTAGTGAAATAAGCCAGACAGTGAAAGACAAATACCACATGATCTCACCCATTACAGGATATTAATGAACAAAACAAACAAACAAGCAAAACAGAACCAGATACATGAATACAATGAGCAGATCTTCAGTGGGCAGAGGGGAGGGGGAGGGGGAATGGGGAGAGAAGGAGGCAAAGAAGGGGAGCAGTTTAGTCAAGGAACTAGCATGGAAGAACAATGGGCATGGACGACAAATGGGATTGACTTTGGAGGGAACTGGGTAGATGGGCAAGGGGAGAGAGGGGAGGGGAAATGGGATGGATGTAATACAACAAAATTAAATTTTAAAAAAAGAACATTGACAGAATAATGGATATGGAGAGCATTTTGATGTTTGTCAGGTGGGTATGGAGGAATGGGGAAATAGGTTAGGGGATTAAGAAGCACAGATAGATAGTTACAGACTAGACATAGGGCTGTAAGGTACAGTATAAGAGATGGAGTAGCCAAAGAACGTATAGGCATGATGCATGTACATGAACAATGGTGTGGGGATTGTGTGAAGGAGTTGGGGGTACTGAGTGGAGAAGGGCAAAGTAGAAAAATTGCGCAGGCTCTAGGGTTTTCCTAGATGGTGCAGGCCAAGGTCACACCCCACCTGTGTTCTGTCTGGGGCCACCCTGCTGGGCTATAAAGCAATCTGAGGTGGCTGCTCCTTGTGCTGGGTTAGAGATTCCCAAGCTGCGAAGATAGGCTGTGTGGGACGTGTCTCAGGGATGTCCAGGGTGGGTCAAATAGTGTTAGTGATGTTGATGAAGTCTAAGAAATGGCACTTGCCTGCCAGCTGGGTGGCTCTGTTGGGGGAGGACTCAGAAAAGGGACAATGGCCTTTGTCTACTTTTATGTCAGGGAGAAAGTTGTCTCATGGCTTTTGCCTTGGTACCAGACACTTTAGTTTCTCTCTGCATGCCGCTGATACCTTTCAAGTTGCTAGCCTTTATTTACATCAAAAAAATGTAAACAAAACTTTTGATCTTTACTAGCTTGGTATTTGAAAAATGGTACCCCATTATGGCCTCTTTAAAGAGCCTCTAAGATGTGTCTATCTCCATAACCCACTAAGACTGGAGAAAATGTGAAAAGCAGTCTTTACAATATAGTATAACTATCTTTTACTTCAATTATGAATCATATATGAGTATCAGAACTTAATTCATTACTTTAAATGTTTTTCAAGTTCTGTGTGTATCAGCCTTAGACCCAGACAAAACTTAAATGGAATCTCTAGTACTAGCTAGATTTAGTAATGAGGCCATTTGTCAGGTCAGGTCTTATTTAGAATTAGGCACAATTATGGCCTCTTAAAATATAGGTTTAAGTCATATTCAAATAATAATTAACTCTTACAAACAAAGAATGATAAAGATCCATCTTCTGTCCCAAGTTTATAAACATATAGAAATTTTATTGAAACTCAAAAAAACCATAAGGGGAAAAAAGAACTATGCTGTAACATTCACTAAACATGTTATAATATAATTTCTTCTATAACTGACTGACCAACTCGACTTAATGATTGAAAATCCTTTTTTTTAAAGACTTATTTATTTTTAGAGAGAGGGGAAGGGAAGGAGAAAGTTGTGCAAGAGAAACATCTGTTACCCTGGCTGGTGTAGCTCAGTGGATTGAGCACCAGGCTGTGAACAGAAAGGTCACTGGTTTGATTCTGGGTCAGGGCACATGCCTGGGTCCCCAGTTTGGGGCATATGAGAAACAACAGATGGATGTTTCTCTCACACAGCAATGCTTCTCCCCCTTTTTTTCCCTCCTTTCCCCTTTCTTTACAAAAGTAAGTAAATAAAATCTTTTTAAAATAATAAAAACATCTGTTGACCCTTATGTGCCCCTGACAGAGCTCTTGATCTGCAACCCACGCATGTGCCTTGACCAGGAATTGAACTGGTGACCTTTAGGTTTGCAGAACGATGTTCAAATCACTGAACCATACCAGGCAAGGCAAAAATTCTTTAAGCCTAAGATTCCTCATCTATTACCTCACTTTATTATGAATTATCCAGGAAAAAAGAGACATTCCTCAAATTACGAAACAAGACACCAGATACTTTTTTAAGAATATGGGTTTTCTAGTTTGAGATAAACTTCCCCAAATATTTTTAGATGAAACCTATGCTTCTACCTATACCAAGATAAATTAAAACTTTCTTCCATTAAGTGCTCTCTAATTATATTTTGCTCATGGTTTATAATAGTCACAATGCCAAATCATATTCTCTTGTATTTTTGAAGAATTTTATTTTTTTAGTTTTAGATAGAAAGGCAGAGAGGAGAGATAGAAAAAACTGATGTTAAGAAAAACATTGATCAGTTGCTTTTCAAACACACCCCAAACCCGCAAGCCAGTTATGTGCCATGACCAAATAACCTATGACCTTTAGCTTTGGAGGACAATGCCCAACTAACCCAGCCACATGGGCCAGGGTCCAAATCATTGTTTTAACTAGAAATTACATATTTAAATTACATCATGTTATTTACCAGTACTGTCATCTTGTTTACTAAGTACTTAAGGCATTTCAAGCATCTAAGATTAAAAACATATAAACTATTTAAAAGCAGGTTTTTAAAAAAAGGTTCAATTAATTAATTAATTTTTGGAGAGGGGGGAAAGGAAGAACAGAGAGAAACATCTACTGGTTGCTTCTCCTATGCACCTCAACAGGGGACTGACTAAGACCCAGCCATGTGCCCTGACCCAAGATCGAACCTGTGATCACAACAGGTCAATGCCTAACTAACTGAGCTACAATGGCCAGGGCTAAATGCAGGTTCTTTTAAAATCATTTTTTCTTCATGTTTTGGTACAGTAAAAAGCCATGCTTTGCCCAAGAAACAGTCAATAAGAGCTTGTTTTAATAAGCCAAAATTAATGAAGATTCTGTTTATCATTACATACACAAAGCTCTAATTTATTACTAATAATTTTTCTGATAAAAGAATAGATTTCACTCTCTCTAATCTATACCTTGAATTTCAGTGATTAATGTATTATATTTATCTGAGTAAGGACCCTGACTTACTCATCTTTGTCTCCCTGGCAGCATCTTTCTATTAGAATATCTTTCATATAGGTGGTACCAAAAAAGTAAAATAATAAAATCCCTTAATAGTTATGGTCACAAAAAGGGCAAAGAGGCCAAATAAAAATTCCACACCACAAAAAGCCATATTAAACATGAGCAACAGTTATAGCTACTGCCTTTGTCATTATCAGGGGCATAATTACAACAACTCATTGCATACTGGAAAAAGATGGAAACAGAAGTTTGGGCATAAGGCTGTCTCTACTTTTCAGACACTGGCATGCATAGATTGCTAGCTATATCTAAGAAAATAAAGATTTAAGATTCAAAGCTGGGAGCTTAAAAAAACAGCTGCTGGCTAAACTTCAAATAAAGGTACCATATCATGCTTTAGTTGGGCATTCATATTAACAAATAAACTGTTATTTCTTAGGTTGGCAGAAATGATTCTAAAAATGACTTTTTCACCTACAATGCACTATCAACCATTTGCATGAGAAGAGCAACTAACAACATTAGGTACAGTAAAAATACTGAACACTAAGTCATGGTGGAAAGACTCAATGATCAAAAACAGCAATCAGTTGTGATTTCTCACTCTCAATCTCTATAAAAAAACTTATTAGTAAAGGCTATTTGACAGGATTTGCAAGTGTACTCTACTGTAAATTCCTATAAACATACAATATTTCAAAACTGAATCCAGAAGAAACCAAAAATCTGAACAAACCATTTATACCCAACAAAATTGAAGCAGTAATCAACAATTTCTCAACAAACAAAAGTCCTGGACTGAATAGCTTCATGGATGAATTTTACCAAACACTCAGAAAAATGTTAACACCTCTCTGAGACTATTACAAAGAATCCGAGAGAAAGGAAGGCTCTCGAGGTCATTTTTCCAGACCAGCACTACCCTGATACCAAAACAAGACAAAGACATTAACAAAAAAATTCATATGCCAATATCCCTGATGAACATAGATGCAAATAACTTTAACAAAACATTAGTGAACCAAACTCATAAATGCATTAAAAAGATCATTCACCCTGATCAGGTGGGATTCATTCCTGGGATGCAAGGTTGGTTCAACATCTGCAAATCAGTTAGCGTGATCCACCACAAAAACAAAATGAAGGATAAAAATCATATGATCATATCAATGGATGCAGAAAATGCAATTGACAAAATCAAGCACTGATTTATGATAAAAATGCAGCAAAGAGGGAACATATCTCAACATAATAAAGACCATATATGATGAACCCATAGCTAAACATCATACTCAAAAAAAAAAAAAAAAAAAAGAGAGAGAGAGAGAAAGAGAGAGAGAAAGAAAGAAACCATTTCCCTTAAAATAAGGAACAAAACCAAGATATCTATTTTTATCACTTTGATTCAACATAGTATTGGAAATTCTAACTATAGCAATCAGACAAAATAATTAAATGGCATCCAAATTGGACAGAAAAAAGTAAAACTGTCATTATTTGCAAATTACATGATAATATTTAGAGAGAATCCTAAATATCCCACCAAAAACTACTAGAACTGACAAATGCATTCAGGGTACAAAATAAACATTGCGAAATTGCTGCATTTTCATACATCAATAATTAACTACTAGGGAAACTAAGAAAACAATCCTATTTACAACTGCATTAACAAACATATAGGAATGAGTTTAACTAAGGAGAAAAAAAGACCTGTTCTCAGAAAATTTTAAGACACTGTATAAAGAAAGTGAAGAAAATACAAATAAATGGAAGCATATACCGTGTTTATGGATAGAAAAAATTAACATCATTCAGATGTCCATAGTTATTCAAAGCAATCTATACATTCAATGCAATCCCTCTGAAAATAACAATGGCATTTTTTCATTGAACTTGAATAATCCACAAAATTCATATGGCAGCACAAAAGTCCCCCCCCCCAAGTAGCTACAGCAATCTTGAGAAAGAAAAGATGGCAGTATCATGCTACCTAATACAAAACTATATTACAATGCCATAGTAATCAAAATAGCACAGTACTGGCATAAAAACAAACAGATCAATGGAACAGAATTGAAGAGTCCAGAAATAATACCACACCTTTATGGTCAATTAATATTTAACAATGTAGGCAAGAATGTACAATGGAGTAAAAACATTGTATTCAATAAACATTGTTGGAAAAACTGAGACAGATGCTGCAAAAAATAAGTAAGTAAATAAAACTACACCACCTTCTTACACCATACACAAGAATAAACTCAAAATGGATTAAAGACTCAAATCTAAGTCTCAAAATGATACAAATTATAGAAAAAAAAAACACAGGCAGTAAAATCCCAGACATTTCTTTTGGCAATAAATCTCTTGATTCATCTCCTCAGATACAAGAAATGAGAAAAAAAAAAAAAAAACAAATGGGATTAACTAAGAGGTTTTTGAACAAGAATGGAAACCTTCAACAAGACAAAAAGACAATCTACCAAATGGGAGGAGGTATTTGCCAATGATAGATCCAATAAGGATGTAATACTCAAAATATATAGAGAACTCATACAACATCAAAAAACAAAACAGATGGGTGGGGAGGGGGACAGAGGGGAGCAAAAAGAGGATGGATGTAATACAACAACAATAAAATTAAAAATATATATATGTATATCCCAAAACAATAAAAAAAAACAACAGTGCTTAAAGAGCTTGAATAGACAATTCTGCTTAAAGGACATACAGGTGCCCAACAGCCAATAAAGTGATGCTTAACATCATCGGTGGAATGCGAATTAAAACCAAAATAAGATATTACCTGACACCTGTCAGAATGGCCATCAATAAGTCAACAAACAAATGTTGGAGATGATGTGCAAGGAAGAGAACTCTTGTTCATTGTTAGTGGGGATACAGATAGTGTAGTTTCTATGGAAAGCAGTATGGAGGTTTCCAAAAATTTTTTTAAAAATAGAACTACTTATGACCCAGCAATTCCACTTTCAGGTACATATCCAAATAAGTCCAAACACTCAAAAAGATAAAATCACTTCCTTTGTTCACTGCAAGGTTATTTATAATTTCATATCATAGCCAAAATATGAAAGCAATCCAAGTGCCCATCAACAGACAAGTGGATAAAATAGATGGGGTACATATGAATATATACAATGGAATATTATTTGGCCATACAAAGAAAGAAATCTTGCCATTTGTGACAATATGAATAATCCTCAAGGTTATTATGCTAAGTAAAACAAGTTAGAAAGAGAAAAAGAAATACTATGATTTCACTTATATGTGAAATCTAAAGAAAAGATCAATGAACAAACAAAATAAGACTCAGAAATACAGAGAACTGAGGGTTGCCAGATTGTGAGTCAGGGTAGGGGGTGGGCTGGATGAGTTACAAAATAGTCAAAAGGGATTAAACTACAGCATAAGGAATATAATCAATAACACTATAATTAACTATGTATGGTACCAGGTGAATACTAGAATTATATTACTGAAACCATTATGATATACATCTGAAACTAGTATCATATGGTCTGTCCATTTTAACCGAAAAATAAAATAAAGTACACTCCACTGTAAAATGCATGTATCTATATATGTATGGACATTATACATATATAAAGAGGAAAAAAGACATCTTCCATATTGACCAAGCTATAGAGTTAAATAGGCAAAAAGTAGGAAGGCAGTTTTACCCTCATACTTTTGGCTGTTAAACCACAGCCAAAGTTAGGGTTCAAACTTGGTAATTCTCAAATAACAGCATTTCCTATATTCCAATCAACAAATTAACGTTAGCTGCTTAGCATACCCAACTAAACAGTAAACAGGGGTATCCAGAGTCAAAGCTACCAGGGTAAAGGTAAGTACTCAATAACATCTGTTCAACAATTTGTAAAGTGGTCAATACTGGGAAAGTTTAATAGAATTTTTTTTAATCTAGTTCTTGGCCAGGGTTCCTAGAACAAAAAGTGATTATGAAGTTGCTGCTAACGTTTAATAGGGAGTTAGCTCTTCCCAGAACCAGTGCTGAGATTTTATTTCTGCTGACCTTTCAAAATCATATTTCTGATAATAGGGTAACTAAGTCTCAGTGGTTATAATAAATATTCATGTGTATCTTAATAAATTATTTCACTTCTTGGCAGATTCAGTCTCTTTATTAAAAATGAATTTTTGGAATAGCATGTATTATGGGCTGCATTGTATCCCATCTTAAAAATTCTACGTTGGCCCTGGTTGGTGGCTCAGTGGATAAGGCACTGGCCTGCGAACCCAAAGGTCGCTGGTTCAATTCCCCAGCCAGGGCACAAACTAGGTTGCAAGCCAGGTCTCCAGCCAGGTCCACAGCTGGAGGCAGGTGAAAGGCAACCATACATGGATTATTTCTCTCCCTCTCTCCCTTCCCCTCTCTCTACAAATAATAAATAAAATCTTTTTAAAAATTCATACATTGAATTCCTAATTCTTAGTATTTCCGAATGGTGATTATATTTGGAGACAAGGTTTTCACAGAAGCAATTAAGTTTAAATGAAGCCATTAAGGTGAGACATAATCCAACAAGATGAGGAAACTGAGACACAGTACAGGAAGGAGCTGATATGAAGATACATGGAGAAGTTAGTCATCTCTAAGTCAAGGAGACACGCCTGGAACATACCCTTCCCTCAGAAGGAAGCAATTCTGCTCACACCATGATTTTGTACTTCTCTTCAGACCTGTAATAAATTTCTGATGGAGGCAGCTGGAGTATGGCAGCATTTGCTAAGTAATACAACAGGTGTCCTTCTAGTGAAATAAGCATACAGGAAAAAAAAGCAAGCACGTATACTCTGTCACCACAGAATTTTAGCTTCTCAGCAAAAACTCAGAATGAGTCACTATTCTTGAGAAAAATTCACACGAACAATAATTCTGGCCTCCACTGAAGCAGGGCTTTTGGGTCTTTGAGCCAATGTAATGTGTCAGAGAAAAACACTTGTTCAGACAACAGTTTGCTTCTTTTCTCCTTTTATTTTTCTTCAAATAAAGTGAGGCTATCTTTGTATTTGAATTTTGATATTCAGAGTGACACATTTTCAGGTAATAGATATTGCATTGTAAGTTTAACTTATGAGATTACATAAATATGGTAGTATATTAAAAACCATTAGATGTCTACCAACAATAAATAAAAAAAGACGAGTGATACACTAATGACTAAGTTTTGCCTTGACTTTCAAACTTTTTGGATCTTTTTGTGCAGTCTAGATCCTGAAACTCTGTAGTAACTAGCTGTGTGAAAGATGAGACTATTCTTCTAAAAAAATACATTGCTTCATCTATTTCCAGGTTTCTTAAATCTTAAAAGCATCCAAAATATTTTGAAAAAGTATATATTTAAGTGCAATGAGTTAAAGTTTCCCCACCAAAAAGCCTGTTGATGAAGTATAAGAATTTTAATGGGTGGGTGGGGAGGGGGACAGAGGGGAGCAAAAAGGGGATGGATGTAATACAACAACAATAAAATTAAAAAAGAACAAGAAAAGAATTTAAAATATCATTTACTTATTAATATTACCATATGCATTACTGAGTTAATAGCTTTCTTTTTTCCAAATATTCATGTAAACACTACAATAGAAAGGTAAGTTTTATGGGTAGTTTTACTACTATATTAAACACTGGAACCTTGTGATATAAGAAATAGGTTTGCTGAGGTTTATTGTCAACAAGATCTTCTTTGTCCCTGTAACTTCCTGAGCTTGAGGACATAATTTCTGGGTTTAAGTCTAATATTTACTTGGCCACATGGTAATGAAAGTCATGGTCTCTACTCTGTACTGCAAATGTATCAACTGAGGACATGCATTTTATGCTACAGAATTGCTCTGCTTTGACTAACTCCTGAGAATTAGATGTGGTCATGGGAGGATATGAGCACAATGTTTACATACTCTGCCATATGACTAGAACTTTTGGAAGAATTTAGAGTTTTCTTCATTTGGTAATTTAACACTTACTTGTATTGTGTGTTGCAGGTTTTTCACTGTCTTCCTTGACTCTCTGTGTGCCCTTTTTATCTTAAAATACTGTCACAAAAGGTAAGGTTTCATTCCTTATATGGCCAAATAGTACTCCACTGTGTGTATGTGCCACAACTTTTTTATCCACTCATCTACAGATGGCCTCCTGGGTTGCTTCCATAGCTTGGTAATTGTAAATAATGCTGCAATGAACACAGAGGTGCACACATTCTCTCAAATTAGTGTTTGGGGTTTCTTTGTATATATACCCAGAAGTAGAAATGCTGGGTTATAAGGCAATTCCATTTGTAATTTTTTGAGGAACCTCTACAAAGGTTTCCATAGTGGCTGCAGTCCCACTGAGAAGAGAACAGAGAGAAGAGTGTAAAGAAAAATATGTCTACTCGGTCAAGACCAAAACAGAAGTGGGATGAGAATGAGTAGAAGGGAAAAGTAAAAAAAGAAAAAAAATGTACTCGTAGCCATGAAGACAGGTGCCAAAACCAAAGCACAGGGAAAGGTTGCTGGCTATGACAACCTAATTAAGCCTAGAGATAAGACTGGTGTGTCCTAAAGCACAAGTTGAAAAATAGTATTACTCAGTCATAAAACAGAAACGACACTTCTAAGAGCACCATAAGCAAAGTCAGAAAAGGAAACTAAAAATAAGCTCTCATATATCCATGAAGTACTTAGATGTGATATGAAATGAGATGACAGATACAGAGAACTATTTCTTTCCTTTCTGAAAACTATAAACAATAGAAACAAATCAAAGAGTATAAATTAACTAATGCTTTCAACATCTAAATATAATAGTGGCAAACTATATTACGCTTACTACCTACCAGGTATCAAGTTATACATTCTAACAAACTATCCTGTCTGTCTTCAAATAATACTAATGTTAGAGTGGAAGAACGCCACAATCCCCTACTCAGCAGTTTGGGGATCAGGGTGGGGTGAGGCCAGGCGGACCAGCCTTTGTTCTTTTCAAGCCAAGGAAATAGGAAGGGACTTACCCAGAGGGTAGAGACAAAGAGGCTTACAGCGCTGCACACAATCTGTCAGGGGTCAGAACTGCTTACTGTCCACATTATGTCAAAGGGGACTTTAAATAGGGGGCAGCCATCATTCTCAGGCTCTCCTTCCCTGGATGAACATGCAGAGACATGTGGTCTCTCTCTCTGCTCCCAGGGATGGACACGCAGACAGGGACTGGTTTGCTCCCCTGGATGGGCCCACAGACAGACACGTGGCCTGAGAACTCACCTGGTTTGAGAGGGGGAGTAAAGGGGAGAAAGGGAGACTTACAGCTTACGCGGAGATAGGGAATGGCGGTGTAAGAGTTGGGGAGTGTGCAGAGGATACTTCCCTAACTGGGTATAGCGGCTGCCGGGAACTTTGAATTTATAACTGGGATGCTAAACTGTGTGTTTCTGAAAGACAGTATCTTTTGGTTATCTGTTTTAAAGCTAACCTAATCAGGCAGGACTGTGTATTTTGGGTGTTTTTAAAGAAAGTGGGATTTAATGGCATAATTGCACCTTTACTATAATTTGTATAACCCTCAAATAAACAAAATACCTTTCCTTTTGACCTGTTATTAATAGTCATCCCTGGTAGTAGGCAAATTGATCCAATTAAAACTGGACACCCCCCCACCAAGTGTCCTGGTACAGTATATCCTTTTTAAAATGTCATTTATAGCATATAATAGATGAAGAGATCAAGGTTCAGAAAAATTACCTACTTTCATAAAACTGAGTGCATGGCTATACCCAAATTCAAACCCATTTTATCTGAATCAGGAGCCCAAAGTCAACTATACAACATACTAAGACTCTGTTGGAGGAGTAAAGGTGCAAAATAGGGGCCTCACCCTAAGGAGCTTTCATTGGTGATGGAGATCAGATTCATATACAATAAATACACCACAAAAATCAAATTATTTTATATATACAACTTACAAACAGAGAAGACCAAAAGAGAGATTCAGATTTAACAATTTTATTCATTCAAAAATGTTTTTTGAGAGCCTGAGATGTGCTAGGAAATAGCAAAGGAGACAGACAAATCTGGGTCTATGAAGCATGCAATCCTACTATTTATGGGTGTACGTGCAAAAAAGGAATGGTGATAAGGGGACAAGTAAACTAAATAGCTATGTTAAGAAGGTGGTAAGTGCTTTGAAGAAAAATGTAGCATTTAAGGGAGAATGTAGATTTTCAGAGTGATATTTTATCCTGGGTTATCACTGCATTGAGTCTAAGTGGGGAAACTGTAATAGAAGAGATACAAGTTGAACTAGGCTTTGAGATAGACTTAAGAATTAGATCTCTATGTTGTTGGCATCATAAAATTCCTGGACTACTTCAGTTAAAACCTTACTTATTTTTACCATGTACTGTCTATCTAACTAAAGCTATTGTGAATGGCCTTTATCCTGGTAAAATGACCAAGGTACATAGTCTAATTCTTAATGCTATAAACTCAGGAATCTGTTTTTATAAGCACATTGAGACTACTTCCACTTAGGGACAGACTTATTAATAGAGCTCACTGATATTAATACATAAACCAGAATGCAATTTATTATTTAAAATTATCAATGTTAGCTTTCAGTTAATGTGCAATGCATGGATTAGCAATAGTGCAGTATTTTCCTTAGGAAAATTAGAATTAAAATATTACTTGGTAAACATGAATAGTATAAAGAGGGAAATAATCAGCCATAAGAGTAGAACAGGATATCCTCTACCGCAGACCGTGCTTGAATGAACTTCCTCTTTCCATATCTAAAGTCTAAACTGAATCTCTTTTCTTCCCTTCTATTCTTTAAAAGGGAGCAAATAAAGCTGATTTATAGACAGCTGCTTACGAATTCCAATTAGATTTTAACTGCATCTCTCCAATCCCTATAGTTTCTATTTGGCAGTTAATTTACACTATAACTAATCAGTTTATTTATATAAAAATATCTCGTGTATTCCAGGGAAAGCTAAGCATAATTCTCGGAATTTCAGGTTTCTACAGGCCATATATCACTGATGTTCTCTTATCAATCCAATATGTCTTAATGTACATATTCTATGTAGATCAACAAACTTAGACAATTTCACATACATTACTACACAGATTGTACAAAACTGTTAAATTTGTCACAGCACAGTTGTTAAGTCAATTAGAAATATTTATTTTATTTTATTTTATTTTTAAATATTTTATTTTCATTATTTTTAGAAAGAGGGGAAGGGAGAGAGGCAGAGAGGGAGAGAGACATCAATGTATGCTTGCTTTTCACCTGCCTCCAGCTATGGACCTGACTGGAGACCTGGCTTGCAACCTTGTTATGTGCCCTGACTGGGAATCGAACCTGCGACCTTTGGGTTCGCAGGCCGGCGCCTTGTCCACTGTGCTACCAGCCAGGGCAGAAATATTTAAAAAGATAACAGCAATATATAGGAAGGCAAAGATGTATTATATTATATGTTCTAGCACAACTAAAGCAATGCATTTTAAGTAAAGATCCATGAGACAAACATGAGTTACATGAATAGGTGATGAGAAAAAGAAGGGGGGGGGGGGGCGGTACACAGAAATCTGAAGGTTTCTTAAAAGTTTAATAACACAGTAAAATTATGTTTAAAGAAACTTAAACATGATAGCAATTTATTAGTTAAATATCAGTACTATTACAACATCATTTCTATAAATCCTGACATAAAATATTTAAAGCCCAGATTAGACTTCCAGAGGTTAAGAAGAGGGAACTAAAAAACTGGAGGCTGAGCACTTTCTATAAAAACACCAAAGAACCTCCAACTTGGAAAAGGTGTATCTTTACAAAAAACGTTTCACCTTCATTCCACAACTGTTTCATGAATTTAAATAAGACTATACAACTACAGTTTTATCTTTTATAACTCCACTTCTAAAAGGATGAAGTGGAAAATGACTTCATTGCCATTAGATAAGTATATGTGTATTATGTTAAGAGATATGTACACATACATACATATATGCATATATTTTTATAAGTACCTAAAGACTTCAAGTGCTTTAGGAGGATGAATTACAAAAGGTAAATGACATGTCCTAAATCAAAAATTAAGGGAAGATTTAGTGGAAGGCTCCAAATTTCAGATTTTCATTTTGCTGTTAATGCTCTTTAAACAAAGTTGTTTTAAAAAGTGATCTAAAATTTTAAAAAATAAATAAGTACTATCTTAGATATCTAGGCAAACACTAGCAGGCAAACAGATTCCAGTGGAAAGAAAAAATAGCAACATGTTGCTCTTACTTTTGTGTATATTTAAAATTTTCATAAGACAAAATACAGAAAAAAAGATCCTATCCTAAATGTATTACAAATATGTATTAGACATTTTCATAAATGACTTAAATAATATCTTCGTCAGTATGTGTGAAGAGTTGGATTTACTTCTAAAGTTTTATTGACAAGGGCTTAGGCTTAACATTAGTTATTTTACATCAGATATAAATTTTTGTTTATAAAATTGAAATAGCCAATATACATACATATATAAGTTCACCTGAAATTGTGTTTCCCCTTTTAGGCTATATAGTTCTTTGTTAAAAGTATATTTTATTGATTATGATTATATATTACTGTTGTCCCAATTTTTCCTCTTTTGCCCCTCCTCCACTGGGTAATCATCTTCCCTCCAGCAACCCCTCCTTAGTTCATGTCTATGGGTGATGTGTATAAGTTGTTTGGCTTCTCTATTTCCTATACTACTTTTAAGATCACCCTGTCTATTTTGTACCTACCAATTATGCTTAATCCCTGTACCTTTTCCCCTGTTCTTCTCCTGATAACCCCCAAAATGATCTCCATATCTATGATATTGTTTCTCTTCTAGTTGTTTGGTTTGTTTTTTTAGATTCAGTTGTTGATAGTTGTGAATTTATTGCCTTTCTAATGTTCATGGTTTTGATCTTCCCCTTTTTCTTATCTGATATTCCAGGTGCCTCTGTTTCATTTTGTATTTTTTCTGGGGATTCTTCCTTTCCTTTTGGTGATGGACTGATTCTTTTTTTCCCCATTTTGGGTGTCTGTTCTTGCTTGCTCTTTATTTATTTATTTATTTATGTTCTTTTCTTGGGTTAACCTGCTTTACTTCCTTGCCTTAGTTGAGCCCCCTTCTGTGATAGGAGATTTGTGGAGTTCAGTGTTGCCGTCTCCCAGATTTTCTCCACTTGCTGTTCTTGGTGTGTCCTTTATTTGGGCTGTCTGGTTGTATTCTGGGCCTGTGGGCTTTTAGCAGAAACAAAAGCAAAAACAAAAACAAAAACAAGTAACAAAACAACAAACAAACAAAAAAACAAACCAAACCAAACACAAAAAAAAAATGCAAAAGGAAAAAAGAAATAAAAACGATAATAATAATAAGAAGAAAGGGTTTAGATGGCTGTTCACCCTAAATAATCCCTGACTGGTCCAGATGGAGCCTGGACCTGAGGGCTTTTAGCAGAGGGAAAAAAAAAGAAAGAAAAAAAGGGAGAAAGTCACAAGAGAAAGAGAAATCAATATTAATAAAGAAAAGGTTTAGGTGTCTGTTCACCCTTTATGGTCTCTGTTTGGTCCAGGTGGAGCCAGGATCAATGGGTTTTATCAGGGAGAAAAGAAAGGAGAAAGAAAGAAAGAAAGAAAAAAAAAAAAAAAAAAGGAGGTGGGGAGAAAGTCACAAGACAAAGAGAAATCAATATTAATAAAGAAACGTTTTAGCTCTGTGTTCCCCCTTTATGATTTCTGATTGGTCCAGGTGGAGCCAGAACCTGTGGGCTTTACCAGGAAGAAAAGGAAAAGAAAAATTAAAAAAAAAAAAAGGAAGGAAGAAGAGAATAAAGAAAGGGTTTAGAAAGGCTGGGGAAGGGAGGAATACTTAGATTGAGGACTGGGAATGCATTATAGCCACAGAGTGAGTAAACTTTAATTCGAGAGTAGGGGGAGGGTCTTGGGTATTTAGGTGGATTGAGGTATGGGGGGGATTAAGAATATGTGAGAAGTATCTTTTGCAAAGGATATGTTGGAGATTAATAGTTCATATTGCTCTCAGTATAACTCAGGTGCTTGAGATTGGCAGCAATCCCTTTCCTGAGGCTGCCTCTTTTTCTTGGTGAGGACTTTACAGTCTATAGTCTATATTCTAGCCGGTCTTGGCGCGTGGCAGGGCCTCTGATTGTCACAGTAGGGCTGATTCTGAGTGTCCGCCCCCAGGTAGGCTGGGCCTTCCGCAGCCTGGCTGGGTTTTAGGGCTGCCGATGTTCTGGAGCCCGCAGGGAGCCCCCTCCCACTCCTGGTGGAGGTTCCTGCCCGTTATGAGCACCCAGCACTTCTGCAGGGCAGCCCGCAATTTCGCAGGTTCCTGTGACGACTGGCCCCGCCCCTGCAGTTCCGGGAGGAGGCCGGGCCTGTCCGTCAACACTGTCCGGGGTCTGCCTACACTGTCCCGCCCTTCCGGGGCGGGCACCACGCCTCCAAGCCAATCAGCTCTCCGCGGAGTCCTTTACGCGGCCTCTGTGATGAGCCCCTCCCAGGTGTGGGCAGTGCAGCCTTTGTCTCCAGCAATGGCGGATCAGTTGTCCCCACTACTAGTTCCCGGCTCACCGGCTCGCCATTTGGAGTTTCCACGGAGCCTGGGGGCCTGTGTGGCTGCGCAGGGCTGGGCCTCCCCCCTCGCAGGGGCTTCTAGCTGCCGTTTCCCCGGTGGCCCAGCAGCACCATTTTCGGCCTTCTTGCCGCCTCAGCTGGTGCATTTCCCTGCTCCTCTGCTCCGGCTTCCCACAGGACTCTTCTCCGCCTCTAGCCCCGCGCGGAGCCTCCTCTCCCTGTTGCCGGAGTGAGTCTCTCACAGTCCCTCCCCTGCAAAATTCAATTCCTCATTCCCTACGGCGTTTGCCCGCGCCACCCGCACTTCACTGTTGAGACTTCCAGTCGCCAGGGAGCCCGGAGCTGCCTTGGTCAAACGCGCCCCTCTGGGCAGAGCCACCCCTGCCCAGAGCCGACCTCGGCCCGCCGGCCGGTCGGTCGAGAACGCCTCACCTACTGTCCTGCTGGCCTCCTCTGCCTCTGGGCTCTGCTCCCCTGTGTCCAGATGCTGCCCGTTCCAATTCCCAGGGTCCTGAAGACGTCTCACGCTCCCTATCTTGTCCTCTAGCTGCTTTGGTACTCGAGAACACCATCAGCACTGCTCTCTACTCTGTTGCCATCTTCCCCAGGTTCCCCTTTTTCTTAAATAAGTCCCTTTAACATTTCATGTAATAGTGTCTTGGTGGTGATGAATTCCTTCAGCTTTACCTTGTCAGGGAGGCACTTTATCTGCACTTCCATTCTAAATGATAACTTTGCTGGAGAGAGTAATCTAGGTTGTAGGCCCTTGCTTTTCATCACTTTGAATATTTTAAGATTTTATTTATTATTTTTAGAGAGAGGGGTAGGGAGAGAGGCAGGGAAGGAAGGAGACGTTTATGTATAATTGTCTTTCACCTGCCTTCAGCTATGGATCTGGCTGGAGACTTGGCTTGCAACCTAATTATGTGCCCTGGCTGGGGAAGCAAACCAGCGACCTTTGGGTTCGCAGGCCACAGCCTTATCCACTGTGCCACCAGCCAGGACTGAATACGTCTTGACAGACCCTCTTGCCTACAAAGTTTCTTTTGAGAAATCAGCTGATGTATTATGGGAACACCTTTGTAGGTTAACTCTCTGCTTTTCTCTTGCTACTTTTAAGATTCTCTCTTTATCTTTAACCTTTGGCATTTAAATTATGATGTGTCTTGGTGTGGACCTCTTTGGGTCCAACTTATTTGGAACTGTCTGTGTTTCCTGGACTTTTATGTCTATTTCCTTCACCACATTAGTGAAATTTTCTTTCATTATTTTTTCAAATAAATTTCAGTTTCTTGCTTTCTTTTCTTCTGGGATCCCTATGATTGAGATGTTGGCACTTTTAGAGATGTCCCGGAGTCTTTTTGTTCTCTTCTGATTCTCACTGAATGTTAATTTTTCCCTTGTGCTCCAGACGGTTGATTTGAAACCCAGCTTCCTTCCTTTCTCTATTGGTTCCCTATGGATTTTTCTTTATTTTAGTTAGTGTAGCCTTCATTTCTTTCCTTATGTTTTTGCCATACTCAACGAGTTCTCTGAGCATGTTTATCAGTGTTTATTTTTAAAAGATTTTATTTATAGAAAGGGGGGAAGGAAAGGAGAAAGAGAAAGAAACACTGATAAGGTTTCCTCTCGTACATCCCCATCTGGGGACCTGCCTGCAATCCAAGCATGCACTCTGACCAGGAATCGAACCCTTGACTCTCCAGCTCACAGGCCAGTGCTCAATCTACTAAGCCACACCAGCCAGGACTCACCAGTGTTTTGTACTCTGTATCTGATAGTTGGCTCTCTCTGTTTTGTTTAGTTCTATTTCTGGGGTTTTGTTCTGTTCTTTCATTGGGCCATATGTTTTGGTCTCCTCAATCTGGCAGCCTCCCTGTGTTTGTTTCTGTGTATTAGGCGGAGCTGCTCTGACTCCCTGTCTTAGTGCACCTGTTAAGTTATATGAGGAGGAGCCTTAGGTATTTGCCAGGGCCGGGTAGGGTCCACTTTGCCAATTTTGTATGTGGGGGAGGAATCAGAGAGAAGACAATGCCACTATCTGGCTACTGGAGCACTGGCCCCATTTTCATTCAGTTCATCTCCACCTATATGTATCTGGTATCCCTCTAGTTGTTGCCCAGAGTGGGTGGGTTTTCATATGTTCTAGGACCATGCAGGCCCTTTAATCAGACTACTTGAGAAAATGGTAGTTTCTTCTACCACTCCAACACCCACTGCTTTATATAGCCAGAAGTTATGAGGCTTTATTTTCTTGGTGCTGGAACCTTGGGCTGCGTGGTCTTGTCTAGGGCTGGGACTGCTCACTCCCAAGGCATGCCTCCCAACTTTTATTCACCACATGTGAATGTGTGACTAACCATTCTACCACCTGCCACTATCTTGCTAATTCCACACTATAGCCGCTTCGCCCTGGCTTCCCGCCTCTGCCCCTTCTACCCATCTGGATGAATGTGGCTTCTTTAAATCCTAGGTTGTCGGACTCCCATACAGTTTATTTTCTGGCAGTTCTGGGTATTTTTTGTTTTGAGGTTAGTTGTGATCTTTCTTATGGTTGTGCAAGGAGGCCAAGTATATCTCTCTACCCTCCATCTTGACCAGAGATCCTACAGTATATAGTTCTTGAAGACATTGATACATCTTTGCATCTTTCCAGTCTAGGTACATAACACATGTATTTAGCATATAACATAATCTAGTAAGTGTCTAATAAATAGAACATATCAAAACATGCAGTCAAATTTGATATATACTTTAACTTTGCTGAAAAGAGGTTTGTTTTAATTTAATCAATTTGAGGCACAAATTCTGGTTACATTAAAAAAATTAAATAGACAACATGTAAAAACACATATTCGTTACATTTCACAAGATTTAGGATTCTTATCATTTTTTATCTATAGATGAAAAACTGTTAACCTTAAAGGGTATAATATGATTTTTTAAAGTATTGAATGAAAAACAAATACCATATGTTTTCACTCATATCTTATAAACAAACTGCACCAACAAGCAACATAGAGGCAGATTCAGAGAGAGAGAGCAGGAGCCACAGCTATGGGAGAGGGGGGGTTACAGGGGTGGCAAGATCATGCAAAAAGGACTCATGGACATGAGACAACAGTGTGGTGACAGCAGGATATAATGGGGATAAATGATAATGGAAAAAACACAATAAAAATAAGTGAAAGTAGTGAGTCACATTAACACAGTTTTTAAAGGTAATAAATATCTACAACATTTCTCTTTCTTGCCTATGAGAAAGGCAAAATAATGCTGAGATAGATTTCTCCCAAAAGATTAATTTACTGGCTGGTGGCTCAGTGGATAAGGTGCTGGCCTGTGAACCCAAAGGTCACAAGTTCGATTCTCAAGCCAGGGCACATAATAAGGTTGCAAACCAGGTCTCCAGCCAGGTCCATAGCTGCAGGGAGGTGAAAAAGGCAACCATACATTGATGTCTCTCTCCCACTCTGCCTCTCTCCCTTCCCCTCTCTCTAAAAATAATAAATAAAATCTTTAAAAATAAATTAAAAAATAAAATAAAATAAAACCTTTAAAAAATGATGCTACTATCCTATAGTGAGCTCACTGGCCCTCCTGCAAAAAATTTGCCTATCTAGTTGCCATCTGCTGACAATTAAGTCAGAAACCAAAAAAGCATTAACCACACAATTATCCTGCTATATAAATGAAGGGATCCCCGTGACAGTACCTTCATTTGAACATTTACTATTTCTCTTATGATTTTGTTTTCAATATTTGCAAATAAAGTAAAAGGTTACCTTACCTTGGTGTCATTTCTTAGTTAAATTTCGAATAATTAAATTCTTATAACTTTTTCATCAAAATTAATGTATAAGGATAGACAGTTTTCTGAAGCCAAGTACCAAAATAAAGCCACAAAGTTGTTTCTCAAGAAAAACAAAAACAAAAACAAACAAATAAAAACAAACCCTAAATAAATCAAAGACTATCTTGTTTACTGACAAATCCCAACAGAAGAACTTAAGTGATTTGTGGTACCCTTAAAAACCTTCAGAGACTGTGCTGATGCAATACTATTGTCACAGAATACATTAAATGCACCAAGGGAGAGGTAATAAACATATTCCATTATCATTTAGAATGTACTACTTTTTCAGAGCTATTAAATCTGATTTATTGGCATCAAATGTTTTTATCAATAAAGGAGAAAAGCAGTATGGTCTTGCTATTCCTTCTGAATGTAAATTTGGGTTCAAACAAGTTTTTTTTAAAGGATAGACTACTTTTTGAGATTTAGAAAAAGGTGAAATTTGGCTTTCATTTTAATAAATTGTATTAATTTTATGATCTTTAAATTATAGTAATAAACACAGCATAATATTATCTATAATTACACACATTAAAAGTATATTTCAGGTGGGGAGGGGGACAGAGGGGAGCAAAAAGGGGATGGACGTAATACAATAATAAAATTTTTTAAAAAAAAAGTGTATTTCAAAAGGCTTAAAAATTTTAATTGTAAATTCTTTTGTTTTTAAATCTTGTTCCTTAGCTATGGAGTTCCAATCCTTTGCAAAAAGAACTGACACAGAAAAATGGAGATACTACCTCACAACAGAAGGTCGGACACAGCAGTTTGAGAAAGTGCCTCTGAATGTGCTATTAGAGACTGTTGTTTTAGGTAGTTCAATCTTGGTAATAAAATTTGTAAGAAACCTGTCCAAAAATGGTGATGATGATCTAGGAGTGGGAATGATGCAATGCAAAAATTATTTTGCCTTTTTTATATGCAAGAAAGAGAATATAGGTATTTATTATCTTTAATAAAGCTAAATATACCACTCCTTACTCAGTTAAAGGAAACTTGATTTCAAATACAACTGCACTAAAAACTTTCATTTTCATCGTGATATGCCATTTGAACCATTATACCTGTTTCTAAAAATTCCTATCAAATAATATAAAACCATCTTAACATCTTTATTAACCACAGTAACAGCAAAATAAAATCTAGGCATATGGGTTTATGTAATTATGTATTTATCTAGGTGACTGTACAATGCCTTTCAACTTCATTTTTAAGATTTGATATAAGATACTATGATATTGTACATATACCTCTAAAAGTTTTAAATCTCAATGATATTTGCCTTGGTTATATGTAAAATTTCTGCCCTGGCTGGTAGCACAGTGGATAAGGCACTGGCCTGTGAACCTTTGGGTCACTGGTTCAATTCTCCAGCCAGGGCACATAATGAAGTTGCAAGCCAGGTCTCCAGCCAGGTCCGTGGCTGGAGGCAGGTGAAAGGCATCCGTACGTTGATGTCTCTCTCCCTTCCTCTCTCTCTGGAAATAATAAATAAAATATTTTTTAAAAATAAAATAAATTTTAAAATAAATAAAAATAAAATTTCGCCAAGGAATTTAAGAGTTCTGAATCACTATTCTTTCCAGTCAAAAAATTTGGAGGAAAAGGCAACTTTATATGTTGCAAGGGGAGAGAAGAATAAGAAAGCATGTCAGGAAGAAATCTGAAAGAAAGTGAGCTTTGGGCCCTGGCTGGTGTGGCTCAGTGGGTTGAGCATTGCCCTGCAAACCAAAAGGTTGCTGGTTCAATTCCCAGTTAAGGCACATGCCTGGGTTGCAGGCCAGGTCCAAGGGAGGGATTGTGAGAGACAACTGGTCAGTGTATCAATTTTTCTCTTCTTCTTTCTCCCTCCCTCCCCCTCACTCTAATAAATAAAACCTTAAAATAAAAAGTAAGCTTTGGAAGAATGTACCTTTAGAACTGGGAAGCCTTAACAAGGCTGAAAAAAAAAGTTCTCTGTTTTTTTCTTTTTCAAAGTTAAAATTACTGCAGTGATATTACTTAATAAAATTATTAAGTTTCTGGTATACAATTTAAATACATTATTTGTATATTGTATTGTGTGTTCACCACCCCACATCAAGTCTCCTTCTATCCTCATTTCTTCCCCCTGTATTCTATGCTATGTCCCCCCATCACCCTTTCCTCTGATAATCCTCTTATGTTGTCTGTGTTTGAGATTTTTTGTTTGTGTGGTTTTTTTGGTGCTTAATCTTTTTCACCCAGCCTGCACATCATTCCCCTCTGAAAGCTGTCAGTTTGTTCTCTATCTAAGTCTGTTTCTATTTTGTTAGTTTATTTTGTTCATTAGATTCCACATATAAGTGAAATCATCTAGTATTTATCTTCCTCTGACTGGTTTGTTTCATTTAGCATAAGTGGTTGAGATGATTTGAAGCTGGGTTTCAATCTGTAAGTCTGGTGTGTTCCAGTATAGGAGTACTACATAGGACATTCTTTCTTAAGGAGGGCGGGGTGTGATTTTTGCTCACCAGGGCACATTTGGTAAGATACAGAGATTTTTTGATTGCCACAATAAGAGTGGGTGATTAGTACTGGCATCTAGTGAATATAGGTGAGGGATGCTGCTCAATATCCTTCAATGTACAGGGCAATTTCACACAACAAAGAATTATCTAGTCCAAAGTGTCACTAGTTCTGAAACTGAGAAACCTTGATTTAGGTCATAGCTCTTTGAAGCTTAACATATAACAAAGAGGTTTGGCAAAGGGCATTCTCCTTGGTAGTCCTAAACCTCCAACTTCTGTTTCCCTAGTGCTGCAAGTGTGACAAAATGACAGCTTAGCTTCTCAGCCTCTCAGTGGCCTTTTCTGGAATCTGTATCACTGGGGGAAAGAAGGTCTCAATACACTGACTGGCTTTACTATCCTCCACAGAGCTTTGGTGCGATTATTCTTCAAAGCTTGGGAGACTGGCTAATACCTTCAAATATAAGTTATTTTTATTTTGATTCCACTTTGGCAGTTGTTATCTATGGTAAAACTGGTTCAAATTATCTTCTCTACCTGAAAAGATTCTAAATGTATAATGGGAGAACAAAAGGATAAGAAGCAGCATGATATTCCTGAAGAACAAGAGGGCGGGCCTGCCCCACCAGAAACCAAGTCATACTATAAAGCCATCCACAGTAGCAAACAACATGGGGGGGTGGGGGTAAGAAAACAAACAAGAAACCCCAAGAACTAAAAAATAAAACCACTTAAACAAATAAAGTATTAGTTATTAAGGATTACTTTTGTTACAGGAGGCTAGGCAGAGGGAGACATGTCTCACCTGCTAACCCAGCAGTCCTGGATCTGCTCTAATATTGCCAGGTGTTTCAATATCACAAGAAACACTATGTTAGCAGGGGAAGAGAGAAGTTCTTGGAATTCTATGTCCTTTCCACTATCTAGGAAGGAAAGCCTTTGAAAATGTGTTTACATCTCAAAGCAGGAGACAGGCAGGAAAGGGCCAAAAGTGCCTAAAGGAATAAGTCTATTAACACCTTTAGGTATCCATGCTCCAGTCCTGGAAAACTAGCACCACCTTTACCTCTCTATCAATATGTAACTTCTTCACCCCCTTCTGGCCAACTATGCAAGTCCTCAGAACAAAGGACTTACTCTCTTGGCACCCTTGGCCCTCAGGCCCCTGGACCTCTGGCCACCAGTCTCAGGTCACACTAGGGCAAGCTTGCTACCTGGAGTTTCGCCACTCTTGTTTTTGCTCTCCCATTCATTAATAAATTTTGCCTGCATGCCAATAAATTCACCGATCTCTGTAATTCTTTACTGCACATACAATCAAATCCACATAGAATAGTGAATGAAAGTGTATTGCAGTTGAAAAAAATCAAAACACAATCTAACCGCAAAATGGGCAAAAGATATGGGCATTTTACTGAAAAGGATACAAAGATGGCAAATAAGCACATGGAAAGATGTTCAATATCATTCTTCGTCACAGAAATGTAAACCAAAATTACAACGAAATATCTCATACATACGTGAATGGCTAATATAAAAAAGTGATGACACCAAATGCTGGCAACAACATGGAGAAATTGGATCATTCATACATTAATGATGAGAATGTACAATGGTATATCCACTCTGGAAAAGGTTTGCCAGATCCTTATAAAACTAAGCACATGCTTGCCACACAATCTAGCAGTTGCACTCTTAGGCATTTAGCCCAGAAAAAAACAAAAACAAAACAAAACAAAAAACGACTTATGTCAACACAAAAACCTGCATATGAATTTCACAGCACCTTTATTCATAATAGCAAAAAAACTAGAAACAACCCAAATGTCCTTCAAACAGTGAATAACTAAACTATGACACATCCATGTCATGTGAATATTATTATTCAGCAGTAAATAGGAGGAACAAACTATTGATGCCCACGACTTGTCAGAAACTCAAGGAATTATGCTGAATGGAAAGTCAACCTCAAAAAGTTAAATATAGTATAATTATATTTATCTAATATTCTTGAAATGACATTATAGAGATGGAAAATTAGTGGTGACCAGGGGTTGGTAGGAGAGGTGGCCATGGCTATAGAAGGGAAGCAAGATAGTTACTTGTGAGGCAATTGTTCTATATCTTGATTGTGGTGTAGTCACATGAAATCTACAGTGATGAAACTGCATATAATACAATATATACATGTACACACAAAAAGTGTATGTCAAACTGGTGAAATCTAAATAAAGTTGGCAACTATATCAATGTAAATTTCCAGGCTGTGGTATTGTATAACAGTTGTACATTATTTTACAATTGGGGAACACTAGGAGCCTTGCTGGGTTTCCCTAGGCCAGCCTCTTTCCCTCTCTGGGCCTCAGGCTACCCATCTATGGTAGATCCCGATTCCCCTGGTTTCTTCTAGCCCTTAACATACAAAGATATCATAAGTAAAATATAAAGGGAATTCATCTTAGAATAGAGATGTACTTGAGGACTCCATTGTAAAGAAAACTAGAAATGGAACTCAGAAAACCCAGTCTCTGTCCCCAAATTCCTGCCATGCTGCTCTGGACAAGGGAGCAATCACATGGTCCCAGAGATCATTCATTCATGAACATAGATAAAAATCAATGAACAAACTAAGAAAATGCTTATATGATGTTCAAAGGCATGCGGAATGAAAAATTATTAAAGAATACATCAGGGGTATTCTTGAAAGGGGTATATTTGTGCTGGTGATAATTGTATTTCACAATACAGGTAATAGGTACTGGGGTTCAAATCAAACCAACTATTCTTCAACTCTCATTTATGCAGGATGTAGTTAATATGGAGGCAGGGAGGGTAGACCATGGAATAGACATGAGTTAGGCCTAGTAAAATAGCAATGTGCCAAAACTAACTCAAACAACACAGTACTTTCTGACTTCCACATACACTTTTCTATGGCCTTATATTTAGGATTGTAAGGAGGTAGGTAAGACCAGAAGTCCCTGGAAAACAGGGGACCCTGGGAAAACAAAGGAATCCCCACAATCTTGCAAAAAGAGGTGGGGCAGACAGGGTGCTGACAGAGCAGAAGGCCTAGTACTTCAGGTTTATTGCATAACAAAGGCAGACTAACGCAGCCCTCTCCTTCCTGAAGGAAGGGGCTATGGAAGGAGACTGCTGCCTGGGGCAACTGTAAACAAACACAATGTGACTTTGAGAGAGTGCAGTGGGGTGGGACAGCAGGGACCTTCTACAGCACCTGCTGTAGCTGGGAAACTTCTGCCCTTACTAAAAATGGCAGCCAAAAGAAGGTCAAAGACACTGGGGAGCTGACAAAAAGGGTAGACGTTGATGCACTGCAGGAAAAGCTTGACACTGTTCTGGCTTCCTGAGCATTGAGATTTAGGAGAGACTTTTTAAAGAAAAGGTGTGAAAAGGCTCCCCCTCTTTTCTTTCTTTCTCTCTCTCTTTACACTCGCTCATTAGTTCTTGGTTCAGAGATTGGTCTGGAAGTCACTCTCTTGGTATGGGGGCTCTGTGCATAGGACTTTGAGCTTGGTGCAAATGCTCTCTCCCTAGGCTTTTGGCATTTGGATGCTCTGAGCCTCCAGCCCTGCTCTCTCCATGAACAAGAATGCTCATGGGACCTGGCAGATGCCAGGCCCACCAGGGGCTTCAACCAAGCATGGATGGGAGCCTACTCACGGAAGGAGGGTCCCACAATGGGACATGTGCCTCCCTGGACTCCAGCCTCTGGGACCACTTAGGATCCAGTATAGCACAGCACGTGGTTTTTGGAGACTGAGTGCTTCAAATCCCAGATCCTGAAAGAGCTGCCCCAGGAAGGTGGAAACTCTGAAACCCATATGTGCACATTCCAGAGAGGACAGAGATCTGTTTGTATGACCTGTTTAATACATAAGGAAATGAGGGATTTCTGGGCGTGGTTTTGGCTTGTAGTCTTTTGGGGAACAAGAGAAGTTTTGCGTCTCATAGGAGAGAAGGGCTCAGAGCAGGAATGCTCTCAGCAACCTTAAGCCTGTTAATAAAAACCAGTTTCCCTCAACAAAAATCACTGGGTCATATAGAAGGGTGACAAGCAGCTGAAGCCCAGTTTGCACGTTATAAGGATACTAACATGTCTGAAATCAATAAATAGTCTGATACAGCCATGCAAAATGTCTAGTGTTAACTGGCTTTTATGAAAACCTGCTGTAATTTTGTGTTTTCCTGAATAAGAAAGATAAGGCATTGAGAGAAATTGTTGGATTTGCTAATTAACTAATTAAAAGACACAGGGGCTTTAAATTTTATATTGAATTTCCTCCCCAAATCCACCTGGCTTATCTATATTTGCATTGAACTAAACTGATAAAAACACTTCTATCATGGTTAAACTCTTAAGGCTTCTATGTAATGTAATTCCACATTAAAATATCAGTGAAAGACAAATACCATATGATCTCACCCATTACTGGACAATAATGAACAAAACAAACAATAAGCAAATAATAGAACCAGATATATGAATACAATAAATAGACCTTCAGTGGGAAGGAGGGAGGGGAGAGGAAGAGGCAAAGAAGGGGAACGGTTTAGTGAAGGAACTAGTATGGAAGAACCATGGACATGGACAAATGGGATTGACTTTGGCGGGGAGTGGGTGGGTGGGGAAGGGGACAGAGGGAGTAAAAGGGGGATGGATGTAATACAACAACAATAAAATTAAGTTTAAAAAATCCTTTTAAATCAATGATTCTCAAACCTAACTGCACATTAGAATAACCTGAATAGCTCTTAACCTGATCCTCAGTTCTAATTTAGATGACTTAAATCGGAAGCTGTGTGGGTTGGACTCAGACATCCTCAGACAACCCAGATATCAACGACTGAGGATGTTTTTACGGATAAAGTTCATTATGAGACAACCATTTTCATTCCTTTACATGTTATCTATTGTTGCGACAGAGACCATGTGGCCAGCAAAGCCTAAAATATTTATTATCTGGCCCTACACTGCAAAAGTTTGCCAACCCATTTGCACTAGGGCGAGCACAGATATCTCAGAAAATTTCATGGTGTGAGCAACTATATACCAACTTTATTCTTATATTTTGTTTAAACTTTTTCTCATCCTTACACAGAAGATTAAGAAATGTGAATGATGAGAAAATATGATTTATCTAAACTCATTAAGAAGTAAGGCCTGCTGTTTTTTGGCTTCCTTTGAGAGCCTGAAGGATAATGGCAAGAACTGTTTAACAAGATCCTGGTTTCTTTTGCAACACAATAGCTTAACTTGACTGCTTTTATGTGCACCTTTTGTTATTTATCCCTGTGAGCAATATTAGTACCTGCAGAGAAACAACATCTGGGTCTCTTGTTTTCAAGACCTTCTCCCATCAGTCCTAGGTTAGACCCTGTCCAGCCACGCAAGGATATTGGTTTATGAGTGCAAAGCAGTGGCCATAATGAATCATTTACCCAGTGGACATAAAAGACATACCAAATGAAGTAACTTTAATAATTGACTTGAATGGCTCGCAATGAGCAAGTGGCAACCTTGGATACAAGGTTGAAAGGGTATGTTTTCTTAACCATTTTCTGTAGATGATGAAGAGAGGGTCTGCCTTCTTCAAGTCAACTCCTGGATAGTTGTACCCAAAAAGCACTTTTCTCCACTCCCCAACCCTGCTCCCGTTAAAACAGAAATAGGGGTTTATGTCCTACTCCTCAACGCATGTAACATTTGTACAAAAATATCTTCTATGAAAATTATTTTTAATATCTAGACTTTATACCTCGGAAATGCCTTTGAGATGGGAATCCCATCTTTTGAGTCATGGTTGTTTTCGCCTTTAAATTAATCTATCTTTAAAGTTTAAAAGAAAGAGTGATGAACAGACTTGCATATATAAAGGGTGAGAAGGTAGTAGAGGAATGAAGAAAAAGCATTCCAGGTTGATTTAGTGATTGAAATAGAAGCAGAGACAAAGAATATATAAAAATTACAATTACTGAAAGGTTGCTGGGTTGATTCCCAGCCAGGGCACATGACCAGGTTGCAAGCCAGGTCTCCAGCCAGGTCTGTAGTTGGAGGCAGGTGAAAGGCAAACCACACATTGTTATCTCTCTCCCTCTCTGCATCTCTCTCTTCCCCTCTCTTTAAAAATAATAAATAAAACCTTAAAAGAATTACAATTAACTTCAGTAAAATATGGGCCTATGATGCACAACTGCCACAACCGTTTAGTGGTTTCATTAGTTTTCTATTGTCATTAATACAGTATAAACATGTATACAATATATAAGTGTAATTATTATATATATATATATATGTATATATATATATTATATATACACACACACACACACACAATGACTTGGAAAAATATTTGCAAGTCACATACCTGAAAAAGGATTTATATCCAAATTAAAAAAAAAAACCTCTCACTCAATCATGAATTTTTAAAAATTTTGTTAAATGCTTAAAACAAAGACTTCTCCAAAGGCAATAGATAGTAAATAAACTTATAAGTAGATTGCAACACCCATTTATATAAAGGAAAAACGAATTAAACCATAATGATATACCACTACAGACTTAATAGAATATCTAAAATAAATTTTAAAACTAACTGGCAATACCAAGTGAAGAAAAGAGCAACTAGAACTATCAAACATTTCACATGGGAATTCGACATAAAAGAGCTACCCTGGGCAACAGTTTGTCAGTTATTTATAAAATTAAACGTCATCTTACCGTATGACCCAGAAATCTTCTTAAGATATTTGCCCAAGATAAATGAAAATTTATATTCGTACAGAAATGCGGACAAGAATTTTTAGCATTATTCATAATCACCCCAAACTAGAAACCAGTCAAGTTATCTTTCAATTGGTAAACGCATAAACAAACTATACATGATACATCCATACAATGAAATACGCCTCATTAGTAAGTGCAACAGACTATTGATATATGAAATAACATGGTCAAATTTCAAAAACATTATGCTAAATTATAAAAACAGCCAGCCCCAAAGGTTGTATATGATTTTATGTATATTATAGGATGTTCTGAAAAATGCAAAAACTATTAACAGAATAAGAGAGCAGTAGCAAGAAAAAAACAACTACAAGGGGCAGCAAGGGCATTTTTGAGGGTGGGGGAACCCATTCTGTAGCCTTACTGTGTGGTTAC
This sequence comes from Noctilio leporinus, assembly GCA_004026585.1. Taxonomy (NCBI): domain Eukaryota; kingdom Metazoa; phylum Chordata; class Mammalia; order Chiroptera; family Noctilionidae; genus Noctilio; species Noctilio leporinus. Next base: position 113,931 of record PVIW01001235.1, read on the forward strand.
ATGAGTATATGAATTTGCCAAAACATTTGAAACTGTGTGTGAAAATATAATTTTACTGTAAGTTTAAAAAATACTTTTTTAAGAAATTATGCTCAAGTATTCATAAAAGTAAATCTATTTAATTTTGCATAAAGATAGAAAAGCACATGTAGATTAAAAAAGGAAATGAATTTGACATAAATGGCAATTATTTTAACAAAATATTAAGTATGCTTTATTTTACTCCTTACAACTTTCTGCGTCTTTCAAAAATCCTAAAATGGACATTTATTACTTTTATAATTGGGAAATAAATGCCATTTTAAAAAAGTGAGATCAGATACAACTTACAAAGTTTCTTTGAGTAGTTGGCATACAACTAAAAATAAAGCCACAGACACAGACGGGGGCGGGGGGGGGGGGGAAGAGAAATCTTATATAAAGAGGAAGCATTAAAGCCTTTGATAAACAACAGTCCATTCACATTTCCTTCTACTTTGGTACCATTTTTCATAGCCTGAGAGTATCATTCAATGTCACAGAAATTTTCTCTCTTCTCCTTCATACCAAAATTTAGCTGAATTAAAGTATTGTTTTAAAAACTAGTTTAAAATTCACCAGCCAGTGAGAAATTTAAGAAAAAAAGGGAGTCCAAGATGTTCAGGATTTAGGTGCTCATGCATGACAAGACATACCAACTGTATTTTCATACCAAAAGTAAGGTTGTCCCCTGAAGGGTGGTGACAGCGCAATAAACGTTTACTATTCCCTCGTATAAAATAAAGGGAACAAATAAAAATTATATATTTTATACAACTACATATTATCAACCTCTGACTTAAGTTTTTTACATATACTCACATTCAATCAGAAACAAAGGAAATGAGTTTTCTTAATTATAGCTAAGAAAGACATAGAGATCAATGAGTAAACAAATGATTAAAAATTTTAATAGGCTATATATTCAAATGATTTTCAAAATGCATCAAACAATATATATAGAAAAATTCCATTCCTTTCCCCTCTTTTCTGTATCTACCCTCCAAACAAATACCCCAACCTACAACACAAAGAGCAAAGATAACTACAATTACTGGTTGCTTATAAATACTTGACAAGTTCCTTTATGTGTCTATGGTAGATACAAACATATATATTAATTTTTCTGACCTATTTTAAAGTTTTTACAAGAAAGTAGAACTCTACATTTTTATCGCTTAATGCGATAATATTGTATTTAATTATTAAAATGTCAAATATAAAGGCTAAATAAAAGTCCTACAATGAAATGTTATGAAACAATCACAGATTTAGGTTTCAAGGCTGTCAGCAACACTGATGTAAAATTGTATTAAGAACATGTTAATGATTCATAAACTGTAAATGAGAAAGAAGATTTACTGAGAGTTAGCTGAGGTTGCTTGCCTATCTCCAGTAAAATATTAACTTCAGTGAGATCCCAAAAGGCTTCTTTAAAAACGACAACTCCAAGGTTTGGCCTGCCTATAATTAACAGGCAAGTGAAGAAGTTACCTAATTTAAACCAGGGACCTCCATTCTCAGCACATCAGCTATTTTTAGGTGGAATAGCTAAAAACATACAACTGAACAGAGAAAATACATTTTGTAAGTGAATACCATATCAATTCTCACTTCCTTATGCAGTTAAAAAATTACAAGAACACCCAAATAAGAAAACTAAGCAACAGCCATGTAATTTTTCTTCTGCTTGCAAATTCAATCAGGGGATGGAAATGGGAGACATTCTATTCTTTAAGGTATAATGAAGACTAAATCTCATCACTTTCAACTTTATGACTTTTTGTAAAACTTTTTTTCAATAAGGAAATTATAAATATTTAAAGGATTACCACAAAGAAAATTAAGATCTAAAACCTACTACGTATTATTCATTTTTAAGTAAAGCAACCTAAGGATTGCTTACCGATGACAACAATGTAAAGAAAACATTAAATGGCATCAAATTACCAAAAAGTCTTGGCAGTTGAGCAGGACATATTCTAAGCATGTGTCATTAGATCAACCATGAGAATTCCTAAGTGTTACCTCCTCAGACCATGAGACCATAAAGAAGTACTAGCCATCTGAACTAAGGCTAACGCAGCACACAACATGGTTTAACAAGAAGCTTGATGTATATACTCCATAGGTGTGATCCACTGCCACAACAATTTACTGGGTCAGGATAGTCTAGGCTTAATCCACACCGGCCAATCAGAAGCAGTAGATAGGCAAATTGCTTATTACCTTGTAAACTTACACTACCTCACCTGCAAACTGTAAATGATAAGAATGCTGTAAAGACCAAATTAGATTAATATGACAATAATTTACACAGTGCCTGGTGTGGAGCAAAAAGTTATCAGTACTATTTTTAGGTTTTTCATATACTGTATGTCAATGATGTTCAAGATGCTTTAGTACCATGGAAAGGGAAATAAAAAATCATCAATTCCTGTCCTGGAAAAATAGAAAAGGCAGGCAGCTGTAAATCAAGGATTCATGTAATGCTAATTTTAAAAAATAAAAATGGCTATACTTAAAAAAAAATTCTCTGATTGCAATCAATAGAATTACTGAAATGAAGGAGGGGTATGAGTTACTCTGGATTTGCAGAAATTTAATAATCAGAGATAAATGAGAAGGCTTTATAGGTGAGGAAAAAGAATGAACAAAAGAGCAGATGTGTAAAAATATATAGTATTTCTGGAAGTGCTAAGCATAAGCAGTTGGATATAGATAGGATATAGCACTGTGGGAGGTATAAGGGAAGGATAATAAATTTAGTAATTTCCTAAATTCACTAAAATAATAATTCACAGATTTCAGGCAGTAACAATTGATGGTACATAGAGTCTCTAAATAAACATATTATTTAACAGTTTAGGGTTATTTTTTAATAGTCTTTAACATTCTGCTCTGCAAAAGTGAAAAAAGATATATCTGGGTTATAATTGAAAAGGAAAGCACATTACCTCTACATTGTAACCATCATAGAATGTCAAAATTTCTACCTATAAAATTATAGGAAGAAAAGATTTCTCCATTTCTTTTAATAAAATTTCAGAAATAAATACCTAATACTTTTGTAACTTTGAAAAGTACATACTAAATGCTTTTTTGTTTCTTTTTTCATATGGGTTAAGACCTTATTATCTAATCTAATCTACTGACTTGAAAACCATTCCACACTTTACTTATGATTAATAAATGATTGTTTAAAACTTTTTTCTATTTTCAAAGTCAACTCAGTTCTATATGAGTAAATGCATGTAAAACTTACCACCAATTCTAATCCACATGAATAATTCCAATACATATGGCATAATAATTCCAATACATATTCTAAAATTAATTTTGAGCCTGTAATTCTTAGAAAGTATTAATTTCACTTCTAAATCATCATATTGAAAAATAGGGACTGCAAAGGAATTCTTACCTTGAGGGGCACTTGCTGGATGCAAGCTACCTTGAATTGAAGTTGCTAAGAGATTTGGGGGAAATAAGAACAGATGCAAGAGCCTGCTTAATGCCAGTAGGCTAACAAGAGACTCCTTCCTCCAAACCTTAAAACTACAAAGGGCTAACTAACTACCTGTGCTTTGAGAGAAGAGCAAAAATACCCCACTCTCTTTGCTTCTGTGTGTCTCCAAATTAAGTTGGGTTGGTATGGAACAAATGTAGCTTTAAAAAAGTATTTTGAGAGTTGTAACTATAAACTAGCCTCCATATGGGTTCATTCACATCACTTTAGTGATATAAAAACTAACTTCCATGCTTTGAACTTCAAGTGGTCCAAGAACATAATGATAGTGCCGTCCCAAATACATGGGACACTCAATGGACAACCCTCTCTGGAGAAATTATCTTCATTCCAGGCCTCAAAATATTCTCACTGAGCTTCACCAACCATCTCAGTTTGAAAAAAGTGTGTATGGGAAGAAGAGCAAAGGTAACATGACTAAAACCCAGCAGAAACAGCAAAATTTTAAATGAGCATGGACACAGACTACTACAGACTAATTATGAATACTATGTATTTAAAGAAATAAAAGACAAGCTTAGAAATATGAAGAAAACATTCAATCTAAATGGGTAAGCAGAAATGGAAAACAACCAACTTAGGAGAGATGGAATAAAAGAGATTAAATGAAAACATTTGGAAAAGCAACGAATAGATAAAAGCTTATTAGGTACCACTGAAAGTAACAAGTAAACTGGAAGTCAGGTCATAGGACAGAAATCAAAAAATAAAACAGTCAGCCCTGGCTGGTGTGGCTCAGTGGATTGAGCACCAGCCTGCAAACCCAAGTGGTGCTGGAACCCAAGCATAGCTGGTTCAATTCGTAGTCAGGGCACATACCCAGGTCTCCAGCCAGGTCCCCAGCTGGAGGCAGGTAAAAGGCAACCATACATTGCTGTTTCTCTCGCTTTGTTCCTCCTTCTTTTTCCCTCTCTCTAAAGATAATGAATAAAATCTTAAAAAAAGAAACAGTAAAAAATATATAGATATGCAAGAGAATGTGATGAAGTTCATCTTTAGTCTAATTCAAAGTTCCAAAAGAAGAGAGGGGTTCTAATACTCAACAAAAACATCCATTACCCTGTTTCCATGGAACATACAGTTCAGTAAAAAAGGCCAACATTTATAAAATAATCACATAAAACATAAAAAAAATTATACCTATGATAAATGAAATTAGGCAAATTTAGTCAAGTACTTTCCTCAATTTAGACCATAGGTTTTGAAAGCTCCTTCATGAAGACATGAAATAATATTTCAATATGAAGTTAAGTAGGAAAGTGTTCTAAGCAGAGAGAACAGTATGTGGCAAAGACATGAAGCAGAAGGAAATAGTGTATTTTCCAGTAACTCAAAGAAAATTATAGGGATAGGTTATGAAAAATAATGGGGCAGCAAAGGGTAGGGGTAGTTTTTAACACTTTAAGAGAAAGATCATGCAGTCTATTAAATAGATAATTTGGTTTTCCCTAGGATTAATGAAAAGATACCTAAGAATTTTAAGCAAAGAAGGGTTAAAATTAGATTTTGATTTAGAAAATATTCACAATAACTGCCTCTTTTTGAGAATCACAAACATCCAGAATCCTTTCTAACTCCATTACTGAATTAACAACTGCACAATAATCACAACTACAAGAGTTAAGAAGTCATTAATCAATATTCCCAGCAGTGAAAAACTTCCCTCATATTACTGAGAAATAAGAAAAAAGGTAGTCACCATGTATCTTTTTGTCTTCTCGTATGCCAATAAAAACAAAATTTTACATTTTAAATTTTCTTGACCTAAAACCCCTTCATGCTTTTTTCACTGTTTTGACATCTTTGTTCTATTTAATTTTAAACTCCTGATTGTAGTATATTATATTATTTACTGATTTACTGTGTCTAACTAGTAATAATTTCTTCAATTTATTTTTTAGATCTCTGGATTGAATGAATAATCTTATGTTTTATTTTACTTATACAATTGGATTAAACATGCTAAAGATTTTTATATACACTTTAATGTTTCATGTTTTCCTCTAGTTTTAAAAATAACTTTACAATTTTAGTTATAGTTTACATTTACTTTTTTACATTAATTGTTCGGAGTATTTTTCTATTAAAATTTTTAATTTCTTTAGTTAATTCTGTAATTTTTATCATCTCAACCTTTAGGTTTTTGTATTAATAACCTTTGTGTGAATTTCAAAATTCTAATCTAATTCAAAGTAAATGCCTTTCAGCATTTTGTTGAGAAAAATTGGAATTCTATTTTATTTTTTAATGCAAGTGTTTCCCTAATTTTTCTCACATGTGTTGACCTATGTTTTGCTTTTCATTTTTAAACATTTATTGATGAACAGAAAATTGGAAAAAAAGTGTTTTCCCTAACAGTAACATCTTGTGAAATTACAATGTCAAAACCATGAAATTAGGCCCTGGCTGATGGCACAGTGGAGCCAGCCTGCGAACCCAAGGGTCGCTGGTTCAATTCCCAGCCAGGGCACATAACCAGGTCTCCAACCAGGTCCATAGCTGGAGGCAGGTGAAAGGTAACCATACATTGATGTCTCTCTCCCTCTCTGCCTCTCCCCCTTCCTCTCTCTCTGGAAATAATAAATAAAATATTTAAAACAAAACAGGAAGTTGATATTGGTACAAAATACAAATCCCATATTTCACTAGTTTTACATGCACTCATTTTTGTGTACATGTTTATCTATGTGTACAATTTATACAAATTTATTGTGTGTATAGCTTCCTATAACTCCTACCACAACTATGCTCAAGAATTGTTCCATCACTATAAGGACCTGTAGTGCCCTCATACCATTTATAAAATCTTGAAACTGAGCCTAACCTGATTTACATATGAAACAGTATAGTGTTACCCTTAGAAGAGAAAGTTTCAGCAAGTTTTACAGAAGAAGAAAGAGAGATAAAAGGTTGAGAAGTAGGCTGAGAAGGTTTTTTGAGAAACAGCTGTGTGAGAGGAGCTCTTGGCTGGGGAAAAAAGTATGAAAAGATTTTATAGTTTCATTCCATGTTCTGTAATATCTCCTCTAGTTATTTATTCAAAAAGGATAATGTATGTTCATGTACATTTATTTTAGGTAATATATAATAATAAGATGGATACCAAGTTAAAAGGCAGGCAGTCTCAGCTTTACTTGGACTATATAATGATGAAGTTTCAAGACTAGCTGATTTAAAGCACAATAAAACCATAATATAGTTGAAATGGCAGGCCACATACATCACTACCTTTCTAAAATATAACTCATTTGGTACTCCAGAATTATTCATATGTTTTTCAAATATATTTAAATAAATTCAAATACTTTATGTTTAAATAAGGACTACTTGTATTCCAAGGAAAGAAAAACTAAGCTTCAATATCATTTGTTTTCTATTTGAAATTATAACAGTATTGAGACTTACAGAATCTATGTAACAATACATCAATAATGGTGTATCACAGTAACACAAGGATCACAAAAAATTTCATCCAAGCCCATACATATCACAACTACATACATATTACTGACCATTACACTTCACAGATTACAAAAAAAAGAAAACAAAAACCTTCTCTGCATGTAACAATATCTGTCAAAGATTTCTTAGTGTTACCAAATAAGGGAGATAGAGAATTTTTAAATGCTAAAAATATTTTTATATTTGTAATTATTTCTTGACCAGAAAAAGTTAGACCTCCTTTCTCCACTATGAAAGTAAATTATTTTAATGTGCTTTAACTCCAAATCCTCCCTGAAGAATCGAAAAGGCTTCGGAAATCCTTCTTACAGTCCTCAGAATCCCTAGGGAAACCCCAAGATTAGCTCAATCACCTTTGGGTTTACCCAATATAGAAGATATTACAGTGATTTGGATAGGTATCTTTCATGACCCATTCATTACTTAAATTTGATAACCATAAGATATTAAAATCACATATAACTCACAAAACAGTACATGTATAAATTTTCTATTTAGTTTTAAAACAAGATTTTTGGGAAATAATTACATGTTTACCAAGATGGGAGGAAGAAAAGCAGGCAGGAAAAGTTTAAAAGGACATGTAACAACCTATTAACTAGAGATACCTATAGAAAATACACGGAAGCCAATAAGAGAAAATGATCATTTGTAATCTTTTTAAATGAACGATTATTTACATTTTTCAACATAGAGTTGCTTCTGTAAGTTACACTTAACTAGACCATGTTTCAGCTCACTAATCTGGAAAATATGATAACATGAATAATGAAAGTATCTATCTCAAAGAGACGATGTAAAGCACAGAAAAATGGCTGAACTGGATTAAGGCTTCAAAAGTTAAGTAATATGACATTACTCATTATAACATGTAATAAAATAATAAAAACTTAAGACTTTTATGAGAACTATAAATATGCTTTAAAACAGTATCAAAAGAGATCTGTATTTACTTTTAACAGAACTCTTCACAATTAAGTAACGGTGCATCAGGCATCAAGGACCACTACTGCTGGAGTCACAATAGTTGCATAGTATTTAGCACATGCAGTAAATGTTAAAAAAAAAAATCTCTTAAATAAAAGAAATTATCATGCAACACACAAATAATGCTGGTGCATTTATTCGTAACCATTTATAAATTAAAAGTAAAAGAGAAGTAACTTTTTAAAATAAAGATTTTATTTATTTATTTTTAGAGAGAGGGGAAGGAAGAGAGACAGAGGGTGCCAAACATTGATGTGCAAGAGAAACATTAATTGGTTGCCTCTTGCAAGCACCCTAACCAGGCATTGCCTGCAATCCAGGCATGTAACCTGACGGAATCACACCAGTGACCTTCACTCCTGCCAGGATGAGAACTTACTTATGTGTAAGGAAGTATTTGTAGGCCCAGTTAGCACAACTCAATGCTGACGCAGGACTGTCCCTGACAGCTGAAAAATAATTCTTATATTACAACACATGGTAGTTATGGCCGCCACATTTCTAGACAGAAAAAATAAATGGAATCAACACTCTCCAAAGGGTACGGAACTGCAGCTGTGCTGTGATCAGTACTAAGTTACCAATGGAGTTTAAAAACCTGGAATCAATTCCTAGGAGTTGAATCACTAGGTACCTAAAGAAATGTACAATTTTTAAAATAAGCTAACCATACAATCTCTGATTATTGTAGTTTTTATAGCTAAAGAGAAAATAAGGAAGAGTGTTGGGGAAGATCCTGATGCTAGACCAAGGTTGGGTTTTGGCCAGACCCAGCTATAGTCACTATCTATGTATCTGCTTCTGTAGGGAAAAATTATGCTGAAATAACAGATGAAGAGTTGTAAAAGAATAAGGAAACAGAAAGAGAAGAGCCAAGACACTGGTCCTGGCTGGGTCCAAAGCTTTTAAATGGTTACTAAGACATGGGGTGAATGAAGTGAACAGTGACAACATCCAAACAAAAATCTTATTGAAGCATTCTCAGGGGTTGGGTACAAGGCTCTGCTGGGAACCCAACATTAAAGGACACTAAACAGATCTGCTGTATTCACTCTAGTTTAGGGAAACCTTAAAACCAGGAAGTAAAGATGACTTTGAGAAACCTAACCACAAATTGCCTGAGCTGATGTTTACACAATCTAATCAAGATATGGCCTGATGAGATGGCCTAGATTCCTGTGCTAAGTGAACACTAGGTGGGGTCCAAAGGTCATATACATATAAGTGGGTAAAACAGGGCAGAAAAAGGGGTTTCTGGGACTCCTTGCCATGGAAGCCTCATGCATTAAGAAAATAAATTTATTGCTGAAGTCCTAATGGGGGCTACGATTAGATTGAGAGGATCTAGGAGGGTAAGGGTTGATGAAATTAAGGTTATGAATTTAGATAAAAATTGAAGTGTTTAAACAGATTTTAAATAAAATGGTTGCATCTGCTCTCCCTGAATGTATATTTATTATGTCAGTCTGGGGAAGGTTTCTCCTACCTCGTATTACAAAAAATTACGCACATAAAGTCACTTCAAGGGAAATCTTGATTGGACATGCTAAATAAGAACCAATGAGAATGCTCTAAACCATACCAATTAATTTCAAACTATAAAAAAATGGAAAAATTCTTTGTACAATAGCCCTGTGAATGGGGCTCTAAAATGCAGTACTCTTTGATACTGTACTATTTTTCAGACATTACTATAAAGGATACCATTTGGAATCCAGGCATTTGACCTATCAGGCTATTTGAACTATGTACTACACAACTTTTGACAGATCAATCACTAAGTAACTTGACAATCAAATGCTTTAAAAGGTCCCTATTTATTATAATGGAGGAAACAGAAATAGCATGCCTGGTATGCCATAATGTGCTATGATCAAATACTCTCGTTTTTGCAGATAGAAAGCTATTAAACAGAAGAAGAAAAAACAATGGGTTTCTCATGGGATTAAAAACTAGATATCACGTGGTGGGCCCGAAATCCCTTAAAAATAAACCTCCATCCTGAGACGAGGAACGCTAGGGTAGGCCTTATGTCACATTCTATATAGATCGAGGTGTGACTATGACTCACCAGGAATTAGCCATACAGCTGAAGTATAAGAGATGTATCCTAACTGTACTTCATTAGTACACAATGAGTGCCATTGGTATACAAAGGTAGTAACTTGTATAGTGGATTAAACAACATTGGCAGACAAAACAGGAAAGGAATTTAGGAGATTGGTGCTGGTCTAGACACTGTGGGACAAACTAAAAACACATTTAATAAGAAGTAATATTCAGAAGAAAAAGACATTAACTGGAATGAGCAAATTAGAAGTTCTCTTTCAAGAGAACAGCAAGGGGTAACAATAAGCCTATGAAGATAATGAGGTTTTAAGAGATATAGGTGAGGCAGATTCAACAAATAATGCTAAGTAATACTAGGAACTAGTATGGAAAATGACTTATGCTCTGACCCAAAAGGACCTCTTGACTATGTTAATACATACAGAGGCCAAAGCAGCCATAGGACAATGAGGCTCAAGGGGAACACCTATGAAATTCTTAGGGACATCCAAACCTGTAAGAGTTGCCTAGGGAACTTATAATTTACATTGATGCCCTGTGACTGCCCTTGCTTTCATAAGTGGTCAAAATAAGATATATCTACAGTATAGTTAGCAAGAACAAACTATTCTGAATACTCCTTGTAGGAGAGAGGTGGCTCCTCCTATACTCATATAATAGCAAACAATGGAAACCCATCTTTTAACAAGCTTATGAACTCAGGCAGGGTGAATGTTCTGTTCCAAACTGACTTGGAACCCAAAAATAACCAAATAAAGGCCAACTGTTACTAAGCCTTCCATAATGACATCTGGTGTATGGGTAAGAATTAATTCTGTTGAGTAGGCATAGCAAATTCTTCCAAAGTTCTAACTGATTGGTTCTTTAATGAAACTGAAGCCTATCATGACCATACTACCATATGGCCTAACACTGGCATTGCTGGTATAACTAAATTATCTTATGTCAATAAGTTACTAAAAAATACTGACACTGACAATCACACATCTCAGGAGAGTGAGTTAAAGCCTTCTTCGAATGTAACATTGATAGGAAAAAGAAAAAAAATGGCCTGAGGAAGAACTAGATTTACCTAGTTATCAGCCTATTTCAATGCTAAATATTTTTGCCTAAGTTTATCATAAGGTAAAAACAGCAGTAAATCATAGGGAAAATAAATAATTAAATTAGTACTAGAATGGGAAATATATGTAATGCTTTATAAATCAGATTAGCTGTTTCTTTCAATCTATGCCTATTCCACACTGGCTCCTCCAAATGTCGGGCATATTCATGTTGTTGTTATTGCTAGGATTGTCATATAAATGCTATAAAAAATGTAGGGAGAGTGGGGATGGGATAGGCAGAGGAGGGCAAAGGGAAAAAATTGGAACTTTTTATAGAACAACAATAAAAATGTAGATGTTCAGACAAATATGATCATTTTGCTGTAAAAAAGGATAGGCCAAAGAGTAGGAAGGATGACTTGTATATGCAGAAGCAACCCTACTAAAAAAAGACCGAAAGGCCTAGACTTCAGCTACTGGGAGGTAATCTCTAGGTCTCTGGAATACCCTGCTTGATAAAAGTGTTTTTAGTTTGTGTGGGGTTGCCTATTTGCAAGTCTAACAACGTGATATGATAAGTACTTTGGGCATTTCAGTATCAGTTCCAACCTCCAGGGGAAGTGATAACTAAAGGTATTAGTCAGATTTATGAAAGGAAATAAAGACTAAAGCTCAGGTTTACAGATGGTATATGATTGTGCTCCAATAAAAACTGCACAAAGGCTGGAGTGAACTTCTCTGGTGAGCAATATGCTACATCATGCTCCATGATGTCACACATTGTGGCCAGAAAGACATACTGATGCCCATGCCTTTATTGTCCATGTGTGGCCCCCTCCTATGCAAACAGTACTCTGTATATCAGTTTTCAGTGAGTTTTATGAGTCCTTCTAGCAAATCATCTAACCTGAGAGTGGGTTTGGAAAAGCCTCAAACTTGCAATTGGTGTCACAGAGAGGACAGTTTTACGTGGATTCTCATAAAACTACAGTTGAGTAATTGAGTAAACTCATTGCAGTGCTACAATGAGACTTCTACCCTTTGTCGCTTAACCTTCACATCAACTCTATATGGTTTAAGTACTATTTTTATGAAGACAGTGAGACAGAATAATTTTTTTTTAATTTCTTTATTTGTGTGTGTGTGTGTTGCAATGAGCTTTTTTAATTTTATTGTTGTTGTATTACATCCATCCCCTTTTTGCTCCCCTGTCCCCCTCCCCACCCACCCATTCCCCCCTAAGTCAATCCCACCTGTCATCCATGTCCATGGTTCCTTTATACTAGGTTCTTGTCTAAGCTGCTCCCCTTTCTTGCCTCTGCCTCCCCCTTCCCCCCAACCCCATTCCCCCTGACCACTTAAGGCCTATTCCTTGTATTCATATACTTGGTTCTGTTTTGCTTGTTGTTAGTTTTGCTCATTATTGTCCCGTAATGGGTGAGATCATATGATGTTTGTCCTTCACTGACTGGCTTATTTCACTAAGCATAATACTCTCCAGTTCCATCCATGTTGTTGCAAAAGGTACACGTTCCTTCTTTCTTTCTGCTATATAGAATTCCATTGTGTAAATGTACCAAAGTTTTTTGATCCAATCATCCACTGATGGGCACTGAGGCTGTTTCCAGCACTTGGCTATTGTAAATAGTGCCGCTATGAACACAGGTGTGCATAGGTTCTTATGAATTGGTGTTTCAGGATTCTTTGGGTATAGTCCAAGTAGTGGAATTGCTGGATCAAAAGGCAGTTCCATTTTTAGTTTTTTAAGGAAACCCCATACTGTTTTCCAGTGGCTGCACCAGCCTACACAGAATAAATAATTTAAGTTCATCCAGGTATTAACAGTAAGTGGCAGAGTACAAATTTCATTTTTTAAGGGATTTTTATTTATTATTTTTAGAGAGGGGAAGGAGAGAGACAGAGAGGAACAGAAACATGAATGTATGGTTCCTTTTCACCTGCCTCCAGCTACAGACCTGGCTGGAGAACTGGCTTGCAACCTGGTTATGTGCCCTGGCTGGGAATCGAACCAGCGATCTTTGGGTTTACAGGCTGACACCTATCCACCGTACTACCAGCCAGGGCCTTTTCCTTTTTTTTTTTTTTTTTTAAAGATTTTATTTCATTATTTTTTAGAAAGAGTGGGGAGGGAGAGAGGCAGAGAGGGAGAGAGACATCAGTGTATGGTTGCCTTTCACCTGCCTCTAGCCACAGACCTGACTGGAGACCTGGTTTGCAACCTGGTTACGTGCCCTGGCTGGGGAATTGAAACTGCGACCTTTGGGTTCGTAGGCCGGCACCTTAACCACTGTGCTACCAGCCAGGGCTCATTTTTTTTTTTTAAAGATGTTTTTACTTATTCAGAGTACAAATCTGAACCAAGAAATCCAATACTGAGATTGATGTCCTTCTTAATGTATTACACTGCCTCCCTAGAAACTGCTGAGGTTCTCTTTTTCAGAAATTAATTTATATTCCCTGAACCTAAGACTACATGACCTCTAAGTCACATTAAGCCATGTAAATCTATGAGCAAAAAAGTGATTATTTAAGATACTTTAAATAATCTTTATTATATTTTACCTACTCATTTGTATTAGGTTTTAATTTTTTGTATTATGGACAGATATTAAAATGCTTTATTAGCAAACAAAAGTAGCTATCAAAATACCCTAAAATAATCTGCTAATCTACTTTATTTGAAAAATTGATTTCCAAGATAAAAAATAATATAGTTATTACATTAAAATTTTCAATTTCTTGGAAAATAAGAGCTGTTTTGATTAAAGACAAATTATAATCAGGGCCTAAGTCCACCAGTCTAAAAGAATAATTCCAATTACTTTATAATACTTTCTAGTTAGATAATTTTGATACTGCCTGCTATAATCAAGATTTGTGGTTTTTACTTGAAGTTTATTTGTCCATATTTCTCTAACATAATAATTATCATTTAAAGTGGCTATTTCAGAATATGAATTTAATAACATTCACAAATTACAGAACATGGGAGTTATTTTCCTTTTTTTCTTCTTTAGTAGGATTATGATAAACACCTAACATTATGTCTCCCACTTTTGTTTCCACTGTCCTGCCATCCTGTCTGACTCATTATAGGGTACCTGATAAACAGTAACTGAACTGAATGAACTTCTACTTTTCAATTGTTTTGTAAGGGTAATTTCCTTAAAGTAGAATTAATGAACCAACATATATGAAATTTCTTATGGTTGTCACAGCATAATGCTTTCCCCCAAATAATTATGTCATTTTTATGACCCATAAAAATGAATGCAAGACCCTGGCTGAGTAGCTCAGTTGATGAGAGCAGTTTGACATGCCAAGGTTGAGGTTTCCATCCCTGGTCAGGGCACGTGCAAGAATCAACCAATGAATGCATAAATGGGTGAAACAAAAGATCAATGTTTCTTTCACCTGTCCCCTCTCTCTCTCAAATAAATTTAAAAATTTTTTAAGTTTTTATGAATAAAAAAGGGAAAGAAATGAATCCATATTCATTCATTAGTCTTTCCCAGTATTAATTCTATCATTTGAAAAATTTAGTACTTTCTATGCATAATTTGACCTCATAAAGTGATTTACAGTTGCATGATGACAGTATTACTATACTACCATTTAATTAATTATCAAAGTACAAAAACTAGTCATTTTAATTCCAGAAACAATTATAAATATAAAAAAACTATTGCAAAGAGTTTTGAACAAGGTACATTTCACATTTTAGTAAAATTTGGTTGTGGTCGTAATGTAAACCAAGTATGGCAATATCATAGCCAGACAAAAAGGCAATTTTGTCCCAAAAAAACAGTGAATTCTATTCTACTTTTGAGAGGGTTTCTTTCAGAACACAGAGTAACTAAAAACTACTTTAGGCAAAAAAAAAAAAAAAAAAAATTGGAAAGAAACATTTTGATAAAAGGTTTATATGTTTATGATCTGATCACAATTCCTGGCCAAATTACAAAAAAAAAAGTTGCACTTCTTAGAAGAAAGGAAAATCTGAGATACCTAAAACTCACTACAGAAATTCTGATAAATTATTGCAGATTAGCATATTTAGTTGACATGAAGATGTAAGTTCACACCTTCGCATCTTTAATCCAGTTGGGTAATTTTATATTTTAACCTGTGACAATTTAAAGAAACACATTTGTATTTAATTAGAATGAGTACATTTATCATAAGCATTTTTATGACCTGTTTTGACTACTTGCCATGTGTAAATCTGGTAACTTACACACTTACCACAACTGTTTATGTTTTCCTGCCCTTTGATCTTAGAAATCAAGAAATAGCCGGCAAACTTGAAGTAATTCCCAAAAGGGTTCATTTTCACTATCTGAGGCAGGGTAAATTCATCATTTTAAAATAAGCAATTCATCACTACCTAACATGTAAAGCACTGCACTAGACTCCTAGGAATGACACAAAAATAACTAAGACATGATTCCTGTCCTCAAAGAACTTACAATCTAGTAGGGAAAGACAGACATACAAATAGAACTAATACAAAGCAGAAAGCGCTAGTTGTTAAAAACAGAGGTACAAACATAGTTCTATAGGAGCACAGGATGGTGAGATTAATTCTGGTTGGGGTGATCTGGAAGATGGGCCAGCAGAAAACTCTGCCCCTTAGAAAATGCAGCAGTGTTACAGCCCAGCTGGGTTAGGGTCAAAGCCCCACTCCCCACAGAAGGATTTCCTAAAGGAGATGGAGCCAGGGCCCTAACCCAGTTAGGTAGGTGATTCGTTGATTTCAATTATGAGTGCCAACACTTTCTTTCCCTGGTGCAAATAAATGTGATTTCATGAATATTTTACTTTATTTTTAAAAAGATAAAAATTAACAATATATTAAGTAACTTTCATAAAAATGTAAGTTACCTAGGCCTCCATAATCAGAATGGCCCCAGGTGGTACCCTGATCATACAAGACCAAACAAACAAAATACAGACACCACTTCAGCATGTTGCGTATGTGGTGCTTCAATAAATGATTGGCTATTGATATCCTGGGAAGAGAAATGAAGACACAATGCCAGAGAAGTAAACTGTGTATTATATTGTCCCATATTTTGTTGAAGTTTTATTTTTAAATTAAAAAAATAAACTTTAGAATAGTTTAAATGAGGTTAACAGGATATTTTGGTCTTGTCATGGTTTCAAGAACCAGCAGGTGTACTGTCAGTTTCTACTGATTTCTTGCAAAAAGTAGACAAGATAATATAACAGAACCAATATGCATATTTAACAGGTACCACAAGAGGGATAAAACAACTAGAAAGAGGATAATAAATATAAACATATAAACATACGCCTAAGTATAAAAGAACAGGAAATCAAGTATCATGCACAGAATTAGAAACACTTGTGGAGAAGTGAAGAGTATTAGTTTCTACTGTATTTTATTCTATTGCCACCTATTATGGATTCCTAAAATTTCTCAAATTTGCAGACATTTTGCTTTGCTATGCGTGAATATAAAAATTCTGAGTTTCATAACTATTGCTTGTATATACCCTAAATAAGCTTCATTTTAATGAACAGATAGGAAAATAATAGGCTCGCAGTCATGTACTATACATAGTGAATGTTTGCAAAGTCTTATAACACTTACTATGGTTGTTTTTAAAAAATTACCAAGCATTCTTATTTCACTTACTCATACTATTAAGTTTTACTACCACTTGAAACAAAGAAAGAAAACGGAAGAAAGGGAGGAAAACACAACCTGATTGTCTGAATTAAGAAATATATTCTATTATATAGATTTTCTTTAAATATAAACATACAACTTAAGAAGACTTAGTATCATAAAATTAGCTAAGCAAATCATGAAACAAATATGATATAAGGTTATTTATAATAGCTGTAACAATATAAAGAAAGCTAATTAACAAAAATATATATAATAAAACCATAAAACCCTAGTAATTTAAAGATAATACAAAAAAGTATAAGTTGCTTGCTAATAAATATGAAAACTATTTATCACATTAAAGAAATACAAATTGAAACAATGAAATATTTTAAATATATCAGCAGTTATAAAAATGGTGTAATAATTGAATTCTGCACTCCTTAAGTTGTAAAACTCATCCTTTTACATATGTTTAAGTTTTAAAATAAGATGGTCTGAAAATAATCACCGCTTACAGGTGAGGTGGTCAGGGAAGGGAAGGGCAGCTGGGGTCTTAAGTTTGGGGTAAAGTGAAAACAGTCATACACTGAGTGGAGACAATGGCAGTAGGTACAATGTTTGAATAATTTGTGGAGTATTAGGATATTTTTAGATTTTTGTTGTTTTCAAGTTTATGTGATTCTAAATTTTTTAAAAATCAGAGATGCAATGATTTATCATAATATTTTTTTATTAGTTACTGATAATCACAACAAAATTGGAAATAACTACAATACCAAATATTACTGAAATGGAACATTACCTGATCAAATATGCAGTCATTAAAAATGGTTAGTTAGTATCTGTGAAGAGACATGCATAACATATTAAATTTAAAAAGCTGAATCTACATTTTTAATGCAGTCTTACCTAAAACTATGATTAAAAGAAAACAAATTTGTATCATATATTGCTTTCCTTCGTTTACTATTTTCATATTTATTTGTGTCAGTAATCTTTAGTGTTTTCTATATATAAGATCATATCATCTGAAAACAAATAATTTTACTTCTCCTCTCCAATTTAAATGTCATTTTTTTCTTTTTCTTGCCTAACTTCTCTGGATAGAAATTTCAATACTATCTTTAATAGAATGTCATCTAGTCTTGTTTCAGATCTTAGTAGAAAAGCTTCAGCCTTACACAATTGAGTATGATATTAATTAAGCAAGATATAAAACCAACACATAATCAATATGTATTTTACACTCAAATAACAAACAACCTAATAAAATGATTCCATTTATACAACAGCATCAAAAGGAATGAATTCTTTAGGAATTAACTAAGGAGGTGAAAGACTTGTATATTCAAAACTACAAAATTGCTAATTTAAATAAATAAATGAAAAACATCCTGTGTTTATGGATTAGAAAGGTTAATATTGTTAACATGTGAATATTACCCAAAGTGATCTACAGATTGAATGCAAACCCTATTAACATCCCAACAACATTTCTTGCAGAAACAGAAACATCCTGAAACTTATGTAATTTCAAGGGACACTAAATAGCCAAAACAATCTTGAAAAAGAACTAAGTTAGAGGACTCACACCTCCTGGTTTCAAACTTACTATAAAGCTACAGCAATCAAAACAGTGTGGTACTGGCATACAGACAGGCATATAAACTAATGAAGTAGAATAAAGAGCCTAAAAATAAATTTTTGTATGTATATTCAAATAATATTTGCCAAGAGTGTTAAGCCATTCAAGAATGGACAACTGATGGTAATAAGCAAACTGGATATCCACAAGTAAACAAAAGAAGTTGGACCCCTGCCTAAATCTATAAACAAAAATTAACTCAAAATGGATAAAAGGTCTACATGTAAGACTTAATATAATAAAACTCTTAAAATACTACAAAAGCTTCATGACACTCAATTTGGCAATAATTTCTTAAGACACCAAAGTAACAAATAATAAAAGAAAAAAAACAGACAAACTGAACTTCCTGAAAATTTTAAATATTTGTAATCGAAAGACTGTCAATGGAGTAAAAAGATGACCCACAGGATGAAAGGAAATGTTTGCAGATTACATCTGATAAGGGATTAATTTATCAAACAACCCAATTCAAAAATAAGCAAAGGGCTTGAATAGACATTTCTCTAAAGAAGATACACAAAAGCCAATAAGCACAGGAAGAGATGCTCAACATCACCAATCATTAGGAAAGTTCAAGTCGAAACCACAAGGACATGCCATCTTACTCCCATTAAGATGGCTATTATCAAAACTAAAAATAACAAGTGTTGCTGAGAATGTTAAATAGAATTGCTATAGAAAATAGTATGGAAGTTTCTCCAAAAAATTAAAAATAGAATTACATAATATACAGCAATCCATTTGTGGGATTATGCGCAAAAGAATTGAAAGCATAACCTAAAAGGGATATATGTACATTCATGTGTAAAAGGAATAGTCAAGAGGTGTAAGCAACCCAAGTGTCCATCAACAGACATATACAATGTGGTATATACCTGCAATGGAATACTATTAGCTTTACACAGGAAGGATATCCTGACAGGCTACAACATGGATGAATCTTGCAGACATTCTGATAAATGAAATAAGCCTGTCTCTAAAACACAAATATATATTGAATGATTTCATTTACATGAGGTACTTAAAAATAATCAAAATCGTAGAGACGGAAAGTAAACTGGTGGTTGGTTGCTAGGAATTGAGAAGAGGGGGTAAGAAGTACGTAGTTTCACAAGATGGTAAGTTCTATAAAGAGATGACTGCACAACAATATGAATGTACTTAATGCCACTGAACTGTATATGTAAATATGATTACAATGGAAAATTTTATAATAAGCATATTTTAGCCCAATTAAACCATTTTTAATTATGTGGTAAAAATAATAAAGCAGAAAATGTATTTTTAAAGAAAATATGTCACAGAATCACGTTAGCTATTTGGTGATGAAAGTAGAATGATTATGATTTGTATTTTATATCATTTTCCAAGTTTTTACAATGTGTACTTTTTGTGTGTGCATTAAAAAATTAGTTGAAATTTTAAAAGCGGTTTAGTTTTGTTAAGGCTAAAAGATTTTTCAGTAGAAAAAAATTTCTAAAACTATGAAAACATTATTAAACTATTTCCTATAGAAATTTTCTCCAAATTAAGTAATTTATGAATATACATTAGGAATTCATCATGATTTTAACTGTCTCTAAGAAAAGGCAAATATTTTTTTAAAGTTATATTTTTCATTAACTATGATGCTGAGGCATACTTTTTGATATTATTAATATAGAAGTCACATTAACTATCATTTTTTAAAAATTTCAACTTAAGGTTTATAAAATCAAAAAGCATGTTAGTCATGGTTTTAAAAACTACATATTGACAATTCAATATACTTATTCAACAAATAATTTTAAAAGCCTATCATAGATAAAATTATCTTCTTTCTTTTGCTAACATATTCAAAGTATCCTATCAAAACAAGAGCTTGTATCATTTTTCATCCTTCCATATTAGTCTTTTAAAATGCAATTAACTCAACTCCATTCCTTCTGTCCTCCCCTGTCTTTCTTTTTAAAACTTATTTCCTCATGCTTTTAAAACATTAACTTTAAACTATGTCTCTAATTTATAATTACTATAATTATTAGCAAGTAAAACTGTCCTTGTAAATAATTAATTTATATTTTAAAATATCTGAAACTATCCTATTTACACCAATGTCTAAAATAATATTTCAATGGCTTTCAAAATATTTTTCTTATTAATGTAAGAAAACTATTTTATTCAAACATATACTGCATACCTATTACATGCTAAAAACAGCCAGAAAATAGAAATAACAATGGTCAAACAAATGTGGCTTTTATCCTAATACAATTAATGGCCTTGTTTAGCTAGCTTGTTTCTTTTTATACAACTCTTCCAACTGAGAATTTACTATAATCTACAGTATTTTCTTAAATGAAACATTTCCTGATATTAAGTAATTTACCTACTATTTGAACATATAATTTCACTTTAAATGTCTGCTATTACCCACAACCCAATGAAAATTATATGCTATTGAATGCTTCATAAAAAATATCCTCTTATCATCCATCTATAGATTCTCACTCAGCAAAGTTGTTTCACATGGCACACAAGCCAGTGAACTATCTTTGGTATCCTTTAATCCAATCTGTTTCCCCTAACAAACGGCACAAACTATTAGTGGACTAAATATGCTAACAGAGTGCTAAAAGAAGGACATATAAAGCCTTTGTGTCCTCTCTCCCTCTTTCAATGTGGTAGCCTCAGAAAGAAAAGAGTAAAAGGAGAAGATTGTGTGCCTAACAGAATCACTGGCTGGCAATGCGGGGACTGGTGGAGGAAGCACCGATGCCCTCCAGACAACTGGGCTCATGAAACAGACAATCTCTGGAAGATGTTCCAATGGTAACGATGTGTATAAAGCACCTTCAATCCATTCCATCCTGCCCACTGCTCCATAGGCTGCTGGGGAACCCAGTATTTACAGAAGCTACCTTCCCAAATCATGATCCTACACTATTTTTCTAGGGCACCTGCCCCATGGTTGACAGAAAACTCAATTAAAGAATTCTTTAAGGGATTAAATACCAGAGTAGTCTGTCTACCAAGTGAACCTAGCAATCCAGAGAGGGTGAAAAGTTTTGGTAACGCTAAATTTGAGGGCCTGGATTATGTACTCAATACCCTGAGCCTCAATGAAGAGTCTCTAAGTAAAAGGAATTTAAGTGGACACTGCTGATGAAGCACAAGATAGACAAGGATAATGGTTCTTTTGGCTGAAATAGAAATTCTGACAAAACAGATATAGACTGGAAGGCCTGTCCTGCCCCAGAAGAGGTATGGACAGCTTTGGGGACAAGTATCAAGATCATTATGATTCAGGCCAATACTATGATGGGTATCAGGATGGTTAATAGCCTATGTCATAGTCTCTCCTGCCTGTTTTCATAGGGATCCTGGTCCCCGTATCAACCCGGATTCCGGCTTGGGCCATTATGATAACCACCTGACACCCATCCTAGTATTGGTCTGACTGCGACTTACAAACTTCTAAGCCACCCAAACATGAACAGCCCTTAAAGTTAATGCCAGCTCCTCCACCAAAGGAGAATGCTTGGGTAAAGCTAAGTTCTAACCCTCCTGCTCATCTTGGAGCTCAAGATACAGAGCAACAATCCCCTGAGAGTAGTAGGGAGAAAGTAGTTCCAGCTCAACCATCTGAGGGAAAACCAGCAAAGAAAGCAGATGAAAATAACGTGAATGTGGTAAGTGTTCCAAAGCCTGAAGTGGGAATTTCAGCACTGAAAGGAGTCAGACAGGAAAAATGCAAAAAAAATTCAAGATTCCCAATCTGCACTTGAGTAAAAGAAACCTGAAGCAGTAAATCCAGCCTCCTGCAGCTCTGCAAGCAAGTACGCTCGCTGTTCCCTCCGTTGATGGTGAAGATGAAAACGAGGGAGAAGGTTATACTGAACACACTTCCACATTCAATGCTTCCTCTGAGTCTATATCCATCCTGGAACACTGAGAGCAAATGAAACGTCTATCCAGACAAGACAAAATAAAACCATCCCCTGAAGACCTTTCTTAACTTAAAAAAAAAATAAAATAAAAAAAGAAAATGATTCTTTTGCATGTTAATACAACCTTGAAATTACTGAATTAACTAAAGAATCACCAATATAGCCAGCAAGAAGGATCTTTTAACAAAAAAGTTTCCTGTGCATGCAGTTTCCCATGTTATTAGTGCCTAGGGTCCTCTAATTAGCAACGTGGCTGACAATGATGCAATGTTTACAGTCTGGTTGGGCTAGAGAACAGGTATGAACAAGAGTATGAGATTTCTACCTTTAATTCTTATTATCTTAATGTGGTATATATGAATTCTCAAACATCTAAATGAATTCTCCATCCTTAAAAAGGTTAATTAAAAAAAAAAAAAAAAAAAAAAGACTATGTTGTTTACCAAAATGAAAGCAATATTTTGACATTTCTGCCAGATACTTCATACACTCTTCAGGAATATGCATCCCCAATCAGCAAGATAACTCTAAACTTACCTTCAGTTCTTATTATTTTAAAACAAACTGAAAATGTTTAATTAAACATAAAGAGATCTTACCAATGCAGGCCAATAAATATGTTTGCTCTTTGATCCCTGAGTCTGGCTAGGGTTGTTCCTTTTGGCCCAGATTAAGTGGTATTCCACCAAGAAGGCTGAAAAATCTTCATAAACTCTAACCCACTCTCGTTTATCCCATTCAAGATCATCAAACTCCACATATACCTATGGAAAAGAAAACATAAAACTCCATAAGCAATAAAGCGAATGGTATTTTAAAATATGTGTAAGCCATAAAGTTGAATTAGAAAAGACTTTAACAAAATCATTATTCAAATTTACATTTTTCTTAAAACCATTATTTAAGTAACTTATTCCTAACCACATTGTAACTCCTACTTATATAAGGATATAAATCACAAGTTTACTAAGAAAAGCAATGTATACAGTGTTGGTAAGTATAAATTAACCAATATATAGAGATAAACTAAAGAACTATGTAGATACAGGTGATTCCAAAGCAGGTCAGAAAACATTTTCTGTAAAAGACCAAACAGTAAATATTTTAGGATTTGCAAACAATATGGTCTCTGTCTTAACTACTTACTACTGACCTTGTGGTATGAAAAGAGTCAAGAGATAACATGTAAACAAATGAGCTTGAAGGTCATCAATGCTATACACTACATAAACGGAATGAAAAACAGAAACATGATCATCTTAATTGACACAGAAAAAACAAACATTTGACAAACAACACTCTTACATAATTAAAAAGAAAACCTCAAACTAGGAATAGAAGGTAACTACACCTCAAAATAATAAAGATCATATTGAAAAACCCACAACTAACATCATCCTGAACGGTGAAAGATGGAAAGTTTTTCCTCTTAACTGAATGAAACAAGACAAGGAGGTTAATTTGGAAAGCCACAGCTGACTTTTATAACTCATTCAAACATTCTACCACTTCTCGTCTCCCACTTTCATCGTTTGCCATTCATTTTTGAAAACTGTCTTCCCAACTAGATTACGAGTCACACTGAAGATAGCCTTGTTCTTATCCTTTCCTTACACCCACTTTTGCTCCTTTGTACCTAAAGTGCTTCAGTTTCCATTTATTTAAACCCTGTTTGTTTTGCTGGTCTCTCAAGTTTTTCAGGATGTATATAACCCCTACTTTCACTCAAACTTAGCTTTGAACTCCTATAAGCAGTTATTTTTCACAGTTTATACAATTATATGATAAAATATTGCCCCACATTCTTCTAATATAATGAGAATATCTTTAAATCTGGGTGCAAATTTACCAAGGGTACAGTTATTATTTTGTCAAAAACAGTGCTTGCAAAGTGCTTCATAAATATTAAGTATTCTCTGATTCCTGCTATCATGCACTTTTAAATATGTAAGACAAACTAGTAATAGATGCATTTGACTTTGAGGTCTTTATGCTGCTGCCCTTTAGGAAGCTAGTTCGATGTGTTTATTTACTCAAACTGGTAAAGAAACACACTATTCAAAGAGTTTCTAGTTATCCACACAGTTGGAGCAGGAGCCCAAGTAAAGGAACAAGACTGTTGGCATCTTATGAAAATGCTTCCTTAGGGGTTGAAAGGAGTTCTACCTCGTGTTATGCAAAGGTTTCAAACTACTGAGTTATCCAAAGTCCGCTTAGTTTTTTCCATAAGATGGCTCTAGTAGTGCTTAGCTGTCTTCAACTTTATTCAAAACAACTTTGTTAGACTGTATTGTGACAGCTGTCATATCAGTGTGCATTTAAAAAAATAATAAAAATGGGTGAATTTTTGTGTAGCTATTTTAATACTGAATGTAGAAGAAAATAAGCAACATTTTCATCATCTTTTGCTGTATTATTTCAAGGAAGTTAAAAATGCAACTGAAATGCAAAAAAAAAAAAAAAAAATTTTGTGCAGTGTACGAGAAGGTGCTGAGTATGATTAAACGTGTCAAAAGTGGTTTACAAAGTTTCATGCTAGAGATTTCTCGCTGAACAATGCATAGTCACATAGACCAGTTGAAGTTAATAGTGATCCAATAGAGACACTGATTAGAATAATCAGTGTTGTACCATGAGGGAGACAGCAGACATACTCAAAATATCCAAATCAATAAAGTTACATGTGAAAATGAAAAATATGTCTTTTATTTTATAGAAAAAACTAAATGAACTTTTTGGCCAACCCAATATACCATTTTCTCCACTACTTATAATGTTTTAAGATTCTCATATTTAATTATTAAGTGTAGTAAAAAGGGGCTTTTGGAAACTTCAGAAAACTGAAGCAGAGACAATGTTCAGGAAAACCTGAGCAGTATCTTTGCTTTACCCTCATGAACAAACATAATACAGTCTTATTGACAAAATATTTCAGTCAAGAACCAAAAACACCAAGGTTTGTAAACATTTTCCTACCCTAAAGGACATAAATTCAACGTAAAGTTTTCCAAATACAAAGACCTTGACAAAAGCAAAAAATAAACTTTCAAAACTCATTGCTTATTACATGCTGCTTATGCTGGCTCCCTCCCAAGTCCCATGGGAAGGCTGCAAAGGGTCCAGGTGAAACCTGTGTACGTAGAGAATACTGACTTTGAGGAGAATTCCCCCACTTTTATAGTAAAGTAAAAGCAAGCCTGCTCTTCATTGGAGGAAGCTATTACCTAATTCCTCATTGGCTCAGTGCAAACACAACTCTGAGAAATACCCCAGGTAGAGAGCAGTCAGGGTTTTGCATTCTTGTCATATCTAAACAAGATTATGCAGGGATACTTGGTGTCTTGTGTTGGATTACCTATACCAACACAGATAAGATTTTGTATATTTTTAATCAATTTATTGTTGTTGTATTACATTTATCCCACTTCCCCCTCAGATTTTGTATCTTGGCTAACTGAACCAGTAAATAATCTAGCCTGATAGTTTATGGGTATTTATGTGGTATAAAATTTAGGGAGGTATAGTTTCTTTCTATAAATCCGCAAAATACACAAAATACCAAATATACTGACTTTTTCCTTTAATTATATATTATTTTATATGAACCCCTCATCATTCACCTCTGTTGGGTCCTTCTGTATGTTTACTTTCCTATCTTACTAACTAAAATACGAGGTCTGTCCACAAAAAGTCCAGCCATTGTTAATATAACAAGAATGGTTTGCGCAACATAGATGTAAGCTGGCAGCCTAGGAGAGCATACTGGAATGCGCAAGTGTGAAGAACGACAACTTCACTGTCTTAGTCAGGGGGGGTGGTAGACACCATTGGGTGAGCATGTGTACATGTAGCTGTTGTATTAAAAATGACAGAGCAAGTGGAGCAATGAATCTGCATCAAATTTTACATTAAGCTTAAACATTCCTCCAGGGAAGCTATCTGGATGATTTAGAAGGCTGCAGCTATAGGCAACTGGTGATTTGCAACTACATCATGATAAAGGACCTGCTCACGCAGCACATCTTGTGAAGAGTTTTTTGGTGAAACATCAAATCACCCAGGTGACTCAGCTCCCCTACAACCCACATTTGGTGACCTGCAATTCCTGGCTTTTCCCAAAACTAATATTACCTTTGAGAGGGAAGAGATTTCAGATAGTCAATGAGATTCAGGAAAATACGATAGAGCAACTGATGGGGATTGGGAGAACTGTGTTAAGTCCCAAGGTACCTACTTTGGAAGGGACTGAGGTGTCATTGTCCTATATACAATGCTTCTTGTATCTTTTATCTTCTTGAATAAATGTCTCTATTTTTCATATTACATGGCTGGATATCCTCTGGACAGGCCTTGAATGCACATTTATGTTCACTGCAGCCTTACTTACACTAGCCAAACTATTTAAGAAACCCAAGTATTCATCAACAGATGAATGGATAAAAATGCTGTGGTACAGGTCCTGGCCTGGTAGCTCAGTTGGCTGGAGCATTATACTGATGCACCAAGGCTGTGGGTTCTATTCCCAGTCAGGGAACATAAAAGAGTCAACCAATGAATGCATGAAAAATTGGAACAAAATAATGGGCTTTGTTCTTTCTCTCTAAAATCAATGTTTAAAAAAATATGGTGCATGTACAATGAAGTATTATTATTCAGCCTTAAAAAAGAACAAAATCTTACTATTTGTAACAAGATGGATGGACCTAGAGGGTATTATGCAAAGTAAAATAATTCAGTCACAGAAAAATAAATTCCATATGATTTCATTTATACGTAGAATCTAAAGACAATATAAACAAACCAACAAAACAGAAACAGATTCACAGATACAGAGAACAGACTGATGGTTGTCAGAGCGGAGGGGTGCTGAGGTACTAGAATGAAAAAGGTGAAGAATGAATTGTGAAGCACAGGTTGACTGTTACAAAATAGTCATGGGGATGTAAAGTACAGCATAGGAAATATAGTTAATAATATTGTAACCACTATGTATGGTGCCAGGTGGGTACTGGAAGTATCAGGGGGAACATTTTGTAAAGCAGCAGTCCCCAACCTTTTTAGCACCAGGGACCAGTTCACCTGCTCGCCTGCCTGCCTGCCATTCGCCTCCTGCTGTGCCGCCTGGTTCCTAGCAGGACATGAACTGGAACTGGGCCTCGGCTAAGAGGCTGGGGACCCCTGTTGTAAAGTGTATGATTATCTAACAGTTATGCTGTGTATATGAAACTAGTACAAAATAATAGTAAATATAAACTGTAATTAAAAAATAAATTTTTAATAGGAAGAAAAGAAGACAGATTATACGTGTGATTCCTCTACAGATATAACCTAGGCTTCATAATAGACAGAGCCACAGAAAAGGATTAACCACTGTTTCTATTTACTAAGTAATTCATGGCTTTAATATAATAACTGAGACAGAATTTTTCTAAATTTCTCAATCAGTGACTTTTTCACTTCTGTCTGCCTGAACCATATCATCTTTGAGAAATGATCCATATCATAATTCTTTAACAATCTATTCTAATTTTGTCTCTGCCTTATTTACCTTGAACATTCCATTTTCAAAGTCCACCAACCATTCAGCAAATAGTGATTAAGGATCCTCTCTGTATACTGAGTCATGTCCCTTTTATAACTCAATCTGAATTTTTTTTTTAAGATTTTATTTATTATTTTTAGAGAGGGGGAAGGGGAGAGAGGCAGAGAGGGAGAGGAATGTCAATGTATGGTTGCCTTTCACCTGCCTCCAGCTATGGACCTGGCTGGAGACCTGGTTATGTGCCCTGTCTGGGAATCGAACTAGCGACCTATGGGTTCGCAGGCTGGCCATCTTACCCACTGTGCTACCAGCCACGGCCCTCAACCTGAATCTTATATTCAGTCTCTCATCAGGTCTCTAAACTTCCTGGCTTCAAGAGGCATTTCAGAAGTCTTTTTAAAAAGACTTGTACTGAATCAAAAGTCTCCCCTACATTTTCTTACAATTCAGTTTGGCCTCTATAAAATGTACTTAGTAGTGTAAATTGAAATTATGTATCCTCAATTGAATTATATATCAGTTAATGGCACTGATCCAATTTAAAAAAGAAATGTAGAATAGAATTAACATGGTCTCAGATGGTGTGAAAATGGACTCACTAGTATAACTTCTTGAAAATGGACTCACTAATATAACTTCTTTTGAGTCATGTGTAAAAAGCACATACTACTATTAAGACTTCACCTTACTTCAACTACAAAGGCTAGTTCCTTGCAGATAAAAATATGAACATTAAAATGAGATGAAAAACATAAGAAATACCCCTATCTCACAAAAAAAACAATGTGTGTTTTTAAGACCACCTGTACATTATGACTAAATATACCTATATCCATCACTAAGAGAACATAATAAACAACTCTTTCTATTTGGGTGGGCCGGTAATCCAGTTCAACAAGAACTGATGATCTCCGACTGAAGCGGAAACAAGAACCACATCCCAGAAACCTCAGACTTCTGAAGTCTTAGGTGGAAAGAGCATATATAATGCTGAACAATCCTGGTCCTAGTCAACACAGTTATTACTATTTTAAGAAAAAAAGTGGAGAACATAGGAGAAATCTATCAAAATGTTTAGGACATGTATATAAAAACTTTAAAACTCTCCCCAAAACTGATCTATAGACTCAATGCAATTCCATTCAAAACCCCAGGAGTAGTTCTGCATATGCTATAAAATTTACATGGGAAAGAAAGGGATACAAAACAATTTAAAAAAGAAGAAAACAGTTGGATAACTCACACTGTTTGGTTTCAAGCCTCAGAATAAAGCTATAGTAATCAAAAGAATGTAGTATTGCAGAAATATGGATACAAATCAATGTAGATAATAGAAGTCCAGGAACAGATCCATGCAGAACTGATCACTGATTTTGAGTACCAATGCAATTCAAAGGAGATGGTTTTTTTGATAAATGATGTTGAAATAATTAGACATTCATGTGCAAAAAAAAAATCCTTCCATTCATACTTCACACCACATAAAAATATGAAACCCAGGAAAGTTACATAGATTAAAACAGAAAAGGAGCCCTGGCTGGTAGCACAGTGGTTAAGGCGCCGGCCTGCGAACCCAAAGGTGGCAGATTCGATTCCCCAGCCAGGGCACATCACCAGGTTGCAAACCAGGTCTCCAGTCAGATCTGTGGCTGGAGGCAGGTGAAAGGCAACCATACATTGACGTCTCTCTCCCTCTCTGCCTCTCTCCCTTCCCCGCTTTCTAAAAATAAAAGAAATAAAATCTTAAAAAAAAACAAACATTAAAACAGAAAAGGTAAAACCTTCTGAAGTAAACAAAATCTTGTGACTTTGGACTAGGCAAAGAATTCTTAGAAATGACTTCAAAAGCACAAACCATAAAAGAAAAAAATGTAATAAATTAGATGTCATTAAAACTTAAAATTTTGCTCTGTTAGAAACAATGTTCAGAAAACAAAAACAAAAGCCACAGGCTGAATGAAAACAAAACATACACCCAAAATATAAAAAGAACTCCCAAAATTCAATAAAAAGAAAATAAACCAATTTAAAAATATGAGAAAGATTTGAACAGATATTTCACCAAAGATGATATGAATATGGCAAACAGGGACATGAGATGATACTCAAAATCGTTAGTCTTTAGAAAAATTAAAATTAAAACTGCAATGAGATATCATTTACATGCCTAACAGAACGGATGAGTTTTCAGTCATGTGAAAGAAAAACTGTACTTATGAAAAAAACTTGTATACAAACTTTTATAGCAGTTAAAATTTTAATACTGAAAAGCTGGAAGCAACACAGTGGGGGGAAAAATACACTATGGTAAATCTATAAAATGAAATACTGCCCAGCAAGAATAGGGAACTATTAATACATGCAACGATATGGATCAATCTCAAATGCTTTAGGAAAACTGAGAAGCCTGACTCTAAAGTCTATATAATGTATGATTCTATTCACTCGACATTCAGAAAAGGACAAAACAAGCAGGACTGAGAATTGATTGTTATCCAGGGTTACAGAGCGGGGAGGCAGAGGGATTTAAAAGTCTGGCTACAAAAAGTTATAGCAAAAGAAAATTTTGTGGGGGAGTGACTGAACTGTTCTGTTGCCTGTGGTATTGGTTACAAAACTATGCACTTGTCCTAACTCACAAAAATGTTCACACCTCCCAAAATAAATGTCATTATAATTAAAAAACAACAACCTGTAAGCAGAGAATTTAACTGAAAAAGTAATCACGCAACTCCCATCCCCTAAATGCAATGATATAGTAGTATTCTTATTCGGATGATCCTATAAAGTATCATATGTCTTTTGGGATCCAGGACAGAAAAACAAGATGGCACTCTCAAAGGCTATATCCTAATGTGCAGGCAGGAAAACATATTTGCAATCAGACCACATTATCATGGCACAGGTTAATCCCAGGATCCTTTTTCCCTTGAGTGAAAAGAAGAGCCCTGTTAGTGAGGTTCTGATATATCACCTCCACCCTTTCCTTTGCGCTGAAAAGGCAAATATGGGAATAGAGGTGGGAGTGAGGAAAGCACTCTGAAGAATACTTATAATCTGAGGTTAAATTAACCTCTTTCTCTTTCCCCGCCCCTCAGTGCCAAATAACTGGTACTGTAGTTAACTGCTGTGGAAATGGCGTGTCTTAAAAGGACATAAATCATGGGTTCCAGAAAGTTTCTGATATGGGATCTTATAGATAAGCTTGCAAATGTTTTGTTTCCAAAGAGCTCTTGATACTCTCTTTTCATGATAAGCACAAGGGGGCATTGGAACACAGAGTATCAAGTATGTCTTGTGATGCACCTAAGGACTTTCCCTAGGTTCCAGGTGGAATAGGAGGAAGACGCAACCGTTCATATATACTATATCTCAGTAAGTGATATAGATAAAGAAGTTTCACAGAAACTTATTTCTTTTGCTTGAAAAAAGATTTTACACAACTGAATTTAATTATATGCATTTTTTTCAACAATCAAACTCGTGGAATAAATTTTTCCATTTAATAAACCCAATTATTAGGAACTGTTTCGCTCTCGATTTTCATTAGGTTCACCTAAAATGCTTGAATTTAACAAATAACCACAAAGCCCTTCAAATGAAAATTTACCATTACTTACTAACATCACCTTCCAATCAATGGCTCTTCACCACAAGAAAGTGAAGGCTACAAATACTTAAAATTCATAAATAATTCTACAACTATTCAGTATGTTAGATTATTTACTCTGATTTTGGATATATGAAAAGCTATTTTGAGAAATCCAATTGCTCTTTTTCCATTTTGAACTTTTCATTATAGAGACAATACATAATGGATTCCCATGTGCCCATTATTCAGCTTCAACAATTTTCACCTCATGGCAAATCTTGTTTCAACTAAAAGATTATTCTACAAAACTATGCATTATCAGTTAACGTTCAAGTTCCTCACAATGGTCTTTTTTTTTCTTTTTTGGCTTGTTAAAGTTAATACCCAACTTCAGTTCAACATTTTACAACAGGTTGATATCTAAAACTTGGTTCTACAACTTCCCTATTTCTCCTGCAATTTTTTTGTTAGAGAAATCAAGTGTACTTTTAATGTGAAGAAAAGCAAGGACCTAAAACCAAGATTACTCTACCCAACAAAGATATCATTTAGAATCTAAGGACATCTCAAGAGCTTCCCAGACAAGAAAAAGCTAGAGAATCAACAATGGTATTGTGGCATTAAACAACACTCCAGATTAAATGGACTTAACAAATACAGAAGCTTTCAACCCAAAGAAGCAAAACACACATTCTTTTCAAATGGACATGAAATATTCTCTAAGATATACCATATGGTAGGACATAAAACAAGCCTCAACAAATTCATGAAAATTGAAACTATATCAAGTATCTCCTCAGATCACAATGACTTGGAACTAGAAATCAACCTCAAGGAAAAAAAAATCAAAAACATTCAAATTCATGGAGACTAACATGTTACTAAATAATAAATGGGTTAACAATGAGATCAAGGAAGAAATCAATAAGTTTCTGGAAACAAATGAAAATGAACATGTAACAGCCCAAAACCTATGGGTCTCAGCAAAGGCAGCTCTGAGAGGTAAATTCATAGCACTAAAGGCCTACCTAAAAGAGATAAAAATTTTCAAATAAGGCCCTGGCTGGTGGCACAGTGGATACGGGGCCAGCCTGTAAACCTAAAGGTCACTGGTTCAATTCCCAGCCAGGGCACATAACCAGGTTGTAAGACAGGTCTCCAGCCAGGTCGGTAGCTGGAGGCAGGTGAAAGGCAACCACACATTGATGTCTCTCTCCCTCTCTGCCTCCCTGCCTTCCCCTCTCTTTAAAAATGACAAATTAAAAAAAAAAAAAAATTAATTTCAAATAAACAACCTAACCCTCTATCTATAAGAACTAGAGGAACAAAAAGAAATAAAGCCCAGTGCAAGCAGAAGGAAGGAAATAATCAAGATCAGAGCAGAATTAAATGACATAGAGACTAAAAGAACAATTCAAAGATCAATAAATCCAGGAGCTGGTTCTTTGAAAAGATAAACAAAATTGACAAGCCTTTAACCAGACCCATTAAAAAAAAAAAAAAAAGGACTGAAATAAATATAATTAAAAATAAAAGAAGAGAAATTACAACTGATATCACAGAAGTATAAAGGATTATAAGAAATTACTATGGACAATTATATGACAAGAAATTTGACCACCTGGGAAAAATGGACAAACCTCTAGAAACATACAAGCTTACAAAACTAAGTCAAGAAGAAGCAGAAAGCCTCAAGAGACCAATAACAACTAGTGAAATTGAAGCAGTAATTTAAAAATGCCTAGCACATAAAAGCCCTGGCCCCAATGGCTTCACAGGTGAATTTACCAAACATTTAGGGAAGAGCTAACGCCTATCCTTCTCAAACTATTCCAAAAAATTTAACAAAACTCCCAGGCACTTTCTATGAGGCCAGTATTATCCTAACCCCAAAACTAGGTAAACACACAAGAAAGAAAGAAAATGACAAGCCAGATAATTTCACTCATATGTAGAATCTAAAATAATTAACAAACAAGTAGAACAGAAAGACTCACAGAACAACATTTTGATGGTTGCCAGGTAGTAGAGGGGTGGGAGGTGGGGTGAAAAGTGTAAAGAGATTAAAAAATACAAATTGGTAGAATAGTCATGGGGATATGAAGTATAGCACAGGGAATATAGTCAGTAACATTGTAATATTAAATAAGGTATCACAGGTCTGTAGCTAGAGGCAGGTGAAAGGCAACCATACATTGATGTCTTCTCCCTCTCTGCCTCTCTCCCTTCCCCTCTCTCTAAAAATAATTTTAAAATTAAATAAATAAATAAATAAGGTATCAGATAGGTACTAGGCTTACCAGAGTGAGTTAATCACAGGTTGTATACCTGAAACTAATATATGTGTTAACTGCATTGAAAATAATTACTTTAAAAAATGCAATCAAATCATTTGTGCCACGGTCTTCAATTATCTGTACTTTGCTGATTATCCATCTGAGGCATTTTAAAACATATCCATCTGTCCTTGTATTTTCTGTAATTTTTGACTCTACAGTCTTAATTAAATTCAGAACTGATAGAGAAGACAACCTCATACACAGTGTGCATCATTAAGGAGCATGTATGTATTGCCTTATATCTTTCTGTGATAGAAATGGCCAATGAGGAATACTATCTAAATCCCACAATTCACTGAGGTGCAAAACAGTGTTATTTTAGATTTATCATTCTTTCATTGTTTACCATCTAAAATGTCTCTTAAATGAAAATTCCACTCATCAAATCTTTGGTTTCCAAGCTGTAGCTCAGAAAAGAAAGAATAAACACTTGATTTTTTTGAGTTCATAAAATAATGAGTTGGTAGCCTAACCTTCAGAATGATAAACAAGAAGGTTTTTTTTTAGAGGAATCAGTACACATGTAAACTCTGTAAGATTTACAGAAATGTAGTCCCCTTCAAATCACAGCGGTTGTTATTCCTACTGCTGTCAAATTTTGCCATCTTTGGCCACTGAGAAACTCTTCATTTAGTTTGAGTCTTTTAGTCGTTAATAGCTTCCTTGTTTCTAGTGTAACAAAATATCTGGTATAACAAAATGATATAACATGATCATCATGTCCATCTCCTGCCCTAAACCTGAAATCAAACATATATCCAAGGAACCCTGGTACATTTCAATTGGAAACAGCATTCAGAGATAAAACCTAGATTCTAGGAGTGCTCTTTACTTGTGAGTTGGTCACATTACACCTTTTAATAGGGTAAGAGTCAGTATGACTTCGTACTGATACTTCCAAATAAAATTCTATAGTTTTTTTTTTAACTGTACTGATTTTGTTACGTAATGACACCAACATAATTCAATTAATTTGCTTTGTTGCACAATACATATACAACCATTTGGGAATAACGATACCAATGCTATGATTAATAAAAAAACATTTACAGTTTTTATACTGCTCTTTTGTCCTCAGGTTATAAACTAGGTATGTATAATTAAATTACTACTTTCTAAAGCCACTTAAAATAGTTCTTTCCTGTGGCCATACTATTTCAGCTTCTTTGTTTTATGCCACTTCACTTTGAGGTTTCTTTTTTTTTTTTTTTTTAATGTTAAAACTTGTTTTAGAATTAAGTAAAACATTTAAATGGTTTCAAAGTTACACCTAAAAAACAAACTAGCCATATTAACAGACTTCTACCCCTGTTCCCTATAGTTATTAGTTTTTTGTTAATTTCTAGATTAAAAAAAGTAAAAAAGTATATATACACAAATATATTTTGATAGAAAAAAATAATCATGCTTTAGTAATTTTCTTATTATTTCATCAGGACCATGGCATAGAAGACATTCCTTATTTGCCTTATACCTATATAATATTCAATTATATTACAATACTCAATTGTACAACTGAATCATTTTTTAAAATATTTATTGATTTTAGACAGAGGAGGGAAGGGAGAGAAAGAGAGAAATAGAGAGAGACTGATTTGTTGTTCTACCCCTCCGTGGCTTTACTAGTTTTCTTGCATGTGCCCAAACCAGGGATCAAACCCACAACCCTGGCATATGGGGATGACGCTCTAACCAGCTGAGCTACCCATAGTCAGAAGCCTAGTGATGGCTATTTGGGTTGTTTTAGTCTTTTGCTATTACAAATGGTGCTGCTTTATTCACAATAGCCAAGAAATAGAAACAACCCAAATCCTCATCAACAAATGAATAAACAGGTGTGGTGTGTATACACAATTGAATATTATTCAGCCATGAAAAAGGCCATAACCTTCCACTTGCAACAATATGGATGGGCACATTATGCTACGTGAGATAAATCAGACAAAGATAAGGAATGTATGATATCACTTAAATGTGGAATCTAAAAATGTTAAACCTTTTTAAACATAGAGGAATAAAAATGGTGGTTACCAAAAAATTAAAGGGCAGGGGGTATATAAAAGTAATGGTGTTTAAGGGTATAAACTTGCAATGAATAATAGTAAATAACCTACAGAAATCTAATGCATATTATAACTAATATAAACAACACTACACTATAACTATTCTATGTGATAAATATTGCTACACTGGCAATCATATTGCCATACAGAAATATATCAAAGAACACGTTTTGCACTTAAAATTTACACAATGTTAACAGTCAAATTTATTCAATTAAAAACCCATACAAACAATTAGTGTGGCAATGAATACAGACTTATACATATGTCATTTTGTATTTATGACAATGTATGGTTGGGATATATTCCTAAGAGTGAGATTTACTAGATCAAAGAATAAATGAATATGTAACTTAGCTAGATATTGCCAAATTCCCCATTATAGGAGGTTTCAATATTTTGTATTCCAATAGGCAATGTTTGAGAGTGCCTATTCCTCTGTAAGCTCACCAAATGGGTACATTATCAATGTAGGAGGAGAGGCAAAAGTTAACAAGGTGAAAGTTAATATCTCAATGTAGTTCTGTTTACTTCTCCCTTTTTATTTTCTCTTTCATCAATCTACTTTTATCTTTATTTCCTACACTGTCCTTATCTGCTCTTCTTTTTCTCTCTTAAGGGAGAACCTTAAGTCACTGATTTTATTTTCCTTCTTAATAATAGCATTTCAAGTTACATGTTTCTCTCTACACCCTTCTGAAGATGAACCCACACTTTCTGATTTGCTGTACTTTCATTATGTTTTAGATGAATTCTAGTTTTCCTTATCATTTCTCTTTTCCCCTCAAATATTATCCCAAAGTGTACTAATATCCAAACATTTTGTTTTTCTTCTCTAGACACATTACTGTTACAGAGATCTAACTTAATATGGTCCAAAAACAAGTGTATTATTTCCAGCCTCTTAAATTTATTTACAATTGTTTCATGGCCCAACACATGGTATCTTTTGATAAACATACTACATGCGCTGGAAAAGAATGTGTACTATGCAGCATGGTGTATGGCATTCTATAAATATCAATTAAATCAAGGGGATTGATAGTGTCTTCCAGACCTCCAGTGTCTTTGCTGTTTTATGTGGTTATTCTATAACTAAGGGAAGTGTGTTAAAAACAACTATGACTGTAAAATTGTCTATATATAATTTCCATAGTTGTGTAAAATTTTATTTCACATACTGTGAAGCTGTTGAGATGCACACTCTTATGTCAAAATTGCCCCACTTTTTTCTGATAATACTCTTGCTTGAAGAGTACTTTAGCCACATCAGCTCTCCTATACATAATCTTTGCATGGTGTATCTTTTCTCTTCATTATGTTCAACTTGTCTGTGTCTTTATATTTTAAGTCAATTTATTGTGGACTGCATTTATAATTGGGTTTTATTTTTGTTTTTTATCTGTTCTGATAACCTCTGGCTTTTAACTGAAGTGTTTAGTACCATTAACACTTAGTGAAATTATTAATATAATTGGACATATCAATTTACTAACATTTTTCGGTTTTCCCAGGTGTTTTTGTTGTTGTTGTTCTCTGCTCCCTTTTCTTGGCCTTGATTTACATTACCTGAGTATTTCTTAGAATTAGACTTACATTAAAATATTAAACTTTCGAGTAGCCACATTAAAAAAAAGAAAAGAACAGGTGGAACCCTGGCCAGTGTGGTTCTGTTGGTAAACTGGGAAGGCAGTGAGTTCAAGACCCAGTCAGGGCACAGGGTTGTGGATTGAATCAGTCCTCAGTTGGGCGCATATAAGAGGTAACCACTTTATATTTCTCTCTTACATCAGTGTTTCTCTCCCTTTCTCTCTCCCCATCTTCCCCTCTCAAAAAGCATGTCCTCAGGTGAGGATAAAAATAAAAACTAAAAAATAAACAAGCAGAATTAATTTAAAAATATTTTTTAGTTAAGGCATTATCTAAAATATTATAATTTCAACAATAAATGTTTTAAAGTTAAGGTACCATGTTATTTTATGCATACTAAGTCTTTAAAATATAATTTGTATTTTATAGTTAAAGTACATCTCAACTTGGACTAGCCACATGCAGTTGGTGACTAACATATTAGAAAGAGCAGCTCTAACTCATTCTGTAGTTTACTTTTCTCCTTTATTTTTATAAAAAGATATTTAAGTGTTTGTATCTGTATATTTGGCAATTCAGAGGTTCAGAATTACTTATTTGTATAATAAAATGCTAAATTACAATGCAAGTATTTTGATAATTTATATGTGTTCTCTTCACTTAGTAATTTAATGGAACTTATTTAGAAATAACTCTAAAGATTTTAAACAAAATAGTATGTACTGATACTTCTGCATCATACAAACTGGCACGCTACTTTTCTTTCTAAATCTTGTTATTTAAAAATTATATAATCTGTGTACTAAGTTATCATTTGAGTGGTAGGAAAT
The DNA here is from genome assembly GCA_004026585.1 of Noctilio leporinus. Classification (NCBI taxonomy): domain Eukaryota; kingdom Metazoa; phylum Chordata; class Mammalia; order Chiroptera; family Noctilionidae; genus Noctilio; species Noctilio leporinus. Next base: position 152,235 of record PVIW01001235.1, read on the forward strand.
GAAGGGATATGTATAATATATATACCAAACATAAATTAATAATTGTTTCTGTAATTATGAATTTTGTACTTAACACTAGCATCCAAGACTATTCTGTTAAAAATTAATTAAGTGCCTATCATCTGAGACTATGGCAGGCTATCCTAAAATATTTTCCACAATTTTTCTTCTCTATAAGGAAAGTTTCCCAAACCTGTGAATAGAAATTAAAAACAAGTCTTCCCATAAAGGTACAATGAAATAAATTCTTTTCAAAATGAATGAAGTTATGTATTTTCTTAGACTGTAAAATATGTTGGGAGTATTTGTATATATTACAAATTGTATGTTTCACAATAAATCCAGAGGTGTGATTGAACACAAAAATTCATACCAAACGGCATTCATATTTACAAAAAGAGCTAAGCTCCCTAGATGCCAAAGCAAAAGATTAGTTAAATAAGTCAGATTTACTCTGTGATATAAAAACAAGTCATTAATTGGACTGCAACAATGTATACAATAAATACAACAATTTAATATGCAGTTCTACAATGAGGTCTATAAACACTTTAGTTTCATTTTCTTCAATGTGCTTAAAGTATGAATACTTGGTCTTTGAATTCAACTCAAGGTAAGTTTAGAGCAGTACTATTCAAGAGAAACAGTAAAAGCTATAAATGTGACCCTATATATAATTTAAATTTTCTCACAGCAACATTGAGAAAGTGAAGAGAAGCTGGTACATTTTACTAATATAATTTTAAAACTACATATCAACAAAAACATCACAAACTTGTAATCAACAAAACATCATTAATGCAGTATCTTATATTCCTTTATTTATATTGAGTCCTATAAATCACATGTTCCTTTACACTTTTATTCAGACTAAGTATGTTGCAAGTGCTCAATATTCACATGTGGCTAGTAGCTACCATCCTGGAAAGTGCAGGTTTCGACTATATAGAAGAATGAATGGAGTATAAGCTTAAGTAATATGTCATGATTTTCTCTTGCAATTGGACTTTGATAAACATTAGAGACTTCTGTTGAAACCTGGAGAGAAGATATTTGACATTTAAGAGCATAACCAAAAAAAAAAAAAAAAAAAAAAATCTATCAGGTAGAGAGAAGGGCTGAGTTACCCAAAGCATGTGTTTGAATGAATGACCATCTATCTTCACAAAGAAGTAGACTGAGGGGTGGAACTATAATCTTCCATCTTTCTGCTCCAACCTAAACACAAGTAAAACTCAAGGTACTATGTACAAAATTCTGGCTATTAAAATGTAAGCCTACATACTTGCCATAAAACTCAGCAATATATTCCACGTATGTACTAAAGATACATCCACAACAAAGATTTGTAGCCATAGGTCCAGAGGAGTATTATTGGTAATTGCCAAAAAGAGTAAAAAACAACATAAATATTTATCTATTCACTGGTCAATAAATGAACAAATGTAATGTGGCCATACAATGGAATACTATTCAGTAATGAAGAAATGAACTACAGATTTATACATAAGTGAATCTAAAAATATTGCTTAAAAAAAAAAAAAAAAAGACAATTCCACATATTGTATAATTCTGTTTATGTTCAATTCTAGAAAAGTCTAAACTATTGTGGCAGAAAAGAAACCCGGGGCCAGGAATGAAGACTTAAAGCCAACATGAGGAAACATTTCTGTCAAAATGTACACTTAAAATAGGTAAATTTTACTGCATAAAATTATGTTTCAATAAAGATTTTTTAAGTCAATGTAAAATCAGAAACAAAATTTAGCCTATTTTCAAAAGCTAACCCAACATTTACTTTAGTCATCAAAGCAATGAAGCTTTGAGGTAAACTTTTCAGAAAAAAAAGACAGTTGACCCTTGAACAGGGGTTAGGGACACCAACCCCAACCTCCCTAGAGGCCGCCCCAACCCCAGTCGAAAATATACATGTATCATCAGGTTGGCCAAAAAGTTTGTTTTTTCCCATAAAATAATGTCTCCTATGGTGTAATGTTGATTATTTTCAACTAACGTCTCGATCACTGTCAACTTCAACTGGTCTACGCAATTGTGAAGCATCATCCAGTGATAAATCTCCAGCATGAAACTTTGCAAACCACTTTTGACATGTTCAATCAGTCATAGCACCTTCTCCATACACTGCACAAATTGTTTTCACATTTCAGTTGCTTTTTCACCTTTCTTGAATTTAATAAAGCATAATATGATGAAAATGCTGTGCATTTTCTTCCATCTTCAATAATAAAATGCTACACAAGATTTCAACAATTTTGGTCTTTTTTAATTGTATGCTTATATGACAGCTGTCACCATACAATCTAACAAAGTTGTTTTGAATGAAGTAAAAGACAACCAAGCACTACTAGAGCCATCTTATGGAAAAACTAAATGAACTTTTTGGCCAACCCAATACTCTTGATTTTCAAAACACTTAACTACTAATGACCCACTGCTGACTAAAAGCCTTACAATCAATTAACATATATACATATTATACGTATTAATAGTATATTCTTATAATAATGTAAGCTAGAGAAAAGAAAATGTTATTTAGAAAATCATAAGGAAAATACATTTACAGTACTTAAAAAAAAAAAGATTCCATGTATGAGCAGTTTAAAACCAAGTTATTCAAAAGTCTACTGTAGTTGGAAATTTTATTTACCTTTTGATTACAGATGAAGGCTGATTCATTTAGTTACTGATAAATTTCACACTGTGGTTTATACTCAGTGGACACTTAATAAATGCATAATACATTTAATTTACATTATACCATAAGTTTTCAAATACTTTGTTCATCCTATATTCAATATAATCTTACAAAGAAAAAAGATGAGTATTATTTTAGCATGAGAAATGGATATCACAGAGGCTGTTTCAAAGGTTCACTACAAAATGGGATTGGGACTAAAACTGAAAATGGGAAAAATGATGAGCTTAGGATACCTTCCACTACATTTCTTAGTGATTACATTTTTAGAAGAGACATTTTACATGAGTCTGTATTATTAACTTTTTAATTAAAACTACTTATCCACTGAGCTGTTTTTAGCTGCCCAATAGACAGGTTCTCTCCACCCTCTTGTTCCCCATTCCAAAGTTTCTTGCTCCTCCTTTTGGGAACACATAAATCCTTTGCTGCATCACCTCCTATTGCTAAGACTGCAAGTAGCACAACTAATTACAAGTATCTGTGAAAAATAAGGCCAATATAGAAAGGGTACCAATTCTGCCACCCAAGGACCTGGCCCGCAACTCAGGCATGTGCCCTGACTGGGAACTGAGCCAGACCTTTCATTTTGCAAGAGGACAATACAACCCACTGACCCACACGAGTCAGAGCTTCTTCAACATTAATTTTTAGGACTCTTAAAAATCTACCACAATGGTTTCTGGAATAACACCAACAAAAATCCATCATGTCCTCAACTTCTCTGAGTTCTGTATCCTTTGCTTTCTTCCTTTAAATAAAATAGGGATCTTCTTCGATGGCACAGATTTTTGTTGAAACCCTCCCAAGTTATAACCATTTTCCTTCACCATATCCCTTAACACTGCTGAACTTAGAGATGAATTATATTACTCTTTATTCCTCACAGCAAAGACCACTCTATCTCCTGAATCATACATCCTACCTCGACTACTCCTAGTTTCTCCATAACCTTAACTTCAAACACTTCACTCTTGGAATACTACCTCCTATGTTCCCAGCTCACTCTTTCATATTCTGGCTTGACCACCACTCAAGCCCAATACAGCACCTACATTTTACTGTTGTAACATTATACTACAATTCTACTATAAAACATATAAAACTAGAAAAGCAGTATGTAAAAAAATGCTAATAAAAATTACCCAAAAGTCCTAAATTCCTAAATTTTCCAAGAGTAAACATACATGCTTTTAAAACACTAGTTTTTTTCAAAACATGAAATTTTAAACTATACTTGAAATCTGTACCCCAATAAATTTAATAAAAATATTTAAAACATCTAATGCTGCTATCAAATACTAATAGAATAAGGGGGGCAGAGATGCCATTAAAAGATGGAGTTCATTTCCATTGCACAATTTGGTGTAATTCCCCCTAAAGTGTATGAGAATGGGGTCCCCTATAACTACATGTGTACAACCTGCATGGCTAGATACAGTCAAGAGAAGAGTCCTGTCCTTATTGGGTGGCTCAATGGACTGGAGCGTGGTTCCATATACCTAAGGGCTATGGGTTCAATTCCCAATCAGGGCACATACCTAGGTTGCAGGTTTGATCCATGGTTGTAGAAGATGTGGGAGGAAACATTCTCCCTCTTTCTCTCTTTCTTTCTCTCTCTCTCATCAATAAAAATATCTATTTCAAAAAACTAGACTAGAAAAGTATTATGTAATTCAAGGGCCCATTTGAGATTCAGAAATTTATCAATGAAAAAACAGAATAAAGAATAAAGAAGAGGAGCTTATACATATAGTTAATGCCAGTTCAGTTCACTCAATTCTTCATAGTGCACAGGCCCCACCTCTTCCTGTTCAGGTCTATGAACCACCTCTTTTTTATCAAAATTTATTATCATCAAATGTGCTGTTTCTGGCTAATTTTACTATCCCCCACCTAGAGACATAAAGCAATGTTCTTGGTACTGACAATGCCATGGTTCTTTTCCCACCTTTTTTTGTATTAAAATAATAAAGACTCCTCACCTCTTAAGAATTTGTGAGGATTTGGAGTTTTCATTTACATGAGGACAGACCAAATCAGGGACCAGGGGGTGGGGACTTCTGTCCATTTAAACCAGCTCCCCTCTGGCTCTGAGAGCACCTCTCCCCTTTCTACCAAAGACCAAAGGCTTGCAGCATATCCCTGGCTGAGCTGCAACACTGACATATCTCCCCACAGCGGAATAGAGTAGACCAGTGCAGCAAAGGCAGACCTGCACAGAGCAGAGCAGAGCAGACCAGTGAGGAGCAGAGTGGAACTGTTTAGCCCAGAGGGTCTGGCCCAAGGCCTTGCCCCCACCCCCACCCCATGGCTGCCTCACCGCCACTGTTTTCACAGCCATGCTGTATCACAATTGAGCTGTTTTGCACGGAATAAAGTTCCCTTCTTCACTGCACTCCAAATTGGGGATTCCTGTTGGTGTTGAATTAACGCCAAGGACTGTGGGTTGACAATGTGTAAACCACTTGAAACAGTGACTGAGTCAAGACAAATATTCTGGAAATGCTAACTATTATGATTATATAGTAACAGCGGGGCGGGGGGGGGGGTCCAATTTTTCAGTCTATGCTGCCTTGTGGAAAATGTATCGTTACAGATAAAAAATATGAAAATAGAAAAATTGGTGCAGTTACCTTTAAAGAATTATTTGTATCTTTCTTTTCATCTCAGTTATTCTTCCTTTAAACTATTCCCTAGTTTCACATGGTAAACTTAGATTGAGGCAGCTAAGAAAGATTTAAGATACTCTATAATGGTAAAACTGAGTGAGAGGGGTATGAAAGCATGTTATAAAAGTCTGCCAAAACTTGGAACATTTAAAAAAAAAAATAACCCAAGTCAACATTTATCAAAACAGAAGCATTAAAACAAATGTTATATTGTCTTTAAAGAAAAAAAAAGTGTGGAGTACTTACTATATTCCCCCATAACTGTGTTCACTGCTACATGAATACTCTCATTTCACCACTTAAATAAAAACAAAACTAGGATTTGTTTGCAATCTGTCATCTATATACAACAATACTGCATTAAAAAACATTTTTTCAAGTTTGGAAAACTGCTAGTAAAAATAAATTAAAATATTTATATAATATTCTGTATTATACAAATACATTATTCTTGAACAAGAATACCCTTTTAGTTAAAAAAATTTTTGTAAGCCTCAAGATCTTAATCAATGAACTTCAGAGTTAAAGAGCTTATCTAAAAGTGCATTGGGGAAAGTTTCTCATAGAGAACAACTTTCTGTATTTTTATCAACTATCCCTAAATCCAACATATTATCATTCTTAAAATATAGATGATGTGGCCTGGCCAGGTAGCTAAATTGGTTAAGAGTGCTGGCCCAATATGCTGTGGTTGAAGATTTGATCCCTGATCAGGGCATATCAATAAGAAACAAATCAATTTCTTTCTCTCTCTCCCCTGCCTAAATAAGTAAATAAAGTTTAAAAAGAAAGATAATGCTACACAACCATAGAACCATAAGCCATAATTAAATTGAGGCATAAATTACGATCTCTAATCACTGATACTGAAAACTCTTCATCTGATGTGTTTTTTAGATAGATTTGTTTTATTTATGTAAACAAATCCTAAACTAATGGAATTTAATTTCTGGAATGAGAAATAATATTCAAAGTTACTAATGAGAAAATCTATGATATGCTCCATATATTCATGTTTTACGTAGTTATGTAATCCTCATTTATTTTTATGGTGAATTCAAATAATTTCTTTGCCTTTCAGGTAAAACTACTACCAAAACAAAAACAGAATATGTAGAAGTGCTATCCTCTAAAATTAGTTCCTCCCTCCCTTAATAGGGGAGAAAAGGCTCTCTCTCTCTCTTAACAATAACATCTGATGTAGATAAACTCTCAAGAAATAAATGAAAATGAAACTGACCTGAAAATACTAACCTAGAATCCCTAATTTAAAAAAATACCCTAGTAATAAATTACTATTTAAAATAAACAATGAGAAAGAAGTAACATGGTAGATTCAAAAAATACTTTTAACATTTTTGTTAAAATATATTTTCCTTCCCTCTTAAAAATCTGTCTTGTTCTTTTTATTAGGCAAATAAATAAATTGTGACTATGTATAAAACTCATCTGAAAACGAAATGTTTTAGGAGTATCATAATAACCTATTTCCATCAAGATTTAAAAAAAAGTAGATACGACAAATCCAAGACTTCAGAACTGAACTCTTGTCATGTTGCCCCAAAGTATAAAATAGCTTTCAAGAGCTCCAGCTGTAACTTGGGAAGAATCTCTTTATCTATTGATGATCAATCACACAGTGGCCACACTATAGACTTGTTATATTCTCACTTAATTTATATTTTACAATTTATATTTTACAATTTACATTTTAGCAATTTAAACTGGTGCATTTTAGAATCTTCTATTTGTTATGGGATAAGATATACTACAACCTCATAAAAATATCAAATTACCCCCTTAGTTTCAAGTTTTCTATTAGCTTCCCATGGGACTAGATTAAGTCTGAATTTATGCTGGTTGACAAGACCCTAACCATTCTTCTTCCCTTTTTTGATCCCACAACAACCCCTACTCCTTACTCTACAGATAGGTACCATGATTTTCTTCCTGTTCCTGAAACATACCATGCTCACTCTGCTCTCATGGAAGAAGAGAAGTCTAAGATAAAATTTGAATACAAAGATTAAAAATAGGAATAAAAAAATGTTTGAAAACTAATCCAATGTCAACAGAAGAGAAGAAAGATGACAATCCCTGGGCCCTGCTTTAACTCTTTAAAGAAAACATGTCAGTGTCAGAGAGCTGGAAATATTAAGTATCATCAGGGCACCTAAAAATCTGCCCCAGACTAATATAAATTGTCCTACTGCTCTCAATGTGTATTCCTTACCCAAACTGAATGAACTTTTTAAAACTTCACAAATCTGCATCCAAACTACATTCTATACAATTATCAATTTAATAAGGCCAACAATGAATAAAAAGTACTAAGAATTATCATCATCTAAAACAATGAAGGTCGTCTTAAGCTCAGATGACAAAGTTATATAAGTGAAGCCATGGAAGATATAGGGTAGTTTTCAATATTCTGCATCATTACCTTCCAGGTCATGTACTGCAGATCATGTACTGCATATTCTCAGGAGTTAGAATGCTGATACCATGAATGATAAAATTTCTTTGAGCCTCAGTTTTCAAATTAGTAAACTAGATGTAATTATTACTTCAAAGGGTCACTGTAAGAATTAAGCATAATGTAAGAAAAACACTCAATAAAGTAACTAATATGTTGGCTTTATTTTTTTCCCTTGACCTGAAGTATGATGCACTTCATATATAAAGAACATTTCAGCTAGATTTGTCACCATGATCAAGATTGCATTTTATTAAAGTGTTATAAAAAGGAAGGACACATAAAATGCAATTATTCAGAAAAACAACAAATTTAATTTTTAAAGGACCATCAGAGTAATTGGCCAATATCATTCTAAAATGAGAAAGGGTGGGAAAGAGAACGAGAATAGACATACTAATATTTTCAATCTTGGTTCTTTATAATCCAATGTTTAAATCACACTAACTTTTATGGTATATTTAATATTCAGGTGTGAAGAGGTAAAAATGATCACATAAAAAAACAAGCAAAATGAAATTTGTTATTGGACTATAATAACATGTCTGTGTAATTTATCTTTTAACACTGATAAAGAAGGATAGTCAAGCAGCAGAAACAGAAGGCATCCAGAAATCTATAAACCCCAAGGTGATAACATAATAATTTGGGAAGGAGAATATGAGAAACAATAATATTCATAAATATATCATAGAAGTCCTGGCTGGTGGCACAGTGGATAAGGTGCCGGCCTATAAACCCAAAGGTTGCTGGTTCGATTCAGCAGCCAGGGCACATAACCAGTTTGTAAGCCAGGTCTCCAGCCAGGTCCATAGCTGGAGGCAGGTGAAAGGCAACCATACATGGATGTTTCTCTCCCTCTCTGCCTCTCTCCCTTCCCCTCTCTCTAAAAATAGTAAATAAATAAACATAAATATATCATAGAAATTAGGCATAAGGAGAATGTTTTAACATTAAATTTTTAAAGTGACATAGAGTAGACATAGCAGTGAAAAGAAATATATACTATGTTAACACTTTGTTTTAAGTCCATTTCTTAGGAAATTCACCCCCAAAGTATAAGTCATTGTTATTTACGAGTTGCAATGGATAAGGATCAGTATGATACAGTTCTTGCTCCTGGGGAGATGTAAATCTTATTTCAAAAGAATTGCAATAAGTACCTAGAGAGCAACCCTTATAAAATAATAACCATCATACAGCTTTTAAATTTAAGAAGTTTATATAGTACAAGTATGCACATTCAATTTTGACATCTAAATTCTCTCAATACAAACCTATATAAAGTAGATGGTAGGTACTTCTTATAGATGAGAAAGAAAGACTGATTTAGCGAGCATAGTTAACATTTAGCAGACCAGAATGCAAACCTAAATCTACATTTATAATACCACATATAGTTCCAGAAGTAAATACTATTCAATAAAGTGGATGGGGAACCAAGAAAGCAAAAGTTAATTTTTAATTATATAGAAGTAGGTAATTCAAATGAGAAATGGGAAGAGATATTCCCTACGAATGTATAAAACTTAATAGTAAAAGTAGTATCACCAATATTTTATTTCTCAGGAACTTAAAAAATGTGAGTGAATTAAATAAATAAAGGTGATGAGTGAGTGAAACAATATGGCTATATAGTTTTCTTATGTCAGATTTTAAAAGGACATATGGAAGAAGGGAAGTGTAACTAAGAATGTTTATAAATTAGTATCATAAACCTTTTAAGAATATTGCCAGAATAAGCTAAACTTTATAAATAATACAAAAACCCACTGGCTGCATAAATATAAGAGGATGAACTAAGAAGAAACAAGAATATTGCATGGGAAAGATGATGTAATGTTAACAGGTGCAGAGAGAATAAAGAACTACTCACACCTCCTCTTTTGCATCCATCTTCTCCACCAAGGAGAATTGAGTAGAAAACTGGAAAAGGTAGAAGAAACATAGTTATAAAGTAAATGAAGTTGAAATGAGAAAAGAAGACAGTAAGAGTACCCAGACACTTTTTTAATTAGTTTTTGTCTATAGAACCTAAATAATCCAGGCCCAAACTAGGCATGCATCACTAATGGAATCAGTAAAACATCCTGAGAAAGGAAAGCAGTTTCTAAAATACACTGATTTGGGGAATGAGGAAAAAAAATTTAGAAAATTATGTGTCACAGAAACATAATTCAAGTTTAAAAGGCTCTTGACAATCCATTTATGTCAGTTCACACCTAAAAATACAAAAACTATTATTTGCAAGATGGTCTGTAAACACTACAAAAGAAAAAGGTTACACCAAGAGCTAATTTTATTTCACTACAAATAATCCTGAATGTCTTTGTTTTATCAATAAATTTCTTTTTAGGTAAGCTGGTGTTAAAATGTTAGATTTTTAAAAATTATGATTATTATGAAGATCCTTAAAATATTCTTATGAATAAAATGAGAAGTATAAGTTCATTAATAAAATAGCACATTAGGTACTCATAGCTGGGTAAACAACCATAATTTAAGAGTATTAATGGTAAACTAAAGTAAAACTGACTGAATCTCTTCAAAAGTAATTCACAGTGGTCTATCCTCACACTTTAATCAAGATATCTAGATAAGGCGCAGTAGGTTTCAACATTAAGAGAATAATATGTAACATGTTGGGTAAGATTTAGAAAGACTGGAAAAATGGGCAAAATAAACTAGTATTAAAATAGCCGCAATAGCAGTGGTAGCTGCTATTAAAGAAGCTAAAGCTAGAATTTGGCAAAGCTGATAAACTTGATAAAGAATTTATCAAAACACTTTACTTTACAATAGAGAAGCCCCAAAGATTCAAAGCCTGGTTGAGGGGCAAGTAGGGATAACAGGCACAATGAGACCAATCAGCAAGCAGCTAGACTCACAGATCTCTCCCTATCTCTAGCCCACAAGTGGCCCCCACTTTGGCAGTAATGGTGTCTCCCCCACCTCCACTGGAAAAGATTATCAGTGGGTCTCTAAGTCAGAGAGCATACTGAAGCAATCTGTAAGCAAACATTGCTACTGAAACTGAAGAATTAAATGAAGTTTACATAATGAAATATGTTAAGAACCACCACTTGACTCCCACTCCCAGTCTATTTTTACCTCAATGGGTGTAACTTTGCAAGAGCCAGGGAAAACCAGTAGATTCCTCTGGGAAACCTGACCAGTTTAAGATAAAAAAAACAAAAAACAAAAAACAAAACAAAACACCTAAATACACAAACATTAGGTGTTCCCCAAGGAAATGGCAGGATCTCAAAACAGACAAGGTTACAGCCAACCCTGCCCACATGCTCAGAGCTCCCAGTGTGGCTTTAAATTTTTTAACTAATGAATTATTTTTTTTAAAGAGTGTGAGAAAAACATCAACTGGCTGCCTCTCCCACAACTTCACTTTGCAGGAGGATGTGCAGCCAACTGAGCCACATGAGTCAGGGCCCAATATGCTTTTAAATATGAGTAGACAGACCATCGGGTACTTCCTGTAAGTGAAACATCAGATATAAAAGAGACTAAGTAATACATAGAGAAAAAGTCCCTTTAAAGAAAATAAGACTCTGAAGGAAGAAAACTTACCAAAAAACTAACATTCTCAGTAAGATAAGAGAATAAGATAATAACAAAACGTAGAAATGGGGGGTATTAAAAATTAACCATTTGAAAAAACAAAGTTTTATGAAATTAAACAGCAAAGATGAAAAATGCAATAGAAGGTTTAGAATATAAAGCTAAAAATTCTACTCATTAACTAGAACAAAAAGAACCTAAAAAGAAGAAAAAAAATAAAAAGGACCAGCACAGTCCCATATTCTTATGCGAAAGTTCTAGAAAAGAGAAAAAGAATATAAAATTGAAGAAACAATTCAAAAATATTTTCCAACCTGAACTCAAAGTTCCCAAATTGAAAAACAAGTCCTCAAGTGCTAAGCACATGGAAAAAATTAAATAAATAGAATAGAATAAAGTAAAATAAAACATAAAATAAACATCTAGGCTCTCATTGTGAAATTCCCAAGCACAAACAAAAGAGAAGATCCCACATGCTTGTTTCATATAAAAGACCAAAAAGCATAGCCATGATTTTTCAAAAACACTACCAGAATCTGGAAGACGTTAGACTAATAACTTCAAAATTCTCAGGAAAAATCATTTCCCATTTCTAACTCAGAATTCTATATCCTGTCAGATAGAGGTAAAGTTTAAGGATAGAATACAAATACTTTTAGATGAGAAAGCATCAGAAAGTGTCCCCATGGGTAGTCCTTTTTCAAGAAATCTCCTGGAGGATGTACCTACCAATAAATATAAGAGAATAAACTGAAACATGGAATCCAGGAAAAGAATTCAATAAAAAGGGAAGAGAATCACCAAAATGATGGCAAAGCAAGACCACAAGAGGTCTAGACTCTATAATATCAGGATATAAAAGCCCCAAGAAAGATTACATAAAGAAGATAAATTTGACAGGATATCTAATAGACATACTTGAGTGTACTAAAAAGGTTTTATATAACTTGGAGAGTACCTGATTAAATCTGTGACATTTACAGAAAACTAAACAAAACAAATGCAAGACAATGTTAGCTCCGAAAAATACACATTTTTTCCAAGAAATGAAGACAACATATACAAAGTAGGCAACCAAAAATATTGTTTATATAGTCATGATAATATAAACATCAGGTATCCATCTAACTAAAATTAAAATACACTGTCAGTACACATGGTATAATGTCAGTTTATCTAGTTTTCACATTTTTACCTACTCTTGATATTTTGGAAACATAATTTTAAAATATTTTAATGTTGTCTTTCTACCATGTGTTATTTTCATTTATCTCTAAAATATCATTAGCATTTCAAAAGCATGGTCACTGAGGAACCACTTATAACTGAAACCCTGTTACAAACAAAAACACGATAGACGGAAGATTCTAAGAGGATGTCTGGGATGCTTAGCAACATGGAACCCAGAACACACAGCAGGTCCTCAAGGAAAAGAATAGATCACATTAAAATAAAGTTTGTAACATAAGAACACATACAAGTTGTGAAATTTATATATTGATGATAAAACACTGCAAAGCATGGTGATACAATTTCATTAACATTAATATTTACTAAAATTTTTTTATCCTCTGGTAACATTCAAAGGTCTTACAGCCCCTTTGTCAATGCCTGGAAGGGGTGACAAGTATCTCTCTGAGACACTAATGAGTAGCAGGCACTAGATATTCCTAATTTAAAATATTTTAACCATTTACAAATGATCCCCAAACACCATGACATACAACAACGTTATTTCACCTAGCCACAAATTTAATCATATGTACTTTATGGTTTTTATGCACAGAAAATTACTAGGTAAATGAACCTGGTTGAGCAAAAATGCATACACAACTTAAACCAACTATGTATTTCTCCTACATCAACACATTTTCACATCTTTTTAAAATTTCACCTTAGTCTATCATAAGCTAACAGTTGTAAAGTGAATGGTAGTGAAGAAGTATGAAATTGATGGTTATTTGTGAATGTGGGGATGACTGTAGTAAATACCAAGGGCCACATGAAGAACTGGAGACATGTTTCACAAAAATCCGAAGGCAAAAAACTTGTTAATGAGAGGCAGAATTACAAACCAGTATTTCTAACTTCTAATAATCTTTGTAATATGTACTGGTGTTCCTTTGGTTCATATCTTCTTTTTAAAAAGATTTTGTTTACTTTAAGAGAGGGAAAGAGAGAAAGAGAGGGAACAAAACATAAATGTGCAAGAGAAACATGGATCACTTGCCTCTTGCACACTCCCAACTAGGGACCTGGCCAGAAACCCAGGCATGTGCCCTGACTGGGAATCAAACTGGTGAACCTTCAGTTCACAGGTCAGCAGCACTCAATCCACTGAACCACACCAGCCAGGGTAGCACCTTCTTTTTAAAATATCCTGGTCCTAAACACATCATTTTATATAGACTTTTACTATAAATTATTTTTCCCTTTATAAAACTCTGGCTAATATATATTTTTATAATACTTGCCCCAGAGTACACTGATCAAACTCTATCACTCACTTCTTTTTAGGCTCAAGATAAATACATTTCCAGTGGAGAAAAGTGTCTGATCAGGCACTTCAATGAAAAGGATATCCAATTAGCTATCCAAACAGTTAATAAGCATATGAAAAGATACTCAAGAAATAACTCACTAATGAAACACAAATTAAAATTACAACTAAATATGAACTAATTAACAAATATCAAAATAAAAAAAAATACTAACACACAACACATATGCACACCTCAGTGTTGCTCTTTATGAACTGAAAAGTCGGAGATAAAAATCTGTTGAAAATTACCTGGGGATATAAAGAAGAAAATAAACCTTTGGCTAAAGTATACTGACTAGTATTCTGAATCCTTAATTATGAAACTTTGCACCTATAATTAAACGATTACTTGCCTCCCACATAAGAACACTGACACAAGGTTGCTTTCCACAGAAATGTGACCAAGTAGTTTTCATAAAGCATATAGTACTTTTGGGCCAGGATCATCTCATGCCAGAGTAGAAACAAACAAAAATGTAAAACAGGCAAATAATTTCCATGTCTTCTTTATAAAGGAAATTACTGACTTTTGAACATAAAATTCACACTTTCTAGGTATTTGACTATAGCAATTCAATTTGAATATATTTAGAAAGTGTTTTGAATTTCTAGTTTTTAACAGAGAAAGATGGTAAAGAATGAGTAAATTTCCATATTCTTTTATGTAGAAGAAAATTCTGTATCTTAATGTTTTAATATTTTACATTTTAATGTCTTAATATTTTACATTATTTTTAATAAGTAAATATCCAAGAATTATACTAGAAAAATATGTGCGTATTTTAGATAGCTTTATATAATCTCATGTTCTCTTGCCCATAAACCTAAATATATTTATTTACTAATCTTTTGTTCTGTTACTATATTGTCATACTTCTGCCAAATGTTTCAGAAAAATAATTTAAACATGCAAAACCTTTTAAATGTAACCAACTAAATTATCAAATTCAACTGGGCATCTAGTTTGTTACTGACATCATTTACCAGTAATGAGTTCACTAAGTAGCATAATTAGTATTTTCACAAACCAAAAATTAAAATAAGTGAAATTATTAAGACCATAAATAGTACAATTACTATGTTTAAATATAAACTCAGTAACGATATATGCATACCATTATTTATTACAAATCATACTCCTTTATTTACTTATTTTTTAAGTATATTATTGATTATGTTGTTACAGTTGTTTCAATTCTTCCCCCTTTGCCTCTATCCACCCAGTACCCCTCTTGCCTCCAGCAATCCCCTCCCCTTAACTCATGTCCATTGGTCATACCAAATTAGGGAAGTTTTCTTTAATTACTTTTTCAAATAACTTTTCAATTTCTTCCTCTTCCTCTTCTCTTTCTGGCACCACTATGATTGGTATGTATGTTGGTATCTTTCAAGTTGTCCCAGAGGTTCCTAATCCTTTCTTTGTTTTTTAAAATTCTCGTTTCTTTTCTATCTTGTTTATGTCTTCCTTTTGTTCCAAACTACTGATTTGAATCCTGGCTTATTTCCCATCATGGTTGGTTCCCTGTATATTTTTATTTCATTTCAGGTAACCTTAATTTCTTCCTTTGTTGTTTTGCTGTACTCTGTATGTTCTCTGATCCACCAGCGTTTTGAACTTTGCAGCTCATAGGTTGGTTGTCTCCATTTCCTTCAGTCTTTTTCTTAGGTGTTGTTCCTTCATTTAGGCCATATTTCTTTGCTTCCCTGTGTTTGTTTCTGTATACTAGGTAGAGCTGCTTTTACATAATAGTGTGGCCTACGTAGCAAAGGTGCCTGTAAATTGTGTGGGGCAGGGCCTTAGGTAATTACCAGGGCAGAACCACCGCTTCTTCCCTTTGTGGCTCTGTGTGTGGTAGGGGGCTCCAAACGCCGACAATCATGCTGCCTGGTTTCTAGTTATTTGCTCAGCACTCGCCCCATTTCTAATCACTTCATCTACTTCCCACGCGTGACTGGTGCTCTTCCAGTTGCTAACCTGTGGTCCCTTTAAGTGGTGAGCAGTTTCTTTGCCACCCCAACCCCCTGCTGGTTTTTATAGCCAGAGGTAATGGGGGTTTATTTCCTGGTGCTGGGCCCTGGGCTGTGGGGTCTGCCTAGGGGATGGAATCACTAGCTCCCAGGTACCCCTCCCAAGTTTTACCTACCACATGTGAACGTGGGACTGTCAGATCCATCACTGCTGCCACTTGTCCATGACACACCACCTCCCCGCCTGTCTCTGCAACTCTGCTTCATCTAATCATCTGGATTAATGCGTCTCTTTAAAGCCTTGCGTGCTGGACTTCCATATAGCTTCATTTTATGACAGTTCTGGTTGTTACTTGGTTTTGAGATCTGGTTGTAATTCTTTCTATGATTGTGTGAGGAGGCAAAGTGTGTCTACCTATGCCTCTATCTTAACTGGAAGTCTCCATAATCTTTTTATTTTTAAGAACTAATTCAGTACACAAACCTATGTAATGCATAACTTACAAAACCATAAATGGAACTAAGTTATATTTTTTAAACTTTCCTTAAAATAAAATCTTTTTAAAAATTCTATATATGATACAATATAAAGAAAGAGCGGCCCTGGCTGGTGTGACTCAGTTGATTGAGCACCAGCCTGTGAACCCAAGGGATGCTGGTTCGATTCCCAGTCAGGGCACAACTCAGGTCTCCAGCCAGGTCCCCAGCTGGAGGCAAGTGAAAGGCAACCATACATAGGTGTTTCTCTCCCTTTCTTCCTCCCCTCTTCCCCCTCTCTGTAAAAATAATGAATATAATCGTTAATAATAATAAAAAGAAATAGAAATGCCCTATGGAGCAGCAGCACCTGCAGGAAAAGATCCAGCCTCACTACTGGTACTGTGAATTCATCGCTTGATTCTCAAACATTAAAATGCTCCTTCTCCCCCTTCCTGTACTCTCAATCAATGAAATTGAAGAAAACAGTGCTTAGTGTTCATGCTGACCTCTCACAACTACACAACTGAACCACTTATATCCTCTAAAAAATACTGTCCTTCAGAGAGCAGGCTCCGACACACATTAGTGTGTAGCACCCTGCTCCTAGCCAGGAGTTCCCAGACAGGACAACTTCTCTGTGATACATTTAGCCTATATGAAGTCTTTATTTCTAACAATACTTACAATTAAATAAAACAAAAATAAATAATACCTCCATTGTTTAACCTACAGAAGGAAATAATATGACTGAGGCAAAAACATAACATATGTCACCACTAATGATAATTTCATAGTCACAAATATTCTAAATAACCAAGTAAAATATTATTTATACAATTGGGTTCTTCTTGTTAGTTTTAAAAAATAAGTAAACATTTAAAAATTACTTAAACTGTAATCCATGATTTAGGAAAAATAATCTACCTCATTTTGTCAATATTTTTCAAAGTGTTATTAGCATTTTAGAAAATTTTGCTACTATGAGAAACAGTTTAAAATTTCTTTTGCATGTTCCTAACCACTAAAGGTCTGTCAAATAACAAGGGGAAAACTGTCTAGTTAGCTGACTGCGCTGTGCTGGCAATTTCTCAAACATCTGCTAAAGGTCAGATTTCCATTGCATGGAACCAATCAATGGAACTACACAATTCTCCTAGTGCTATAAGAAGCTGAACAAAGAGTATCTTATATAAGTAATGACACATAACCTTAGCTTTGTAATAAACTGGAGTAAAGTCAACCCTTTTTCCTCACAGAATTCATACATTTAAAACAGGATTATAAAACTCTATTTGCACTTTATTCTAAAATTATATTTATGTTCACAGGTGTATATGTATGATTCTTCCTTCCATTTGTTAAAAATACATAATCAACTTTTAAATTTTATTCCAAAAATGTACTATATATTCAAATAAATTTTTAAAAATAATTTTGACATAAATATTTACAGATGCAGTTTTTTAAAGTATGAATACTGGAACGTAAGTTTACTTAATTCAGAGAGTGGTTCATTTTGCAACTAATTTACCTTATTAATAGACAACTGAGTTTATAAGATACATTGATAAATCTAAATTTGTCATAGGAACAGAGTTTTCTATTATCATAAAGACTAATGCCAAATTCTTTGAAAAATATTTTGACCCAAATCATCTTGAGTACATTCCACACTCTCCATCTGGGAGCTTGATCAATTATTAAAAGAAGTAATGAAACGCAATAGGTTACCAAAGAATTATAGTTCAATATTACAAAAAGCGTTTTCATTCAGGTACATGTTGGTATGTAGATAGGGTACTATTTTATTGGGTATTCCAGTTTTTAAGAGCAGAAATGTTAAAGCTAAATTTAAAAGTTAAAGTACTCTTCCCTTCGAGGTACCATTCCTATGTATTAAACACTTCTGTCAAGTATCTGACATAAAAATTGTAGCTATAAAATGATGACAGATATTAAAAATGTGCCACTTTACGTAAGCCTCTCAATTATAAACAGACAGTATTAAATCTTTTACTAAAACACTTTGGAAAATTTAGATGATCAGGTAACTATTTAAAGCTTTTTAAAAAGAACTTAATGTCAACACTTTCATGTAATAGGAATCTTTTCTCATTCAAAAATGTTAAAGCTACTATGAAATATGAAGGGGGACCTCCCAAAAAACTGGAATTATCTTCTGGAGGGCTGGCCCCTTGCAGTACAGGCTTCTCCAGTGAGGAGAGTGTTCTAGGAACCCATCTGTATCAGGGTACTAGCTGGCGTTGTTATTCAGTGAATTTCTTTTGAAGACTCTTTCAATGTGTTTCCCCATTTCATGATGGATGATTTACAAGTGCACCTGCCCACCCTGCTCAGTGTTCAGCAGTTTTTGACTAAAAATGGCATGATCCCTGTGTCCCATCCTCCTTATTCACCTGACCTAGTCCCAATTTACTTTTTTTTTGTTTCCCAGGATGAAAAACATCCTTGAAGGGAAATGTTTTGCCAATGTAGAAGAGGTGAAACAAAAAACAGAAGTACTAAAAAGCATCAAAATTGAGTGTTACAGTTTTTGAGCAGTGGGGGAAAATGTCTCAATAGGTGTATTACAACAAATGGGGAATACTTTCAAAGTGACTTAGGTTTGAACATGTAAGAATACACACACAATGTTTAATAAATAGTTTTTTGGGGATCCCCTCTAAATATATCATAAAAACCCTATCCATGATTATGCCATCTACTAAGTATCTTCCATTGTATTAGATATAGTTTTAAACAATTCAATCCTTCAGCAAGACAACCGAACCAAGCCAGGCATTGTCAAGTTAAGACAACATCATTTTCCTGTGTAATAATACAAAGTTTTATCTTTCTTTTTTATTTTTATTGCATTTTTCCCATTACCAAGTTTGTATTTTTCACTGAACCTATTTAATGATAACTTGCCTGTAATAACTTTCATTATAGGCTAAAGAAAAGAAACCCAAGATTTGGGACCATGTTAAATATTTTCTAAGACTATTATCATCATAGAAAGACATTGAGTTCCCAAGCATTGCTGATGCTACTGGTCTGGGGATCACACTTTGAAAATGACTATAGTGAAAAATACCTGTAAATATGCATCCTAACAAAACATGTAATCCATCCAGCAAATTAACCTCCCTTTAACACTTAAGCACAAATAGGTGTTCAGAAATCTCTTCAAGGTTTTCCAGTGCCAATAGCATAATATCCAAATTAGGACTAGCATTGAAGGTATTACAAGAAATAAAGCCATGAGACTTTTATTTTCTTTGATGAAACAAGGGAAAGTCTGTGCACCAAATATTTTTTAAAACCATGCTAAAACAACTCAGTATTTCATATGTACTTACATATCAGAAAGTGCGAGGTGCTGAATTACAAATAATAGCTGTAGCTGCTTAAAGGACACATGTAAACAAGTAGAGGGTCCCCTAATTACTATGGCACAACCTACCTGACTTTATGATGGTGTGAAAGTGATACACAGTCAGTAAAAACCATACTTCAAAATTTTTTATTTATTTATTGGGGTTTTTCGTTTGTTTGTTTTTAAGCCAAGGACCAACAAGTTAAAGAAACAAAACATTATGAGCTACCGTGCCTGAGGTTGAAGGGTCAAGTGACCCTTCACCAAGTCAACTTGGTGACCTCTCCAGGCTAGATTTAACAAAGTCAACCATGTGCTTTGGGTGGGTGGGGGGCACCTGAAAGAAGGATAAGAGCGAAATTCCCAAAACTCACAACAGCCTGAACTAGTTCCACTTCTCAACAGTTAAAAGTGACTGACTTCATAATTCACAAAGCATGAATAAAGTACTTAGAAGGGTTTGTAATGGAGAGTAATTAGCCCCAAACTAAAAGCTGCTCTGGTTGCAACTTAAAAATCTTAAAAGCGGCCCTCTCTCCTTCTTTGCCTCTCTCCCTTCCCCTCTAAGAATAATAAATTAAAAATCCCTTTTAAAAATCTTAAAAGCAAGGTCCTCCCCCACAAATCAAACTATTTTCAAGTAACTTGACTGCATCCCAGGAAAAAGTCAAATACACGTAAGAACACAAAAAAATCTAGTACATAACAAGGTAATACTAACAGTGTCTGGCACTGAAAAAAAAGTTACCTGGCATCCCAAGAAGCAGGATTTATGACCCATAATGAGAAAAAAATTCAATTCAAAACAATCCAAAGGGACGCAAATGACAGATTTTTTTTTTTTTTAATTAGTAGACAAGGAGGTTTAAACAGCTAATGATTGTACGCCATGTGTTCAAAAAGTTATTAAAAGATCAAACACTGTTAAGAATAGACCTAGGGACCCAGCTGGTGGCTCAGTGGATAAGGTGCCAGCCTATGAACCCAAAGGTCGCTGGTTCGATTCCCAGCCAGAGCACATAACCAGGTTACAAGCCAGGTCTCCAGCCAGGTCTGTAGCTGAAGGCGGGTGAAAGGCAACCATACATTGATGTCTCTCTCCTTCTCCCCACCTCTCTCTAAAAATTATAAATAAAAAATTTTTTAATTAAAAAAAATAAAAATTTTTTAAAGTCTTTAAAAAAACAATGATTATTTCAATTGATACAGAAAGAGTAACAAAATTCAATGCCTTTAACGATGAAAAAACCCACAATAAATTATAAATAGAAGCATACTACTTCAACATAATCTAACCAACGCAAATTACATAAGAAAAAGAAATAAAAGGAGTACAGACTAGAAAGATGTAAAATTACCTCTGCACCTGATATGAACTTGTATGCAGAAAACCCTAAAGATCACACACACAAAAACTGTTTGAACAACTGAATTCAGCAAAGGAGAAATTACCAAAACAATTCCATTTACAATAGCATAAAAAATAATATAATACTTAAGAATTAACAAAGGAGGTGAAAGGCATATACAATGAAAACTACAAAAATTCTTAAAAAAGGAAGGATATAAGTAAGTGGAAACACACACCCTGTTCATTGTTAAGATATCAATACTACCCAAAGTGATGGACATATTCAATATATTCCCTACCATTTCCGTGTTGTTTTGCATAAATTTTTTAAAAATCCTAAAATTCAAATGGAATCTCAAAGGATCCTAAAAAGCCAAAACAATCTTGAAAAATAATTTGGAGGACTCCCACTTCCTGATCACAAAACTTACTACAAAGCTACAATTATTAACAGTGTGGTACTAGCACAAAGATAGCCATAAAGACCAATGAAATAGAACAAGAAAGCTCAGAAAGAAAATCTCACACATGTGGTAAAATAATTTTTGACAAGAGTGTCAAGAATGCTCAATGAAGAAAGGAGAGTTCTGTTTTATATTTGCTTTTTTCATAAAAGGGCAGTGTTTTTACAAATGGTTTGGAAAAGTGGGTATTCACATGCAAAAGAATGAAGTAGAACTTTCTTAACACCAAACACAAATATTAACTCAAGATGAATCAAAAGCCTACATACATGTAAGGCCTAAAACAATGAAACTCTTAGGAGACATATATAATGGGCACTTCACAACTTTCGATTTAACAATAGTTTCTTAGATACGACACCAAAGAAAAACAGATAAATTGGACTTGGTGAAAATTTTTCAGTTTTGTTCATCAAAGCCACCATCGACAGAGTAAAATGGCAATACAAGGAACAGAAACAAATGTGTGCAGATCACATATCTCATAAGGGAATAATAGCTAGAATACAACAAACTTCTAAAACTTAACAGAAAACCCAAATTTAAAAAAACAGGCAAAGGACTTAAACGTTTCTACAAAGAACATATACAAATGGCTAACAATCACATAAAAAGATGCTCAAAATGACTATTAGGGAAGTGCAAATAAAAACCACAAGGAGATACCACTACATACCCATTAGAATGGCTAATATCAAACACAGCAGTCCTCCCTGGGGATACATATAGTTCCAGACCTCCAAACGCAATGCCTGAAACCGTAGACAGTGCCAAACAGTATATATGTTTTTTCCTATATGTAGATACCAATGATAAAGTTAAATTTATAAATTACGTCCAGTAAGAGATTAACCATAACTAATAAAAGTAATACACTATAATAAAACTTAGGTAAATATAGTCTCTCACTCTTAAAACACCCTTCTTTCAGTAATGATGTGAGATGACAAAACATCCATTAGATGAGATGAAATAAGGTGAATGATGAAGGCATTGCGACGTAATGTTAGGCTACTACTGACCTCCTGGTGTACAGAATCCCTTTACAGCTTCTCTTTGGCATATCTGAATTGCCAGCATCACTACTCCTGCACTTCGGGGCTGTTACTAAGTAAAAGAAGGGTAACTTTAAAAAAAAGCACTACTACACCAAGACAGTCGATCTGTTGACCAAGACAGCTACTAAATAACTAATGAGAGGGTAGTATATACAGTGTGGACACTCTGAACAAAAGATGATTCATGTCCTATGCAGAGCAAGATGGCAGGAGATTTAATCATGCTACTCAGAATGACACACAATGTAAAACTCATGAGTTTTTTCTGAAATTGTACAATTAATATTTTCAACCTGCAAGAAAAGCAAAAAATTCAGATCAAGGCCAGGTACTGCAAAATGGAAACACAACAAGAACTTGAAAAAATAGGACCCCTTGTAAGCTACTGGTGAAAATGTAAAATGGCATGGCCACTGTGAAAAACAGTATGGAAGTTTCTCAAACATTTTTAAAAATAATTATTATATGATCCAACAGTTTCATTTCTGGACATATACTTCCCAAAATCTAAAAGCCTGGTCTCAGAGAAATATATATACACCCAAAATTATAGTAACATATGCACAAAAGGTGAAAAATGGAAGCAACCACAGGGTCCAGATGAATAAACAAAATGATACATTACATACAACAGAATTTTATTCAGCATTATAAAGGAAAGAAATTCTACAATATGCTGTAACAGGAATGAATCTTGAGAATACTATTATTCTCAAGTTAATGTAATAATGTACATTAATGTAATAAATCAATCAGAAAAGGACATTGCATGATTTCACTTATATGAGATACTTTTGAGTAGCCAAAATCACAGACAAAATGGTGATTTATCAGAGGATGACGGGAAGGGGAATGGGGTGCTATCTTCTTTAATGAATGTAAAGAGTTATGAAGAAGGATGGCAGTGATGGTTGCACAACATTATAAATGTATTTAATACTACTTAACTATACACTTAAAATAGTAAAGACAGAGAATTTTGTTATGTGTATTTTACTACAATAAAAACTGAAAAAATATCCCAATGAAATACATCTATCCACCTATGTGAATATCTAAAATTAAGAAGGCTATGCCGAAGGTTGGTGATGATGTGAAACAACTGGAACTCTCATGGACGACTGATACCAATGGTGTTGGTGCATGAAAAGTATGGCACGTTCTTAAAAAGTTGAACATAACTAGCATATGACTCAACATGCTACTATTATTTATTTATTTATTTATTTATTGGAGAATGAAAGTAATTTCCATAGCACATTTATTTGTAATAGGCCAAAACTGGAAACTCTGCTGTCCACTAAAAGATAGATAAACAAATTAATTCTGACCTATTCGATGCAACACTACTCAACTATGAAAATAAACTATTGATCCACCCAACAATATGAATGTTATCTACAAATAATTATGCTAAGTAAAAGAAGACAGACAGCCCTGTGAACAAAAAAGTTGTGGGTTCACTTCCCAGTCAGGAAGGGTTTGGTCTCAGTCAGGGTGCATCCAAGAGGCAACCAAATGATGTGCTTCTCTCCCTCTCTCTCCCTCCTTTCCCCTCTCTCTCAAAAAATTGGTAAGCATGTCCTTGGGTGAGGATTAAAAAACACCAGACCAAAAGAAACAACATACTATACAATTAGCTTGCATTTTACAGAACTCTGTATAAATATAATCTACAGTGACAAAAAGCAGATCAGTAGTAGCCAGAGATTGAAAGAAAGGGAGTAAGGAAAGGAAAAAAAGGAAGTAGGAAGGGAGAGGTTACAGATTCCAAAGGAACTTTTCAATTTAAGAGATGTGTTTAATGTCTTGATCTATGCAGGTTTTACATATGTGTATAGAGTTCACACTTGAACAAAGCATGGTTTGGGGTGCCATCCCCCCTTCCTGCATAGTCAAAATACTATGTATAACTTTTGACTTCCACAGAGCTTCAATTGTCTAGCAGTATCCATGTGGAAGTGGGGCAGGGAGATTGGTTTCAATACCATTACAAATACCAAAATCATTGGATTATCAAGTCCCCTATATAAAATGAAGTAGTCAGCCCTCTGCATTCTGAAAACAGTACAGGTATTTACTGAAAAAAATCCAAGTATACATGGACCTACGCAGTTCATACCCATGTTGTTCTAGGGTCAACCATATATAACATTTAACTATGTGCAGTTTATTTTTCATCAGCAGTGCCTCAACAAAGCTCCTTCTACTAAAAGAATGTGTAAAAATCCCTTTACAGTATGTTTACTTTTTAATTTTAGATTAGCCTACAATGCTGACCCCATATATACTTAGTATTTATTCATGCAACAAACATTTTCTGAAACCCAATGCATAACAATTGCAAAGTCTTCTGATTTCATGTATGTGTATATCACAAAGTTCTCTTTTAACTTTATTTAGGTGTTTCACAATAAAAGTAATGTTATCTCAAAGAATTAAATTTCAGAAAATGTCTAGGGCATTGTTTTGTATTTTAATTAACAAATAGCTACTAGCTACTAAGCAATGTTCCTAGTACTTGGAATACAGCAGTTATCAAAATAGGCAAAAAATCCATTTCATCATACTTAATTCTAGCGTAGAAACAAGTAAAATGTTTAATCTTATAGAAATCAGAAACAAGGCAAGTAGAGTAGGAGAGGAGATACAAAATGTTGAGAAAAGAGAGAAGGAGATAAATTTTAGTAAAGTGGTCAGAGAAGACCACAGTGAGCAAACTATTAACAGTTGCATACACTTCCTGGGGAAATGAGTCATGTAGTTGGCAGAGAAATAAGTGCAAAGGCCACAGGGGAGGACAATACCTGAAATAGTCAAGCAATGGCAAGGAGGCCAATGGGGCTGGAAAAGAACATAAAAATCAAGAGAATGACAAAAGACGAGGTCAAAGTGTGCTGATGGGAAGCAGTGTATGATGCGGAGCCCCTCAGGCCATTGAAGAGCTTTATGACTTACTCTCAATCAGTTTAGATGCTTTTGGAAACATTTGGTCCTAGAAGTGACTTGATCTGAATACTTGCTGTAGACACTTTATGGGTTAATGAACACTACTACATAGTTGGCTAGTACCTAGTTATTACTAGTACTAGTATTAGGGATGCTACTGGAACAAGTTGGAAGCTACTGAAAACTATGCAAAAGATGACATTGTCTTAAACTAGAGGGGTTGCCATGGGAGAGTGATTCTGGACGTATTTTGGATATAGAACTAAAAAGACTTTGCCAACAGTTTGGATATGGAACATAAAAGTAGTCAAAGAGTACTTCAAGGATCCTGAACTGGGAAGATGGAGCTGCCATTTACTGGGTGATGGAAACTCAGAGCAGTGCATGTTTAGGGGTATAGTATCAGCAGGTCAGTTACAGACGTGTTAATTTTGAGATGTCCATTAGACATCTGCATGGAGATGATGGATAGGCTATTTCATTATGATCTCAGTTTCAGAAGGGAGATTCCATCAGGGGTGTCAAACTCATTTTCACCGGAATCCGCATCAGCCTCCTGGTTGCCTGCAAAGGACCAAATGTACTTTTAGGACTGTATAAATGTAACTACTCCTTAACAGTTAAGAGAGCTAGGTAGAAACTAGGTGCCGGGCCAGATCAAACAAGGCAGAGAGCCAGATTTGGCCCCATGGGCCTTGTGTTTGCACCTGTGATCTGGAATGTAAATGTGAGGATTACAAACATATCAATGGTATTTAAAGGTAGAGAAATAGGTTTAATGATCAAGAACTAGAATGTAGATATTAAAGAAAAGAGATCCAAGAACTGGTCCCTTTAATTTGTTGTAGAAATGAGGAAAACCAATAAAGGAGATCTCAGAAGAGAAGAGAGGTATTAAGAAAAAAATCAGGTGAGAACAATGTCATAAAGCAAAGCAAACAAAATGTTTAAAGGATGAGAGAGAGGATGATTAACCATATTAAATGTTGCTAATAGGTCAGGTAACATAAAAACTAAGAAATGACATTTGATTTTAAAGCAAACAGGTCATGTATGGCCTTGATCATAGCAGTTTCCCTGGAGTAATAGGGCAAAAGCCTTTTTGATTGAGTTCAAGAAATGACAGAAGTAAAGAAACTGGGGACAGTTCGGATAACATCAAATATTTCATATGTCAAGGGCCAAAGATACAACAGACATCCCATTCTTTACAATTCCAATTTTCTTCCAATCGCCAGGAAATTCCTTCCTTTGAAATAGTTTTTGTTATCATTATATTTATACTTCAGGTTATTTTTAAGATTGGTGTAACTGTGGGGGTAAAATATAAACATTTTATAAACAGAGAAGCACAAAATATACCAACTTTTAAATAAAAAATCAATCCACCCAAGAGACTAAAATAAAAGCCAGGCCATCTAAGTGTAAATGGTCACATTCTTGACAAGCAAGTTTCTCAAGCTTGACCTTATACACAGCTTCCCATAGAGCACAAAAGCACTCAAAGGTTTATAGCTCTTCTGACCTCATCACAGTTCTTCCCCATGTTCCCATATTATTTCTACAAAGCTTCTCAGAAACCTTTTTCAGCAAAGAGTGGTCTATACTATATAGTACATAGAGGACTTTGAAACCAAAGAACAAAAACATTTAATTTTGAAATGTACAAAATGGTAGGACTTAGATGTAGATATCCTCCCCATTTTTCCTGTAATCAAATTCAACATGTCTCATTTCTTCCATTTCCTTTTGCACTACTAAGCAGTCAAAATTTCACTCAGTCTGTACAATTTCCTTTTAACCTTGAGGGTACTCTTAACTTTTAACATAAATCATATTATTTCATATATTTTTAAAAAACAGAAATAGTAAAGGAACTAGCTTAAAATCTGAAAAGATTAAATCATATTTTCTATAGTTCTGTGGCTTCAGTACTGCAATTAAAAGGACTCAGCAGTGTAAGTGCATTGTCCATCTGGTTCTCATAAGTCAAGTATGAAGGAAAGGTTGAGGGTAAAAACACACTTATTGTTTTATTAAAATAAAAAATCCAATTGAAGGTACTAAAAGACAGGAAATGTGTCCAATGACTGTTAATTTCTGTCAAAACTGCAGTAAGAAGTTAAAAAAATTTCTTGGAAAAAGTCTAAATAAAGTTTGTCAGAATCTAATTATTTCTTTTGTCTTACATAAAAATAAAAATAAGAGACTAGACAATAAATTAGTACCTAATAGATCTATGATACCTTCACCCTTTTTATGTTTTTGGGAATTAGTAAAACTAAATATTTTCCTTATACATTTTATAATTTCACAAGTAATTATGTTAAAGTCATATAGAAAACAAACACAGGACACAAAAGCTTCATGACACTGGGTTTGACAATAATTTCTTAGATACAACACCAAAAGCATAGGCAACAAAAGGAAAAAAAACTGGACTATATCAACATTAAAAACTTTGCATACCAACAGACACTTTTCAAGACTGAAAAACCAAACCACAGAATGAGAATAATTGCAAACTGTCTGTTTGATAAGAGATTAATATTCAAAATACATGAAGAACTCTACAACAAAAAAGTCAACCTAATTTTAAAATGGGTGAAAGGACATGAATATACACTTCTCTAAAATTCTCTAAATTCTCTAAAAATTCTCTTAAAAAAAGATACAGAAGTGGCAAATAAGCACATGAAAAGATACTCAACATCACTAATCATTAGGGAAATGCCAATCAAAATCAACATACCATTCAATTCCCAGGCAGGGCACATAACCGGGTTGCAAGCCAGGTCTCCAGCCAGGTCCCCAGCTGGAGGGCAGGTAAAAGGCAACCATATATTGATGTTTCTCCCTTTCTTCCTCCCTCCCTGCCCTTCTCTCTAAAAATAATTAATTTTAAAAAATTATAATAACATACCATTTAACATCCATTAGGATAGCTATTTACAGCATGTACACACACACACACACACCCCTAAAGTACAAAACTGAACAAGATATTTGTACAACAATGTTCACAGAAGTATTACTCATAGCCAAATGGACCTTGAGTTGTCAAGTGTCCATCAACAGATGAACAGATAAATTAGTGGTATGTACATGCAAGTGAATATTACTTGGTGAAAAAAACAAAGTTATGTACGATACTTGATACAACATGGATGAACCTTAAAAAACATTACACTAAGTTAAATAAACCAGGCACTAAAGGAAAAACATTGTATGACTCCACATATATGAAATATGAGCAAATTCACAGACAGTTAAGTTACCATTTATTGGGTACAGAACTTCTTTCTAAAATGACACATAAGTTCTGATGATGAATACTAGAGATAGTTGCATAAGAATGTGAATGTACTTAAAACCATTTAAGGGTTTAAAACAGTAATTTTTCATATATATATATATATATATATATATATACATATATATATATACACACACACGTATATATATATATATACCAGCGACCTTTGGGTTCTCAGGCCGGGGCCTTATCCACTGTGCTACCAGCCAGGGCCTGGAACTGCTTTTTTGACCCACCAATGTCATTGCTAGGATTACACCCAAAGAATCCTGAAACACCAATTCAGATGAACCTATGCACCTACCTTTATCACACATGGATGAAGGTGGAAAGCATTATGCTCAGTAAAATAAGCCAGGCAGTGAAAGACAAATACAACATGACCTCATCTAATACAAGTGACTAATGAAGAAAACAAACAAACAAGCAAGCTAAATAGATCCAGAAGCACGGAAACAAGAAACACATTTTCGGGGGTGGGGTGTTAGGGGAGGGGGAGAAAGAGGCAAAGAAGGGACTAGTTTAGTCAAGGAACTAGTATAAATGACTCATGGACATGGACAACATGTGGGATTGACTGTGGGAGGGGGGACAGGAGGATGCAGCAGGGGAGAGAAATGGGGGGAACATGGGATAAATGTCATACAACTACAATAATTTAAACAAAAAAATAAGTCCAACAAATACATGAAACTCAAAAAACACATAAATGAAAATTAAAGCAAAGAACTTTTTTTTGGCCCATCAGGCAAAGATTATGGCTAACATCCAATATTGCTGAGTGTAGGAAAACTGGTGCTCTCATAAACTGCAGGTAGAAGTATAAACAGGTACAATCTCTATGAAAATTAGTCTGCTGTTTCAGCTATTAAAACTATGTACAAGTACCAAGGCCCTTCCATTTACCTTCAGAAATATTCGTAAAGCTTGAAAATGGTACAATTTCGATGTTATTCATTTGATCTAACCACTCCCTAAACATACAAGATTCTTTATCTGATATTACAATCAGGCCCCAATTTTCAAATTATTCCTATTGCTTCACCAATAAGAATGCTATTGTTAAGGTGATTGGTTTGCTTTTTCTTCTTCTATTCTCCCTACCAAAACCATTTTACTTCTCTTTTTGTATTCAAATTGCCAATTACTTTTTGGGATTCAAAATGTCCCATTTCCTCAAAAAATGCATCATTTAAATCTGTACTGCTCATTTCTGTGAACCTGTACAGTTATCAACGCTTATGATCAAGCATTTAAAATTGATTAGACTATACATGACAATATCTTACATTTCCTTAAAGTATAAATTACAACATAAAAGTTTTAAACACTACCTGGCATATATATAGTATGTGCTCAAATATTTATTGAATAAATGAATTTCAATATTTATTCAATATTTATTGAATGATTGTATATTTATTGAATATACTGCCTCATTTACACAACCATTTTGTGGGATGGTCTTATGATTCTAAAGTACTTATTCTAAATTTTCTATTGATTACTGATACATGTATTATTGCTAGTTCTATTGGTTATTTACAGTCATCTCCCACTATAATGTAAATGAATTTTTTCTAATCTATCAATCTCAGCATTATGTGTTTTAAGTCACTTAACAGAAGTTTATAAAATTAAAATGGTTACATCTTCTTACTGACTAAATTCTTTTATATGATAAAGCCTCTTTATCCCAAAAAACACTTCATGCCTTAAATAACAGTGACTTAACATAGCCATATCTTTGATTAGCGTATTTCTGAAATTTTTCCCCATTCTTTACATTCTCCCTTAAGTATTCTGGTATTTCAGATGGATTTGTTATAAACAGCAAATAAATATATTATGTATGAGTTTTCTCCTTAAGCTTTGATAACCTGCCTTTTAACAAAAGCATTTGGTCCATTTACATTTAACTAATTCCTGATATATTTAGGTTAAAATATTTATATATATCATTTTGTGCTATTTATCTCACTTTGCTTTGCTTAGCGCTCCTTTTTTGTCTTTTAAAAAATAATAATTATTACTATTATTATTCCAGTTGTTTCCTATTAGTCTGGATGTTAATGTCTATTCTTTTAATGATTAATCGAGAACATCTGTGTCTAACAGCCCCTTCTGCAATGATGAGGTTTCTGTGCCACCTAAAAAACCATAGCCACTAGCTATATGTGGCAACTGAGAATGAGCAATGTGGCTAGAACAAATGAGGAAATGGTTTTAAAATTTTATTAAATTCTAATTAATTTAAATCGCCACATGAGTCTAGTGGCCACAATATCAGATAGCACAATTCTAAAATTTCCCACACTGTCAATCTGGCTGACTGCATCCTCGTGGTATGGTTTAACATGATCTTCTACCCGAGTATGTCCTACAAACCAGTGGTTGAATATCAAAGCTTAAGTATGGGCAAGTTCAATAATTTTCAGTGAAAAATACTTCAATGGCTGAACTGTGTACTTCCTACTGCATTTTGTAAGAAGACTCATAATGTGTGGTTGTTTTCTACTTGTGAGGCTCAGGTCAATAACAGATGAATGGGAGAAGTGAGACTATGTACACTTGCCCATATATTTGTAAAGAAACTCTGAAAGATAATTGAATTAATAAAAATGATTGCTTAAAGAGTGGCAGAGTAAAGTGGACTGATGAGGGCAGCAATGAAAGTCAAATTATTCTGGATACAGCATTTTATATTGCTTTGGTACCTAATAAATAACTTTTAGTAAAATGGAGATTTTGGGTCTTCCACCTCATACTCAAGATCAAAATATCTAGGTATGAGGTAGAGAAAATGGTACTTTTAAGTATGGAGCTCCCTTCAAGATATTCGTAAACACTAAAGCTTAACCCTATCCACAGCAAGACTGCAATGAATACAGATAAGAACTGTTTAGAATCACTGACTTAAGTCATATATATTAGGGTCTTCTTGAAGGTACCACTGATCACTCAAAAATTACATACTTAGATCACATTAGTTTAATCTCCTACAGGAATATCCTCATTAAGTGTCACTTTATAATTACAACTTTGCCCTTTAATTACTGAGCAAGAGTTATTCACTTGTTATAATAATATTGTCTTTAACAACCACTGAATGTTACGTAATTTGCCCTGTATCTGCTACTAGATTCAGAATTTTCTATCAGTAAGTTTCTCTTTAACATTGGAATACTTCCTTCTCCCTGAAAAAATAACTATATAACCTTTTTCTTTTGGCATGAGAAATGATTATGAAATGAAACTAATAATAAAATCAAAACTAATAATAAAATCAAAACTAATAATAGAATCAAATAATAAAATCAAAAATTGAAGATGTCGAGGGTGAGAATTCAGTCTCTCAGGTCTCTTCCTCTCCTCTTATTCACTGGTCATTTACTTTTCCAACAGACCTTAAAGCAATACAAAAGCCAGTAAGGCTTAGTGAAAATCACTATGAACACCGGTAGTATTTTGATAAGACCCAAGATGGCAGAGGAGTAAGTGGAAGCTAAACTACACTACCTCCTCCCAGGACCAAACTGGAATTACAAGTAAATTATAGAAAAATAATCCCAAATAACCAAATGAACACTAGCAGGAGAGGAGCCTTATAACCACAGACAGATGAAAAAGCCCCATCACCACAACATGACTGGTAGGGAGTCCTGAGGAGGAGCAAGAGGGCTGGCTGGGCCCCCAGGAGACAAGCACAAGTTCTGGAGGGATATTTCAGCAGCCAGGGGGTTCCTCCTGAGAAGTTTGTGATTTAGACCCCATGCTGGGCTCCCCAGACTACAGCAATGAGAACTGGGGCAGGAACTCAAATAACATATGGCTGTGAAAAGCAATAGGGTTTCTGTTCACCAGGGAGAAATGGCTGGAGAAGCAGAGAGCCTCTTAAAGAAACAATGCACAAAAATTTCATTTGCAGCCACTTACCGGGAGCTCCAACTCCAACTGAGGGAGGGCAAAGTGGACTAGAGACACTTAAGGAGAGCGGTGGCACGGGGGAGAAAATTGAATGGTAAGCTGCCAAGACCCCCCATGCTTCAGGAGCCATCTTTCTCAGGCAGAGCACTTGCTTTCAAGTGGCAACAGCATGAGGGAAGCAAGAGCCCAGGGAACTACTCTGCCCCACCATGTGGTACATAAGCCCAGTTGCTACAACCAGAAGACTCACTTTTTAGGCCTACCAGAAAGCCTGCGGAGGCAGATCTCTGGGAACTCTGAGATGAGCTGACCCTTCCCCAGACCTAGTGCTGGTGAGAGATGGCCTTGGGGTGCAGCCTAGTCATTCTGCACAAAAACAGGTCCAGGAGAGGGAACCACACACTACGAACCACTGACAGCTCCAAACAGGTTGCCCAGGGACAGTCACAGGAAGGGTTTGATTTAGGCGTGTACCAGAGTTTTGCAGATCTACATAATACGTAAAAGCAAAAACAGGCAGCCAAAATGGAAAGATAAATAAACAGTCCTCAAATAAAGAACAAGAGAATTCTCCAGAAAAAAACTAGATGAAATGGAAGCAAGCAATCTATCAAAGTGTTTAAATTGATCATTATAAGGACACTCAACAGCATGAAAAAAGACACAGAAACCATTAAAAAAAAACAAATAAAGAATTCAATATCTGAAATAGAGAATATGCTGGAAGGCATAAACAGTAGGTTAGATGAAACAGAGGACTGAATCAGTGATTTGGAAGACTAGGTATAAAAGAAAACCCAAACAGAACAGCGAAGAATTTTAAAAAATGAGGAGCAACCTTTGTGATAACATGAAGTGTAACAATATTCACAAAATACCAGGAGAAGAGAGTGAGCAAGGGATTGGGAATGTACTTGAAGAAATAATGACAGAAAATTTACCTAATCTGGTGAAGAAAAAGACAGTGAAGTCCAGGAAGCTCAGAGAGTTCCAAACAAACTAGACCCAAAGAGGACCATACCAAGTTACATCATAAGTCTAATGCCAAAGGTTAAAAGATAAAGAGAGAATCCTTAAACGCATCAAGAGGAAAGCAGAGTTACCTACAAAGGAGTTTCCATAAGGTTATATCAGCTGATTTCTCAAAAGAAACTTTGCAGGCAAAAAAGGACTAGCAACAAGTATTAATGGTGATGAAAAGTAAGGACCTACAAACCTTGATTACTTGATCCAACAAAGCTATCAGTCAAAATAGAAGAGCAGATAATATTCAATTCATATTAGCTTGTAGTAAAAATAAATGTTCAGTAAATCAGGCTTTCTATTTGAATCATTAAAAAATATTTTGTTGGTACCAGAATTGCAGATAAGGAATAATGTACCTATGGCTATTTATCTGGCCAACACTGACATAAAGTACAAACATATGACATTTATTATATAAAACCTAAAAAAAGGCTGCCATTTCTTATTAATTTCTAAACTATTATTGATACTTCCTTCCTAAAATTTTTAAACTATAGCATAGTTCCTAACATAAAAATTCAAGTTTTACTTATTTTTAATTAGAAAATTCAATATTTATATTTAAAAATAATTCTTCAAGGCTTTGGGGTACATCTTCACACAATAAAGTAGAATAAAATGTATCAACCTTCTTGAAAACTATCATTGAAGTTATTCATAACTGGTATGAAACAAAGTCTAATGTCTTTAACATTAAATAACATGGCAAGAATGTCAACAGAATGTCTTTCATATTCTTTCAAAAAAAGTGAAATGAAATATTATCATGTCTATCTGCTAACACATTTGTGTTTCTAAATAAAAGAAAAACTAGACCTGACTGGTCTGGCTCTGGGTACTGGGCCTTGTCCTACAAACTGAAAGATCATCCCATAGACCTGAAGGTTGCCGGTTCAGTTCTCAGTCAGAGCACACACCTCAGCTGCTGGCCAGGTCCCTGGCTAGGGGATATGAGAGGTAACAGCTGTTTCTCTTCCTTTTTTCCTCCCTCCTTCTCACTTTCTCTAAACAATAAGTAAACTCATTAAAAGAAACAAAAACAGAAAAATTCATTAATTCTTCTACGATGAAAAACCCTGTAAGTGAAAAACCCACCAACGGTAGTATTTAGGCCTCAGAAAACAATGTGATCAGTCAGCTTTGTCCACAAACTGGTTTACCTTAAAGCAGGAAAAGAGCTGTAGCAATTCCAGGCTCATACCCACATAATACTATTTTGGGCTTGCTTCATTCTGATTGAAACTATAATATTTAGGACATGCACTCATCAATTGTAGCCAGAAGAGTTAACTTTCCTGACTGGCTTTGGAGTATTAGCCTACTCTTTAGTCAAAAAACACACCATGGATAATAGATATTTGGGGAGCAACTACTAAGGTGCCTAATGCCACAAAACAAAACAAAAAAGATTCAAAATTTAGTAAATAGTGGATAACTGAGATGGTTAGTATGCATTTTAGTATCAAAGAAATTTAGAAAATTTCATTCATTTATTTACCATTCAATGAACATTTAAGAAACATCTGCCCTGGCTGGTGTGGCTCAGTGGATTGGTACCAGCCTGCGAACCCAAAGGTCGCTGATTCAATTACCCAGTCAGGGCACATAACCAGGTTGCAAGCTAGGTCTCCAGCAAGGTTCTTAGCTGGAGGCAGGTGAAAGGCAGCCATACATCGATGTCTCTCTCCCCCTTTCTTCCTCCCTCCTTGCCCTTCTCTCCGAAAATAACAAATAAAACATCTTAAGGAGAAAAAAAAAGGAAAAGAAATAGCTAAGTAAATGCTAGGTACTATACTAAATACAGTAGAAAGAGGAAAGAAAATGAGTGTGATTTTGAATGTTGAATACATTCTTTGTACACAACTTGAAATTGTCAAAATGTAATACATTAAACCTGTAAGAATAGGGAAATAAATTTCCAGAAACATAGCCTATATTGAGATACATTGAAATAGCTAGTCATTTTTACTTTTAAATGTGATGACATCCTTATTTGAAAATAAGAATATAATTCCATGGTAAAATGTAAGTGTGACATGTTAAAAGGGGGAAAATACCTCCGTTATTTAATTTTATAAAACATATAATTAACACCATTTACTGGTTGATCACCTTTATTTAAAACCAGATAGTAGCTACAACCGCACAAATTACAGGCCATTTGCTACATACCCATATTCCTGCACCTTAGTCTTAAAGACTAATAACAACCACTAATTTAAGAGTGGGTGAAAAACAATCTATGTATTTAAATCAGAAATAAAAGCCTTTCTATCTGCCAGCTAAACAAATTTCCCTAAGCTCAAACTGAGCAGTAAAGTAAACACCATTCATACATTCATTGAACATTTTATAAATAAACCAAAAATTAGCATTATCAATACTGCAAGACTGTATTATAAATTTGAGAATTACCTAAAAATATTATCCTAACAAAACTTGGAATGGAATTACATGCTACCAACTCAGTATGAAACTTAAATGAAGAAATGTATAGAACTAAAAATGGAAAAGGGCTTCTTTATAAACAAATCAATCATAAATCACTTTATATTTCCTAAACATAAATATTTCATTTATACTTAAGACACAAGAGCTGAAAAATAACTATTATGAGATATACTTTTCAGAACATTTTAAAATCTGCATTTCATGGTTAGTTTCTCCTTACTAAATAACCGTAAGAAAATTCCTGAGCTCTGGCCTTAGTAAGCTTAGTTGACCAGAACACATCATCTCAATATGCCAAGGTTGCAGGTTCTGGTCTCCAGTCAGGGAACGTACAAGAATCAGCCTAATGCTAATTATGCAAGAATGCATAAATGAGTGGAATAAATTGATGTCTCTCTCTCTCTCTCTTTCTATCTCATATCAATAAAAAAAGACTTTTAACAAAAAAAGAAATTAATAAATTAAACTGTTTAAAAAAGAAAATTCCCCAATATATGTACAAGCAAATTTATGTGTTCCCACTATAAAACACAATATAACTGTTTGTTGCTTTCAGATATTAAAATAAAACAAAAACAAAAAACAAAAACCCCTGATACATTTTTCAGAAATACAGACAAGGTAAACAATGAAACAATGCTGCAAAGACCCTAAGTATCAAGAAAAGATGGGCGGGTAAATAACTGTATGAATGATGAATGGCCAGATTAAGGAAGGTAAGTGAAAAAATAGAAACAAGTAAATCAACTTTTGCTCTTTAATAAATACGGCAGTATTATTCAATATTACACAATAGTACTCATTTCAAGCTTTCCTCCATAATATTATGAATCTTCCAGAAAAGTTTCTCAAAAAGTAAACCAGTATAATGCTCAACATTATACCAACATACCAACATGTAGACCAAGGCAAAAACCTCCCCCAAGTGATGGGGCTATAAAAGGATTTCAACATGCCAAAGTCTCATAATATAGGTTAGGTATTTCAACCTTTTCAACAATTTGGTTCTCCTGATAAAGTCTTTTGTTGGTTAATGTAATCCTAACAGATAACCCAGAAGGTTTTCAAGACACTTTTCTGAATGTCATGAACAAAATAAGTAAAATTATGAAAGACTAGTTATTAGTAAAAATTCTACATTAAGCTCATTTACTTAGGAGATCAGATACTGAGATCACTGAAACTGCTAGAATGAAAAAATACAATTAATTTTAGCCTTAACTTATTTGTATCAAATCATGTATGATCTTATTGTAAAAAAAAAAAGTTTTTACTAGCATAGAGTGGTAGGCTGAATAATTCCACCCCAAAATGCTCATGTCCTAATACATGAAACCTGAATCTATGTGACCTTATACAGCAAAGGATTGAATTAAGGTTCATGTGGAAAAGGTCGTTAATTAGCAGATGGGGAGATTATTCTAGATCATCTGGGCATTTACAAGTAGAAGGGGAAGCAGGAGAGTGAAGAAAAAGGGTTAGACACATACAATGGTGCCGGCTTGTAAGGAGGAAAAGGGCCATGAGCCAAGTAATATGGACTGCTTCTAAAAATTAGAAAAAGAAAAAAAATTCAAGTTTTGATAGCTACTCTTCCAAATGCATGCCATATATACTGTATAACCATGATTTTTAATAAATAAGCTTATGCTAAACTGTTCCAAGTTTAATCAATTTAGGATATAGAAACATAAACAAAATACGAATGTAACGAAGTCTGGGAGTAACTAACATTGTAGGTTCTAGGTTTCTAAAAACCCAGATTACAATGTAATAATAAATTTTTCAAATAAAAACTGTTCGATAAAGGAGAATGCCAAAGGTTCACTTAGTCATGATTCAAAACGCATTTCCAAGGCAGTATTTCCATACAGCAAATGCATGTATATAAAGTGTAGAAGTCTCTAAGTTTTGACATATGTACACAGCTGGAAAAACTTCTTGTTCTTTCCAATTTCCATCATCCACGTATATTTTTCATTTTAAAAAATCCAGCCTAATAATTTCTCTTTTACAAACATGGTATATGTAAACTCCTCTTTACATCATTTAAATAGCCATGTAAGAAAGCAACTATTTTTTTAATATGTCCATATTTAACTCTGATAACTTGGCTGTCACCAATATTTGTAATTTAAACCTACATTTCCTAATATTCTAATATCTACTAATATAAAACTGCAAAACAATGCACAGTATTAGTCTTGTTAGCATTGTTAGTCTTGAAATAATATTAAAATGCTCAATTATAATCCAACTAGCTTCTACATAAACACCAAGACAATATCGTATCAGAGTAAAAGGAGAAGTAAATTCAAAACATGCTTTTTATGCAAACAAAAAATAAGTTATTAAATTCCCAGAATTGTAGAATAATCATGAACAAATCTCAAGGAAGATTCTTTTTCTTCCTTTCAACAAAAACAAATGACGAAATTTTTCAAAATTACCTCTACTTCATATATTTCATATTTGAAATACCTATAAGCAAAACATAGTTTACAATATCAAGTCAACATTAATATACACCACATGACACCATATCACTGACTATAGTCAAGAAACAGGTTTACAAAAACACATGGAAATTCCAACAGAAATATTAAAACAGGTATATACATATACAGACATTAATTTGGAATTGTGAACCTTCGTGCATATAAAAGGAAAAAAATATTCCCAAGTTTGGAGTTTTCGGTGAAAATTAAATGTCCTAGGGCACTTACCAATAAATTTTATGGATTATGTATTCTTAAACCAAACTTGAGAAGCTTAGTGAATGTTTTGTCTCTACTCTGCCCCCTAGCTCCAACCTGTCCCCCATGAAAATGTGCTGTGGAACACTGACAAGAGGACCCAATCTCGAAATCTTACACATTCCTACACCAGTGCAAGAAAATACTGGCAGTGTCATATGTAAGCAAAAGAAAGGAAAGACAAAGGTTCAGCTGGGCATTTAACATTTGTGATATATTTTGCTTCATTTCAAACAGTGTAAAATGCTGAACGGATGATTTTAAAAGCACTATTCACTTCTAACAAAAAACCACAGCCCTGTGGAAAAACAAACATGAAGGCAGAAAGGAAGGAAGAAAGGGAGGAAGGTAGGAAGAAAGGCAAGGAGGGAGGGATGGGAAACGGGGAGAGAAAGAGGGAAAGGTTAATTTTTACGGTCCCCCAAGTCAAAAATTTTCATTGTTTTTTATTATTTCCAGTTAGAAATCCAACCATCTACTGTGGAAAAAGGTGGAATTTAGGTACCATGCCATAGCTTTTGGCCTCAAAAACACCCTCTTAATTCCAGGACTGACTGGAAAATAGGGATCTCTCTTCCCGTTTCTCCCTCCCCTTAAGCAATCTTGGGTGTAAGTTTGAAGTCTCCAACCTCTGCACCATTAAGACTTCCACGAGAAAAAGAAATGATGGTGAATCTGGCCCCATACGGCCACAAGGGTCAGGGTCGCCCGTCCCCCTCCCCAACCTGCCCAGCGCAGGTCCCGCAGACACGCCTTTCAAAAGGTCTGGGGAGGTGCAGAAGTCACGGGTGACTCCCTCCAGTACAGCAGCTGAGGAACAGGACCAGGGAGGGGAGAACGCTAGGGAGTCCCGCTCAGTCCGTGTTCCCAGACAGCCACCAAGAGGGGAGGCGGCCACCCCATCTGGGACGAGGGCAAAACCTCCTTGAGCTCGGAGGAGGGGCGTGACCGCCGGTTGGTCAGGCTGAGCAAGGTGCCGGAGGTACACCCCTTAAGGAATGGCTGCAAGAAAGTGGGCGTGCAGGAGCGGGATGAGAGAACACGGGGCGCAGCTCTTACCGCCAGGTCCGGACTGCGGCAGTCCCTATGAGACACAGCTCTGATGACCCCCGCTCGCCAGCCCCGCCAGCTGCGTCCACTCTCCCAGTGTTCCGGCTGCGCTTCTTCGCCAACTGCCACGCACAGAAACCGCTTCCCCACCAGCTCCAGCCGCTTCTCTACCGCCATAGCCTACACTACACCTAAGTGGTCAATGCCTATCCACTGGTAGGAAACTAAGGAAATCCCGCTCCTACCATCTGCCCTTGCCGTGGAGAGTGGATCAGAGAACAGCGGCAGCCCCGCTAGTGCAGACTCGGGGGCGCACCGGACACTCTGCCCAGAAGGGCACTTCGACCTCGGCCTCGTACTCAGCACTCTCCTGGACTTGACATCTCGCAGCCACTGGCTGCAGCTCCACACACAGACACACAGACGCAAACACACCAGAAACAAAAACCTGACAGCAATCCCTACACGCTGTCGGGACACCCAGAGGCAGCCTTGGCCGCTGCAGCGCTACGACCAGTACTACTCCGCCTCCCCCTCCACCCGCAATGAAGCGAGAGGGCTGCGCGTCTCCTTCCGCCGGCACCGGCGGAGAAGAGGGTCCCAGGAACCACCATAGATGCAAAGTAGTGCCCAACACTGCGACAGCTGCTGCAGGGACCAGCCAGGCTAAGAAGTAAAGAGAGGGGCAGGAGAAAAGAAGGCTCTCCTCCAGGAAACCATCAATAGTTTTTCAAGTCCATCTTTCCACTCGTAGCTTCTTCCCAAGTGTGGGGTGAGGCTAAAGTGAAGAGCACTGTTTTCCACTGCGGGTCACAAAATAAACTCTAGATAAAACATCACCTCTCAAACGATGTGTTGTGGAACACGAGGTGCTTGCCTTATGAGGTAGCCAAATTTCGCCTGAATTAGCAATCTGTAGTCCCAGCAGCAAAGCACAGCACCACTTTCAACAGAAACCTAAACCCACAGACTCAGTCACTGCAGAACAATCCACAACTTGAAATGAAAATGAAGAAAACACTGTCTTCATCCACTGTCACCCTATCATTTGTGTGTGTGTGAGTGTGTGTGTTTTTGTGTGTGGCTAGTTACGTGTTTGAGCTATGCAGAGATGTACAACACACTACTTTGTTGTAAGAACACCAAATGCCTCATCAAGGGCTTTTGTCAATAACCTTAAAATTCACAGTCTGTCTCTGAACTAATTTGGGTACTTTCAGTGCAGTACTAGTACATATCTCAAGTTCACTAGTCGATGATAAAAACAGAGAAAAGCTCCGGATTCAATTATTAGAAAAACCATGGAAAGAGGATTCTGGCCAATCACAGTTCAGAAATATTAATTATGTTTACTTCCTATCCAATTGCAACAAGACTTTGTCACACACACACACACACACACACACACACACACATCTCAAACTTAGAACAATTTACTCCTTCTTTGATCTAACCCTGAAATTCTTGTAAATCAAACTGCAAATTTCTATTTCAGACCTAGTTTATAGTACTCTAAAAGAGTAGTTTTTAAAATCCCAGTTGTTTTTCTCAGGGCCACTAACTGATTACAATCACTACAAAAATCTAGCCCAATAAAAAACATCCCAAATTTTAGTTTCTAGATTAAAAACAACTCTTTAAAGGAGTTTACACTAATAATCTGAATGCTTAAAATAAACATAAGGCTTTCATCTGCTTTCTTAGAAAACCAACATTAAGCTGTTTTAAGTGGGGAAAGAATGATCATTGCTAATAGGTTAGAAACCAAAATTACAAGATTTTAATTGGAACTGTCTACTTTTACTATTTTAATAACCAAACATAAATTGTAATATATGAACATAGGAAAACCATTATCTACAATGCATATTGGTAAATTGAGAGGAAAATTTTCCTGTGTGCAATTTTACTTTCAGGACCACTCTTTCAAATAATAACACTAGGTAAATTATTTTCACTTACATTTCTAAAATCTCAAATTGG
This sequence comes from Noctilio leporinus, assembly GCA_004026585.1. Lineage (NCBI taxonomy): Eukaryota > Metazoa > Chordata > Mammalia > Chiroptera > Noctilionidae > Noctilio > Noctilio leporinus. Next base: position 194,375 of record PVIW01001235.1, read on the forward strand.
ATTAAGCAACCAGTAAACCTGTTGAAAATAACAGAACATATGGAAAGAGAAAATGTACAGAGCAAGAAGATCTGTATTCAAATACCAAATTATCGATGAATTGTTTTGTGATCTTGGGCATGACATAACTGTTACAATGAAAACTGCTTCCAAATACCAGTGATACTCTAGGTGCAGTGAGAAATATAAAGTAGTTCAAGAAATGAGATGCAAATAATACTATTACTACATAAATCCCATTTACATCCTGACTGGTGTGGCTCAGTCAACCAACCGAACGTCATCCTGCAGACTGAAAGGTTTGATTCCAGGTTCGATCCCCAGTCTATCAGGACACATATTTGGACTGTGGGCCAGATCCCAGTTAGGGGCATGCTAGAGGCAACCTTTCATACACGGATTTCTTTCCCTCTCTTTCTCCTTCCTTTCTCCTCTCTCTGAAAATAAATAGTCTTTCTTTAAAAGTCCCATTCACTAAATTACATATTTTGGAGAATATGCTGTCAGTTTGCCTCATAGAGGGAAACTGCTCTAAATGGACCGCTAGGAACACTTGCTGAATGTTTTTTATTTAATCAAATTTATTGGGGTGACTGACATTGGTTCACAAAACCATACAAGTTTCAAGTATACAACTCAACAAAACATCATCTTCACACTGCATTGTGACCCTCACTGTATGTCAAAAGCTGTCCTTTTTAGTGCTTTGAAAAGCATGTAAACCCACTAAATCAAAATACTTCAAGTGCAAAAACAAAGTTTTTCATAAGGCCATATATCACCAGAACATTTTCAAGCAAACATCCTAGTCTTAGTACTAGAATATATTCCAAATAATATTTTTATGAATCCCCCAGTGCCTTAGAGTATACAAGAAAAAAACTGACAGTGTGTGAAAATTTTGCTATTGGAGAAACCTGAAATACATTTTTTAAAAATGTAGAATATAAAGGCCTTAAAAGGCTTTTATTAACTTTGGGGGGAATGGGTGGGTGGGTGGGGGGACAGAGGGGAGCAAAAAGGGGATGGATGTAATACAACAACAATAAAATTAAAAAAAAAAAAAAGAAAAAGAAAAAAAAGGCTTTTATTAACTGGCACTTCTACTTTACTTCAGGGAGTATACATTATTTTATTTTTGCCAGCAAATCATAATTGAAAGAAACATGGAATTAAAATAAATTTTAAAGTCAGGTTTGAAACCTTAGAATATTTGTTCAATCAGTTGCCTTACATTCTTTGGTTTCATTAAGATCCTCAGAAAATGACACTATTAGTCAAAGTAAAGAAAAGAGTAATAAAATGTGGCCCTGGCTGGTAGCACAGTGGATAAGGCACTGGCCTGCAAACCCAAAGGTCTGTGGTTTGATGCCCAGCCAGGGCAACATAACCAGGTTGCAAGCCAGGTCTCCAGCCAGGTCTGTAGCTGGAGGCAGGTAAAAGGCAACCACACATTGATGTCTCTCCCTCTCTGCCTCTCTCCTTTCCCCCCTCTCTAAAAATAATAAATAAAATCTTAAGAAAAAAAAAAAAAGTAATAGTATTTTTCACTACATAGGCAAAGAAAGTGACAGAGACTTACTTCAAATGACCAAGTTTACTTGGAGAACAGGGGTGTCAAAGCCCAAATTTAATTTTAGAACTGTATAAATGTAACTACTTAACAGTTAAGTGAGCCAGGTTGAAACACGGTGCTGAGCCGAAGGTGCAGGGCCAGATAAAACAAGGCGGAGGGTCGGATTCAGCCCGCAGGCCTTATGTCTGCTAACCCTATTATAAAGGCTAAAAAATTAGAAATAGAGACTATATCTTCTATTCCCTTCATTCTCACATGTAAATATATATATTAAACATTCATACAAACAAGTCAATTCAAGCAAATATCTTATAATCAATATAAATGATACACTGGGAATCACTGTTTTGATTTTTAGTCTATAAAAATTTATCATAAAAACTTTCTTTTTCAAAAACTGACTTAAAAATGTGTTCATTACAATAAGGGCCATAATTATCCACTTAATTATAAGTAATTATTAATTCATGAAATTCAGCAAACAGCCTACCAGATATAAAATTATTACTTTTTGACTTCGTGTCATTATAGAAAGGGCCAATTATCTGCTGTTATACATACCAGTATTTTGTGTTATATAGGTGTCTATTTTAAACATCACAGATAACAGGTTCTTTAAAAGTTTACTATCATGTATTACTAGATATGTTCATCATTACGATATTTACTGTGTTAGACACCATGCTGACTGCTTCACATACATAATCTCACTGTATTTTAAAGGTGAAGAAAATGAAGCTTAGAGAAGTTTAGTTACCTGCTAAGAATACACATTAATAAATTGGGATTGAAAACCAGGCCTTATGATTTCAAAGCCCCCTGCATTATGTCGAAAAATCCACTGAAGGGAAACATGAAGGTGAGTCTAGTTTCTTCCTCCCTATTAACACAGGTTATTATAACTGATTTGTTTATCTAGCACTTAGAACATATGTGTCTCACATCCTGAAAGTTTCTGGATATAAGGTCTCTGTCCTTGAGAAGATCACAGACTATTGATTGTTTTATATTTGTCTCCCTTGATAGAATATAAGCTCCATTAAGGCAAGAACAATGTAGCTTTTTCATAATTATATTCCCAGCATCTACTAAGCATTGTAAAGAACACACATATACTCAATAAATGTTATTGACTTAGTATCTTTTTTTTTAAATCCAACCTTACTAAGATGAACTTAGAATCTCTAAATGAAAAGGCCTAAATAAGAGTTCACGTTCTTCCTAAAGCATTATTCATCACCTTCAAAATAATGTCTTTTATTGTACACATTTCATCATGGAGGTACATGTGAAGCCTTCATAAAACTTAAGCTTTGCCAGAAAATCAAGGGAATAATTTCTAAAGAACACATAGAGAGAAAGTTATAATTCACAAGAAAAACATTCATTTTGTTACCAAACTACCAATTTAATGCAAACCCAAAAATGATCCTATGAGTATATATCCAAAACACCAATCTATTCTTAGTATCCTAAAGAGAACTATCTCAACTAATGTCTTTGATGGAGCCAACGTACAACTAGAACTTTCTGTCCCCCGTATGCCATGTGGAAAGAAGCAATCTACCAGGCTTTTTAATTGTACACTCTCCATATTTGTTACCCAGTTTCCCATTTAAATTCTGGCAGCATAAGAACATTCCACTTCTCTTCAATATTTTCTATGAAAATGAGACTATAAATCCAATTTTTAATAATAATAAATTTAAAATATTAGGAGAAAGCACATAACATTAAATGTTTCCTAACATGTTGAGGAAGGAGCTACAAGAACAAAAGAAATGGCAAGCTGCCATTGAGCGTTCAGGAAGGGTCTTCCCAAGGTGTCCCCACAGCACTTTTTGTTTGTTCATCACCCCCTTCATAAATGCTTCAAATATTCGCTACCATTAAAATATGCTAGATGGTAGTTTGCACTTTGCATCTTCAACTGTTGTGTAAGCCCCATGACTTATGAACAAGTTAGGCTCCTAAAGGATTATGTTCCTATATGTCTCCTAAATTTTCACTATTTCCCACATGTTAGCTGCGGCAGAGCCCTCAGTCTTAAAGAAAGATTCTATTCATATCCATGAGAGTTAAGAAAAAGAGCTTCTATATTTGTACTTAGAACTATAGATGAGGGAATGTCAAAGTAAAATCTAAGCTAAAAAGTAATGCATACTTGCCCTGGCTGGTGGCACAGTGGATAAAGTGATGGCCTGTGGCCTGTGAATCCAGGGTCACTGGTTCGATTCCCCAGGCGGGGCACATGGCCAGGTTGCAAGCCAGGTCTCCAGCCAGGTCCGTAGCTGGAAGCAGGTAAAAGGCACCCATGCAGGTCTCTCCCCTCCCTGACTCTCTCCCTACCCCTCTCTCTAAAAATAACAAATAAAATCTTTAAAAAAAAAAAAGGTAATACGTACTAACTCAAAATCTCAGCATGCTAATTATATTCCACTGAAGTTCTTCCCCACAGATGAAGCTGGATTCTACACAACAAGGAACTTTACAACCAAAAACACAGTTTCTGAGGCACATTTCTCAAATTATGGCATCAGCTTCAAAGAAACAAAACTTAACAAAACAGGACCTAGCAGTGAAATGTGGGGAATCTTAAGTCATTCTTTTCTCTGGCACATTCTAGAAAAAGCCACATGATTAAATATGATATTTATAACATAACACAAAAGATAAATAGGTATTAAAAATAAATTACTTCAAGTAAAGGAAAGCACTGTCTCTGGCTCCACATGTGCTTTACTACTACAGATAATTTATTTACTCAATTAAAGAGACTGTATGCATGTAACAGTGCAGCGATCCAAAGCTTATGTTCTCAGAAGCTCAGTATCCTTCCTTTAAAAATCACAATTAAGCCCCGACCAGTATAGTTGGTTGGAGGTTGCGTCATCCCACAGACCAAAAGGTCCTGGGTTCAATTCCAGCGAGGGCACAGAGGCCAAGTTGCAGGTTCAATCTCTGGTTGGGCAACCAGTGCAACCAGTTGGTGTTTCTCACTTCTCTCTTTCTCTCTGTTTCTTGCCATTCCTTTCCCCCTCAAAGTAATTTTAAAATGTCCTTAGGTGAGAATTAAAAACAAAACCACAATTGACACATATGAAAACCAGATCTCAAAAGGCTTTAACTACAAACTTAAAATTCAAATCAATATCCCCAAAACATGTTGCTACTCTAGGGCACATTTTGATAATATCTAAGATTAAATGGTAAAGAGAAAACCTCAGAAGGCTAACCAATTTTGCTTTTTACAAAATACAAAAACATTTTAAAACTGGTCAATCCCCATTCCACATAGCCATTTACAAATAGCTGTTTTAAGATATGTATCCCAAATGTAACAAACTAGAAATTAGCAATCACATAATGCAATGTAATGAAAGAGCTAGAATCCAGGAAGTTGAGGTTACCTTTATCATTAACTACTGCATACACTGAGCAAAGCACTTTGCTTCTCTAGGAATAGGTAATAGGTAAGGCTAACATAATCCTTAAAGTTTCTAAAGGTTTAACATTTATCACATGGGTTCAAATCTGAAAATGCTAAGGGATCAACAAAAGTAATCTGAGAACAAAAGACACTGTTTTAGTCAGAAATGTTCTTTCTCCAATGTCTCACAGAAGATATACATTTCAATCATTAAAATACACATATTAATACAGACCAAAGAATTGCCATATTAAACGCCATTGCAGAATAGATTCTTTGCCCTTCTCTCCAAAGTTGCTCTTACAACTAGCATATTAATCTATCAAAACTTCAAATGGAGAAATTTCAGAAATATTATGCATTGCAAATAATCTTTGTATTTAAAACTTTCATTTCGTATGTCTTTATATTCTTGTGTTTACAGGGGCAAAAAAATCCTTTTTCAACTAATTACAAAATTATCTTAAAATCAATTGCTTTACTTGATTTTATATCTAATTTTACATGGATACTTCATTCTCCCACTTTTTGTTTTTCTACTAACAAGTTTTACATTTTTAGTCAATATGCCAATATATTTATGCTTCAACCTTATGTCATAACTTAGACAGTATACAGGCATTCTTCTGTATTTTTTTCTAGACCACCACTTATACCATACACCAGAATAAACTCAAGATGGATAAAAGACTTAAACATAAGCTGCACCAACATAAAAGTCCTAGAGGAAAACACAAGCAGTAAAATTTCAGCTACCCCATGCAATGGTATTTTCACCAATATTTCTCCAAGGGCAAGGGAAATAAAGGTACAAATAAACAAATGAGACTATATCAAACTAAAATGGTTTGATCTCCAAAATAAATGAAGAATTTAAATGACTCAACACCAGGAAGATAGACAACCCAATTTAAAAATGGAAAAAGGATCTGAACAGGTACTTCTCAGAGGAGGACATACAGGGGGCCTATAGCCCTATGAAAGAATGCTCAACATCACCAGCCATGGGAGAGATACAAATTAAACCAAAATGAGATACCACCACACTCCGGTCAGAATGGCCATCATTAACAAATCAACAAGTACTGGCCAGGATGTGGAGAAAAGGGAACCTTTATGTACTGTTGGTAGGAATGCAGATAGCATGGAAGTTCCTCAAAAAACTAAAAATGGAACTGCCTTATGATCCAGCATTTCCACTGCTAATATTATACCTGAAAAATTCTGAATCACCAATTCAAAAGAACCTATGCAACCCTATATTCATAGCAGTGCTATTTACAATAACCAAGTTTTGGAAACAGCTTAAGTGGCCATTAAAGAATGAATGTATAAAAAACACTGTGGTGCATTTATACAAGGAATATTACACAAACCAAAGAAAGAACTCCTACCTTTTGTGACAGCATAAATAGAACTGGAAAGTATTATTCTTAGCAAAGTAAGCCAGGCAGCGAAAGACAAATACCGTTTGATCTCACCTAATACAGGAAACTAATGAACAAAACAAATGAGCAAAATAGAACCAGAGGCATGGAAACAAGGAACAGAGACCAGATGGGAGGGGGAGGGGGAGAAGGGGAAAGAAGAAGGGGAAGAGTTTAGTCAAGGAACTAGTATAAATGACCCCTGGACAGGGACAACAGGGTGGGGACTGACTATGGGAGAGGGGGTGTAGTGGGTGGGGCAGGGGAGCCTTATAGTGAAAAAATGGGTCAACTGTAATAGAACAACAATAAACTACAAGGGTTGAAAAAATGCTAAGTGAGTCTATCTGAAATGCTAAATATTAAGACCCACAGTAACAAAATTTAAAAAGCCTTTGAGAAGCCTATCAACAGACTTGACACAGCTGAAGAAACAATAACTTTGCAATTAGGCAAACAAAATTATCAAAGCTGAAACTAAACAGGAAAAAAAGAATGGAGAAAAAAATGTTTATGAATAGGAGAAAATAGTTTCCAATTCATTTTATGAGGCCAGGAGTATCCTGATGCTAAATTCAGACAAAGAAATTACAAGAAGAGTATAGATCTCTTGTATCTCATAGATGCAAAAATCCTCAACCAAAATATTACTAAATCAAATGCAATAACTTATACAAAACATAATACACCACAACTGATAAGGGATTATAAATGCAAAATGATCAACACTGAAAGCTAAATCACTGTAATTCACCAGATCAACAAACTAGAAGAAAAATACTGTGGTACCAACAAATGCAAAAAGGAAAAGAAAAAAAGCATTTGAGAAAATCCAACCTCTATTCATGACAAAATTCTCAGCACAACAGGAATAGAAGGGCCCTTACGTAACCTGATGAAGTATATCTACTAAAATTTACTGCTAACATCATATTTAGTAATAAAAAATAATGTTTTCTCTTAAAGATTTAGAATAAGGACCTCAGCTGTCACAACTCCTATTAAATAACAACATATTCCAGAATCCTAGTTAGGGCAATAAGAAAAAAATAAATAAAAGGCATACCGACTGAAAAGGGATAAACCTGCCTCTATTACAAATAGCATGATTTTCTACATATGTAGAAAAATCACAAATAATCTTCACAAAAAGCTCCTAGAACAAACGCATGAGTTTAGCAAGGTTGCAGAATTCAATTAAAGCAATTTTCACTAAAAGTATAACATATTAACATATATTAAATAGTTTTCATTATCACTACTAAGCACCATTAACTGAGTACGTACTTAATACTTCATGAACAAAGTAATTTAAAATTCTAATAAATTTTAAATCTGATATGACATCCAAGCTTGAATTAAATTTTCAAAGGAGGTATTTTTTGCTCTTAAAAGCTCTTATGCTCCATGTTGTTTAGGGATTTCTCTAATTTTCAAACCATGTTAAAGTGAAACTGTTCTAGGATGCTGTGTTGTATGATGGTTTCCCTCCATTTTCGAATGGTGGTAGAGAGAAACCATGTCATAGAAGTGCCATGTTATATGGGGGTTACCTGCGTAGGCAACCTGGAATGGCCAAAGGCCCCCAGGTAAACAAAGGCACTATCGGGCAGGATATTCCCAGGTATTCGAGTTTACCTTCTAGACTATGCAAAGGCCAAACTTAGGCAGCTGGGATGCCCAATGTCAAAACAACATTCTGACACCAAATGTGTTAATTTTTTGCCCTCACACCAACTAGTTTCTTACCTCTCCAGAAACCAACTGGGCGTCCTACAATTCATTTTAATGTTGCCAGTACTATTCAGTCAGCATCAGACAACTCAGGCTTTTGGGATCAGTTCCATAAGTCTGTCCTCACTTCAGATTCCAGTAGTATGTTACCACACTCTGACTTTACTAACTCTCACCTCCTTTCAGGTTCAAAAATTTGCTAGATCAGCTAAAAATAAACCCTCCAGAGAACACTTTATTTACTATTATCAGTTTCTGATGTAAGACAGAAATGAACAGCCAGATGAAAAGGTAGACAGAGCAAGGTGCAGATGGGCCAGGATATAGGAGTTTCTGTCTCCACCAAGTTGGATGAAGTGTGTCCACCCATTAAGTGGATATGTTCTCCAACTCTGAAGCTCTCCAATCTCCATTGTTCAAGGATTTTTAATGTAGGCTCTACTCATGGGCATGACTGATTAAATCATTGGCCATTAGAGACTGGCCTCAATCTCCTTGGAGGTCCAGGAGTGGGACTGAAAGTTCCAACCCTCTAATCACATTGGTTGGTTCCTCAGGCAACCAGCCCCCATTCCAAAGCTATCTATGGGCCCACCAAAGAGTCACCTCATTAACATCAACTCAGGTATGGTTGAAAAAGACTTGTTAGGACTATCAGAAAATACTCCTTTCAGGAAAGTACAAGGATTTTAGGAGCTAAGGCTAAACTGGGAACAAAGACTAAACACTTTTTATTATGCTATTCCTTTGCTGCGCAACCTAAAATCATCACACTAAGAGAAAGCAACCAAACTGAAAAGGCTACAAAGTGTATGATTCCATTTATAATGACATTCTAGAAAACCCCAAACTACAGGGGCATTGAATAGATCAGTGATTGTCAAGGTCCTAGTGTGTGGGAGAATAGCTTGACTACCAATGGACACAAGATAATATTTTTGTTTTGATTGTGATGGTGATTACAAAAATGCATGTGCTTATCAAAACTCACAAAATAATGATTTTTACTGTGTAAACTATACCTCAGTTAACGTGATTAAGACAATCAACAATATAGATACATTCATCTGAAACAATTTAATCCCTTCAAAATAGCAAAAACAAAGAAAAAAGACTATGTAGGCAACAAGACAAAAGCCTTGACTAAGTGAAAAGCAATAAAAAATTGTATCTCTGGTGCTTTATAAAAATTATGCATACAGAGCCCTGGCTGGTGGCTCAGTGGATAAGGTGCCAGCCTGCAAACCCAAAGGTCACTGGTTCAATTCCCCAGCCAAGGCACATAACAAGGTTGCAAGCCATGTCTCCAGCCAGGTTTGTAGCTGGAGGAAGGTGAAAGGCAACCATACATGGATGTCTCTCTCCTTTTCTGTCTCCTTCCTTTCCCCTCCCTCTAAAACTAATAAATAAAATCTTATAAAAAATTATGCATACACATAGCCAAAGGAAAACATTTCGATTCACTGGCTGACAGGATAATTGGTGACTATTTCTTCTTTCATATTTCAAGTTCCATTAATATTGTCTGTGGGATAATAAGCAAATAAGCTACTTAATTTTTTTTTGTAATAGGTGATAGTATAATATTGGTAGACTGAAACCTAAAATGACTCCCAGTGACCCAAGCACTTGTAGAATACACTCTCCTTGAGGATGAGTAGAACTTAACAACTTGTTCTTAATAAATGGAATATGATGAAATATCATTCTCATGAATTATTTTCTTGGCAAAGGTGAAAAGATTTTGCAGATGTAGTTTAAGGTCCCTGATGGGAGTTAAATTAATTAAAGGAGAGATTTTCCTACCTAATAAGGTGAGTTCTCTAAAAGAGGGTCTACAGATCAGGGGCTTTCCTGTGGCTTTGAAAAGCAAGGTGACCTGAATTCTATAGCTAAAAACATGTATTCAAGCCAATAACCATGTGAACTTGGGAAGAAGACCCAGAGCCTCAATGACACCTCAGCTTTGTGGGACCCTGACTGAGCAAAGGACTCAGCTTAAATTGTGCAAGACTACTGATCCATGGAAACTAAGATAATAAATCCCAGTTTTAAAATGCTAACTGTTGCAATTTGTTACAAAGCAAAAGCCTAATCCAGAAATTAAAATTACTTTCTGGAGAATATTGGCTTTACCCAGGGGTACTCCCTTAGCTCATCTCAAATTAGAGGACATGTCCTGTTCTTGTTAGGCATTCCAATTTTCACAAAAGGATGTGAACCTTGATATAGTTTCACTGAATATTTCATCAATAACACAAAGGACCAGTATTTCTGAGAGTCACCAGGAAATATAATTTCAAATTCACTGCTGCCTACCACCTAGAAGAAGATCCACATAGAACAATGTTTATGGTGAACTGTCTACAGGATAGTTTATATCACCCATCTAGTCACTCTAAAATTTTGATTCTTTGAGGAGGGAGAAGGCAATTAGTATTAAAATCTCTAAGGTAACATGTGGCTATAGTTATTTTATTTTATTTTTTTTTAAGATTTTATTTCATTATTTTTAGAAAGAGGGGGAAGGGAGAGAGGCAGAGAGGGAGAGATACATCAATGTATGGTTGCTCCTCACCTGCCTCCAGCCACAGACCTGACTGGAGACCTGGTTTGCAACCTGGTTACGTGCCCTGGCTGGGGAATCGAACCTGCGACCTTTGGGTTCGCAGGCCGGCACCTTATCCACTGTACTACCAGCCAGGGTATAGTTATTTTTAAATGCCTATTTTAATGAAATACTTCTATATTTCTTTTTAAAGACTTGCTTTTGAGATAAACCACAGAAAACAAAATTTTCTTGGTCAACAGGAATAGCTGCAAGAAAAAACTCTCTTATCTATTATTTTAACTAATTTGCACCAGAGGGTTAGGGGAAGAAGTAATAACAGAAATGGGGGGGAGGAGTGGTAAATGGATAGGAAGTTTTTAAGTTTGTCTAAGCTTTTAAAAGATGGGAATGAGAACTCTAATAAATTCTACTGAGGAACCCTACAGAGCAGGGAGTGGGGTTTCTAGAATGTACGTATCATACTGGTTTGCCATAAAGCTGATTTCACTAGGTTTAATCATGGATGGCATTCCACTAACAATTCTGAGAAATGTTACAACCCAAAGTGCCTTCAGACATAGTCAAATGACACCTGAGGGGCATAACTGTCCCCTATTGCTCTAGATTTTGAAAAAAGTTTTTAAGTTCTAACAACTGGGGGTTATAACAACCAAGTTTCCCCTTTACGCCCCTCACCTCTTTTTTATAGAAGGAGGGCTTGTTCCTTGAAAACTTCACAAAAGAAGATAGATTACTTGCCCATAATACATTTAAGTATCTTGATAATAGCTGCAAGTAAGATTGTTATTTGATTTTCTACAAAAAATATTTAGTTCATTAGTATATATTTTAAACTATGATTCATTTCTAATTTTCCCATTAGGCACTAGGATTAAAAGATTTAATCATATCTTCTCTATAACCCAAACACATTATATTGCCATGAGCACAGTACTTCAACAAAGCAATGGCTCACACATAGCAAGTGAGACCTATTAAGCCTGTGACAAGCATTTAATATGAAACACTGAATTTAGTCCTAACAATATTCTTAAGAGATATTATCCCCACCTTATCAAGTAAAGAAACTGAGGCTAAAAAAGAATAACAAGACTAAGTCAAACTGCCAATAAGTAATAGTCAGGTTTGAATTGCCAGTCTCCAAAGCCCGTGTTTACATTCACTACACTAGATATGCTTCCCTAGGAATGATCCCAAGAATCATCATTTCAAATTACTAAATCAATGGACTTACCTTTTGAGATAATACTGTTTTCCAATTGAACAAGTTTTGAATATATCATTTTTAGTGTAACTCTTTCAAATGAACAATACCTTTTCCCCAGTATTTAGTCCCTCTATCCTCAGAACAAGCACCGTGTTTATTTGAACTTCAGTAAGTAGCCTTGGTAATAGGAGAAAATGTGGTTGAAGAACTCAAAAACAAATAGGGTTGAAAACAAGACTCTGATCAAGCCAATAAATGCAACAGAAAACTTAGTTTATCTTTTCTTTTAAAAAATGTTAATAGATGAGAATATCCATTCCAATTTATATATCTAAATTGATTATGAGTACTAATGAGTACATTTAATTTCTATTGCCTTTGATTCTGAAATAAAAATGACATACTTCTGATAGAAGCCAGTCTCACCAAGAAAACAGTTAATTAAAAAAGGGAGCCCTTGTAGCCCTGGCTGGTGGCTCAATGGATAGGTACTGGCTTGTGAACCCAAAGGTCACTGTTGCTGGTTCGATTCCCAGCCAAGGCACATAACCAGGTTGGTAAGTCAGGTCTCCAGCCAGGTTTGTAGCTGTAGGCAGGTGAAAGGCAACCATACATTGATGTTTCTCTCCCTTTCTTCCTCCTTCCCTGCCCTTCTCTCCAAAAACAATAAATAAAATCTTTAAAAAAACAAACAACTGTTCAGTCTAGGTTCTTTTAAAAGTGGGTTGAATGAATCTTTTTAAAATGAATATTTAAAGCTCACTGTAATATATATTTAAAGATAATACTACTGATACTACATCAGGGACATGTTGTTAGAGTTGATCACAAATAATTAATAAAATAGCAATAAACAGAGAAAATAAGAATAAAGTTTTATATAACACATCTTAGGTGAGTAAGCTGAGAGGAACACTACTTTTCCCATAATTTGATAACCGAAGATAAATCAGTTAGGAGCCAGCCTCACTTCGGGCTACAGGAAACTGAGGAAAGCTTGAGGGCGCTTCAGCCGCAGCCCCATGCTGCTTCTTCCTCTGGGTGCTGCTTAGCCGGTGGCCATCCGTTCATTATAATAGGTACTCTTTTCCGCACATGCGGAGTGCTGCAACATACATGTGAGGAGCTGTGCTGGATTCCTTACAAATACAAAATAAATAAATAAGGATGTAGTAGGAGTAACTAAATGAGGGCTAGAAGGATAAAAGGCTGTGATAGAGGAGGACCAAACTTGGTATTTCTGAAGTGGAGCATTCAAGCTGACTGAAAGAATTAATGTTTATCCTTGGAAAAGAACAAGATAAATAAATAAACAGAATTGAAAGCTGTTCCAGATGATGTGAAGGTAATGGGAAACAATGTTGCTGGATGGGCCACACATGTGGGCACAGAAGATACTTTGAGGAATGATAAGAATAGAAAGCAAGACAGTGAGCTTTATTTTTCAACAAGTGGAGGTCCACAGGCAATGGGAATGAAGAAGGGAAGTATGATTGGGAAGCATAAACTTCAAGGTCCTAGGACTTTCACAAGAGGGAAGAATAATGTTCTGAAATTGGCACTGGATAGTGAGGGGTAGACACTGTATCTCATGACCACAGGAATAAAAAAAAAAAAAAAAGGAGAAATAAAAGCCAAGTTAGGGAAGGATTTACCAAAAATTAGCCAGTATAAACCAATGGAGATTTGAGAAAAGAAAAACTAATATTTACAAACAAATACCTTTTCCTCTACAGGCAGGTTAAATTTTTTAAGTTAATACACTTTCTTTGTTGCCCTCTGCTACAAAGTAGGCTATCAAATAAATGTAATAAAAGAGTGGAACCTATCTATGATTTTAGTGGCCTCTAGACAATCTTCAAAGCATTAGGTATTAAATAGGACAAAAGGCCAATGTTGAAATATTACAGTAAAATATTTTTGAGCATTTCACAGAACAATGTAAAAAGTCTATGCAACTTTGAAAATTTAATTCAATTTGGTCATTCTCAGTAGGCCAAGGATTATGACAAGTGATATTGACCAAAGGGTAAAATAAATGAGACAATGAACAGTTAGATAAAAATACAACCATTACAAAAGCTATTAAAATTCCTAATTATGTCCACCTTATCATACACAATAAATTATCCTATTCAATTCAAAAGTCAACAAGACACAAATACATCAATCTCATTTTATCTGTACCTGAATTTTGATTCTCTCCTAATAAGATAAAAATACAAAACTAATTATATAAGATCCTTTTCCAAAGTGTTTTCAATGAAGCCAGGGTTTCAAAAGTAATTTTGAAAAAATTTTAATAAACATGAAAGACAAAAATTCAGAACAAAACTGCCTACAAGTACTAAAAAACATTAGTTGAATAACCTACTTTTCTTAACTACTTCTCTCATTCTCATAAAAATTCCAAAAACAGACTCACACTAGGCAAGAGAAAGGTATGTTTATTTTGCTTGTGCAAAATATTTTTGTATCATCTTTTATATTTTATTCCTCTGTCCCAGTGATTTACCTTCTTATTCTATTTCATGTTATTCAGTTTTTAGCTCTTCATATTTCTTTTCACAGAACAAATTTTTAAGTTAAAAAAACTGTAAGCTTAATGCTGTAATTATGAGAAATCATGAATACAACTAAAACAAAGTAAACTGAAAAGAAACTGGAGCCAAATAACGTCTTCTGAAACAACCAATAACACTTGTTAAATTTAAGAAAGTTCAGAACTGAAGTTTTAAAAATTTTAATAAGTAGTTAGCTTCCTGACCAACCTGAAAGGAACAGCTTAAGGTCTAGCATTCCTTCCAGTGTGGCCACAGGTCTGATCTTCCCTCAGAGCCTCAGGTAGCACTGACAGTATTATCAGGCAAGATGCATGAGGTACGGAGTGTGCTGAGGAACGGGGGTGAGGATGGGGGCACGGACCCTCTCAGACCACTCCTCTTAGCTTTCTATGGTCCAAGCACAATTTGCCATGTTGCATTCCTCAAATGTGCCTTGCTGGCTCCAACCAAATGAGCCTTGGATATGCTGTGCCCTTTGTTAGACACACTTTCCCATTCACAATCTTTAAACCTCAGCTAAATCAACACCTCTTCCAAAAAGCCCCTCAGACACCCTCACCTAAAGTGGCCTCCCCAGTTATTCTTCCTTTCTCACCCTCCTATTTCCTTTACAGCACTTGACATAATCTATAATTGTTATTAGTTCGTATGAAGTCTGTCCGGGAAAAGTCCAGGTATTGTTAATACCTGGTATTGTCATACCATTTGCACGACATCAGTGTAACCTGGGAGCCAAGGAGTGTGTACTAGTATGCGCATGATGACGATGACTTCACTGTACTAGTCAGTGGGGATGACTGAGCCATTGAATGAGCATGTGTACCGTGTGGCCATCGCATTCAAAATGACTGAGCTAGTAGAGCAGTGAAGCCACATCAAATTTTGCAGTAAGCTGGGCCACCACTCTGCACAAACTATTCAGGTGATTCAGAAGGACACAGCTATGGGCAATAGGCGGTTGGCAGCTTCATCTCACAATGCTCCCATTCATGCATCAAGTCTCCTGCAGAGTATTTCAGTGAAACATCAAATTACCTAGGTTACTCAGCCCCCTACACCCCAGAATTGGCAACTTTGGATGTTTCCCAAAACTAAAATCACCTTTGAAAGAAAAGAGATTTCAGAACATGATGAGATTCAGGGAAATACGACAGGGCAGCCAATGGTGACTGGGAGAATATGTGAGGCCCCAAGGTGCCTACCTGGAAGGGGATTAAAGGCATCACTGTCCTGTGTACAATGTTTCTTATATCCTGTAGCTTCTTCAGTAAACATCTCTATTTTTCATATTGTATGGCTCCAGACCTTCTGGACAGACTTTATCTTATATTTGTCTCATTAACAAGAACAGAAGCTTGATGAGGGCAGAGACCTTGTCTTATTTCATTATCTGCACCTGTACTCTTAACCCTCCTTTTTTCTTGCATATAGTAGTAAGCTTGGTTGTGGATTTAAAATATATAAAAAAGAGAAAAGGAGAAGCTTCCTTTTCTTTCCTCTCCTTTTTCTCAATGTCCTAAGAAGACAGATATGAGTATAAATACTGCCCAAGCTAATCCGTACCATTAAGAGCCCCTTCTTTACCATGTTTAAAAATTTGCTTTGGAGGACAAAATTTAAATTTATGCCTTGGTTTTGCTCCATTTCACACTGTCACCATAAAATCTTTCATGGTTGTTCCCATGTCAGCTCAGAGCTACAATCCTCCTCAGGGGAAAAGGCAGGTTCAGGCTCCAAACTCTTTCCAGACAAATAAGGAAACTTTCAGAGAGCTTTCTAAGCAGTTGAATCAGATGGCTGCCACAACACTCCTATGGGAGTCCCAAGAGGAAGTTTTCTTGCCAACTTCATAAATAGCTATTTGTCACCACAAAATAGAGAATTCATTCTAAACTAAAAGAAGAAAAAAATCCAACCTAGCAGAAATTCCTTGCCTTTACAGAGAGTTTATTTTTAAATAATACATAGAACAATTAAAACTCTTTCTCTGAAAGGCAAGCTGAATCTCCAAATAAAATTTCCTTCCAATATGAACAAAATCTGACAAAATTAATCATGAAAAGGGAAGTTTTCATCTACAAAAAAGTTTTATTCATTTATTTATTTAATTGTATTTTCTTTATTATTTTTCAGAGAGAGGGGAAGGGAGAAAGGAAGAGAAGGAGAGAAGCATCAATGTATGGTTGCCTTTCACCTGCCTCCAGCTACGGACCTGGCTGGAGATCTGGCTGGCAACCTGGTTATGTTGCCCTGGCTGTGAATTGAACCAGTGACCTTTGGGTTCACAGGCTGGTGCCTTAGCCACTGCGCCACCAACCAAGGCTAACACAATAAAGATTTTATAGATAATTTTTTTAAGTTACTTTAAATACAAATACTCATTTAAAACTGAAAAAAAAATACACTTTAAAAAAAAAAAAAAAATACACTTTTTTTATACACCAAGCTGAAAGTTGCAAGTCAAAAATGGGGTTGAGAGGTAGAAGGCAGGGAGGGATCAAAGCAATTAGAAATAATTCAGACAAATAACTTACCATAGTTTTGCCTGAATGGTCCCAATATTGACTAAAGCCTTCACACTGTTTTAGCCATCAGATTTTGAATAAAATGAGTCTAAGGTAACAGGTACATTTCAAGGAAAGTGTCAGATAAAAGTATTAGTGTTTCATTTAAAGAAAAAGAAAAATGATTTAAAATTGACTAGATTTACTTCTTTCAAACCTCCCACCCTTTGTCCCTTGTCTTGTTTTTTAACAATATTCATAACCCAAGAAAATTCACTGGGTATAGAGACGATGAAGTTATGTATTTACAGCAGAAAATTTTAAATAGACACTATTAAAATCTAAATGGATTACAAAAAAATACAAAACTAATCTATTTTTAACATATTTTATTTATTTTGCTATTACAGTTGTCCCAATTTTCCCCCCTTTGTCCCTCTCCACCCAGTACCCCATTTCCTCTGGCATTGTCCCCCTTAGTTCATGTCCATGTGTCATGCATATCAGTTCTTTGGCTTAATTCTTAACATCCCCCTGTCTATTCTGTAACCACCAATGTGTACTTTTTTTTTCCTTTCATATCCAGACAATTCACCATTGAATTACTACCTTCTCAAATCATTAATACAAAGTTTTCTTTTCATTATTTCAAAATGCCTACATTAATTCATTTGTTTAAAGAATTACTCTTTTATGTAATATGAATTGCAATATTACCAAACACATGCAAAAATATTTACATACATACATATTTTTACACATACTTAAATCTAAATGGACAGCTATATAAAACTCACAGGCTATTTTTAAGTAGAAACAAAATTTCTGATTTCTGAAAGTACAGACCTTTTTTTTTTTAAGATTTTATTTATTATTTTCAGAGAGGTGGGGAGAGAGGCAGAGAGGCAGAGAAACATCCATGTATGGTTGCCTTTCACCTGTCTCGAGATAGGGACCCGGCTGGAGACCTGGCTTGCAACCTGGTTATGTGCCCAGCTGGGGAATCAAACCAGCAACCTTTGGGTTCGCAGGCCAGCACCTTAGCCACTGTACCAGCAGCCAGGGCGTATTCATATTTTTAAAAGCTCCCAACAAGAGATTTTAAATTAGGGTTGAGTACCACTGCTATGGAAAATGGAAGGAGGCAAGAGACTGCTTTTTAAGGTCCAGTTACTTTGATTTGGTTAAGTCTCTGAACTCATAATCTTTTTGCTTTTTGCTTGGTTTAATGTGTATCCATCCATGTTTGTCTTCCCCATTAAGTAAACCTCATTGCCACTGAGGACAAAGCCTGTCTTGCACATACTCGGTTACTGCAATAGTCTTAATGTCTGGTTATTAGATGTCTTTTCATATGGGCCGTTCTGCCTTGATGGATTCTGCTTCCTTGGAGTCTGCCAGGTGGGCAGGTGGGGTGGAACTCGGGGCAGGTTTAGACATCAGGGATGTGCATAGACTGACTAACCACCACCTTCCCTAGGACTCCAGAGTACCAGGCACTGTGGGCCCGGGACCCACTGGTAGCTGTCTGCGGAACTGAAAGTATAGACTTTTAAAATAATAAATTCAACAGTACCTAAAGAAGACACGATAAATATTCTGCTCTCACACATAAACTAATTTATGGTTAGGCCTGTTTCTTACAGATCACGTAATCGACCACTACAAAAGGAAGTAATAGACATATCAACATAGAAAATGCTGGTAAAATTAGAAGGCTTCCGAACTACTTCAGGAATGTTTTCTTTCTAATACAGATCCTTAGGTCACATTTCAAAAAAAGAAAAAGTGTGTGAGAGAAATATATACTCTTAAACTCATCAATTTCCCTCCTAGGAATCTTGTCCTATCAAAATACATGGACAAATGCATAAGAATATACACACAATGATATTTCTTGCAGTATTATTAAAATATTATTACTGACAGAGAAAACCTGAAGAGAAGTAAAATGTATGTTTATAAGTGTTATAAGTTTATAAATGAGGAAACAAGCTCATTCTAGTAAGAGGTCACTTTTGCAAAAACAAAGGCATACCACATACATCACCTAAACAGACAACTACCAAAAATACCTTCTCTTCACTTATCCCTCAAAGCTGAGGTCAAGTGCTATCACCTTGAGGAAACCTTCCTTGATGCCCACCTTCCCTCTATGAAAGATGAGCCTCCTGTGAACTTTCATACCAAAACCAAATATTTGCAAAACTGTGATTTAATTATTAACAAAGACAGGACCATGTTTTTTATCTACTTCTCCAAGTGCCAACCAGTGTCCATGCATTAAAAAACAAAAAAAGTCCTGACTGGCATGGCTCAATTGGTTAAACATCATCCTGCAAAAGCAAAAGGTCACAGATTCACTTCCCTGTCAGGGCGCATGCCAGGGTTGCAGGCTGACCCCCCCGCTGGGGTGTGAGTGAGGGGCAGTCAATCAATGTTTTTCCAGCTCTCTTTTCCCTCCATTTTCTACTCTCTAAAAATAAATATTTTTTAAACACCTTATTTCATAGGTATATTCACTGAAAAACTAAGTAGCAATGGTCACCCACAGCACCTAGATTATAGTCTCTAAATACCAAGGTACTTTGAGCAAATGGCCAATTGTACATCCAGAACATTCACAAGATGACACCGTGATGTCTTTGCCTTGTCATACCAAAAAATAAAGTAATTAAGGGCTCTAAAGTCATGTCAAGAGGATATAAGAGCCAACCTGAAGAGCCTTTCACTAGCCCGTATGAATATCAATAAAGAAAGAAAACAATGTCAAGTACTTAAATATTCCTGAATTCATAAAATATACTATATTTATTTCATCACCCTTGGAAGATCCTAAATAACCAGCTCATTAGTTTCAAAATTGATAAATAAAAGTAAATAACTGAGCATTTATCCTTCCTTTCCTATTTAAACCTTTAAATAATTTAAAAGGAAAAATTTCTGTTTAAAAATAGTTTAGCTATTAAATATCAAGAAGAAATTATTTTTAAAAAGAATACCACCATTTGCACCCTCTCATGAACTAAGGATCTACGAAATGATCATCAACAACTAACAGACATTATGTGCCTCTTAATGGAAAAAACACAATACAACTTAAAAGGTGGTGTTGCCAATAAACTCAAGACTGAATTTGATCAAGCTTCTAAACCTAATTGCCAATTTGTAGGAAATGCAGGGGCAGTGGGACATGTTAAATGGTACCATAGGTATGCATCAGCAAAGTCGAAACTGAGGGAGACTCGAGGATAATAGCCTAATTTCTTCAGTAAAAAAGTACAAAGGGGCCCTGGCTGGATAAGGCATTGGCCCTGGAACCAAAGAGTTGTTGGTTTGATTCCCAACCAGGGCTCATAACCAGGTTACAAGCCAAGTCTTCAGCCAGGTCTGTAGCTGGAAGCAGGTAAAAGGTAACCACACATTGATGTCTCTCTCCCTCTCTGCCTCCCTCCCTTCCCCTCTCTCTAAAAATAATAAATAAAATCTTTTTAAAAAAAAGTACAAGGGGATGGAATGGGGTAGGAAGAGGAAATTTACAGATTAAAAAAATTTGAGACAGAACACTGTTGTACAGACCTTATTTTTATCTCAATTCAAGCAATTTTTTCACAACAGAAAAAATACATAATTGGGGAAACAGGAGTATTGGGCAGTTGCTATTAAAAGACTGGATTTTGTTTTGACCCTTTTGTAAGAGAAGGATAATGGTAGGAAGAAAGGAACGCTTGGATCTTCAAGAAACATTTTTTAACATATTCACAGATTAATTTATATGATTTGCTTCAAAATAATCTCACACAGGGTGGAGCTGGCAACTACTGATGGTGGCCATTGATTCGTAATTGTTTAAACTAATTGCTGAATACATGGGGATTCTTTACAATTCTATTTTTGTGTATATCCAAACTTCCCATAATGGTAACTAAAAAATTTTAAATGTTGCAAAGCTTGAGACATAATATATTGGTGGGAAGTAAAGAGGCTGAGTAGGAGGGACAAACTGATTTTTTTTAAAGGGGTGGAAGGGCCAAACAGCATAAAATAATATAGTGGGGTTCTCAAACATCAATGTGCATCGGAATCACTTAGTAAAACAGATTGCTCTCCCCAATACCAGTTTGAGAACTTCTGTGCTAACAGATAGTTGGGCTGGGAGGCAAACTATGTATGTATTTATTTATTTATTTTTTATTTCAAGCTTTTTTCTTTTTCTTTTTTTTTTAATTTAATTGTTGTTGTAATACATCCATCCCCTTTTTGCTCCCCTCTGTCCCCCTCCCCAAACTATGTATTTATTTAAAAAGCCTGCCTGACTTGAAATTCCTCTTTAACCTCAGAAAGCCACATTTCAAAATTTTCTAGATAAAAAACCCTTAAATATTTACATGACACCTAGCAGGCAATAAAAGCTCTTCTGACACCTCCTATAGCAGTCAAAGGGCAGTGGTAGGGGGTGGGAGAAGTGAGTACGTAGAATGAAAGCAGGCTTGGCTCAATTTCCTACCTGGGTCAGTGTCCCAAAGACGTCCTCTATGGTGGGCTGAGAATGATGGGAGCGGGACTGATCAAAGACTGCACACAGGAGGAAGTCTCCTCTCCTCTGATAGTCACCTCCCCTGTGAGGCACATTATAAGATCTCCCGTCCTCTTGCATGGGTCTCTGGGTTTTATGGAAGTTGGCTATCCTTAGTGCCAGAAATTACACTAATTGTTAAGTCATGGGACAGTCCCCTGAATTCAAAGTATATGAATGTCCACCAGCTTCACCTCCATTTTTCTTTATCTCTCTTCCATAAGTTTCATTCTCTTTTTCCCCACCCTCCCCTCCCACCCCCAACTATTATGTCTCTCATTACTTCCTTCTGAGGTGTGATAACCTGAATTT
Organism: Noctilio leporinus; assembly: GCA_004026585.1. Taxonomy (NCBI): domain Eukaryota; kingdom Metazoa; phylum Chordata; class Mammalia; order Chiroptera; family Noctilionidae; genus Noctilio; species Noctilio leporinus. Next base: position 216,277 of record PVIW01001235.1, read on the forward strand.
TTGTTCCTAATCATCTTTGCCTCCTTCAATGTTAAGAAGGCTATATATATCTCCACTTAATGCCATTCAACTTGTAATGTCTATCTGTAGTCAGATTTTATTTCCCTGACTGAATGTTAGGTTTGCCATATGACTTGCAATGAAATGTGTGCAGAAATGTGATATTTGTCAGTTCTGAGCAAAGGCTTTAAATACATGTTTCTACCAGTTTTGTTACTTTTTTCCTTAGTTATAATACCAGTCCCAAAAAGAGATTGAATCCTTCAGCCTGAATCCCAGACTGAGAAGACGACTGATCGGTGGAGCAGAGCTCTGTCAACAGCCATTAACATGTAACACAAGCAAGAAAAAAACCTTTATTGTTGTAAACTACGGAAGAGTTTAAAATGATTTGTTTGTGTGGCAAACCTAGCAAAAGGTAAGTAATATACAAGGATAAAGGGATAGAAAAAATTTTAAAACAGCTACAAAAGATTTTTCTGAAAGTAGCACATAACTTCTTTTCCTTTATCAGAGAATTTTCATTATAAGAAGAATTAGCTTGAAGGATGATTTAGTTAATAAAAATTTATTTCTCAAGAGAAATGAAAATACATTTCCATGTAAAGACTTTTACATGTATGTCCATATTATCATTATTTATACTGGTCAAAAAGTGGAAAGAATTCAAATGTCTATCGACTGCCTATTAAGTAAATGTTATATATCCGTGCAAAAGAATTTTATTCAGCAACAAAAATGAAATACGAATACACGCTACAAATGGCTGAACCTTGAAAACATTTTGCCAAGTGAAAGAATTCAGTTACAACAGACCACATATTATATGATTTCATTAATATGACTGGGAAATGATTGCTAAAATGTATGGAATTTCTTTTGGGGATGATTAAGGGGTTTTAAAACTGATTGTGATAATGGTTATATGGCTCTACAAATGTTAAAAACTATAGAACTGTATCCTTTATTTGGGTAAATTAGAAGGTATGTAAATTATATCTTAATAAAGCTATTATTTTTAAGACTATAAACAGATGGTTTAAAAAAGTTAAATCGGTATAAATGAAGTCAATTTTCTGTTCTAAAGTTATACAAGGTTTCTTTGCAAACTGGGAGAGCATTACTGGAATAACAACCTGACTAAAAAGCCCTAAGTACCTACAAAAAAGTAAGTAACATACTTTAGAAAAAGCGCAGAGCGAAGCCTTAGAGAAATTTTTAAAAATCAATTCTAATTTAACCTTCATGATATAGTCAAAAAACTGAAGCTGCCAGAAAACAAAAAATTAATCCAAAAACATTTGATAAATCTCGAAATAACTGATCACTATGAATTGTTCTATATAAGGATACAGTAAAATTGTTCTTCACCTTGGAGAGATATAAATCAGTCAATAAATATTTACTAAGTTGGGCCTTAAGGTATATGAAGGTTATTTCCTGGATATTTCGCAAATCCCCAAATTTGGAAATAATATGATGTCACCTACTGTGGCCTATAAAATGCAGCAATGGGACCTTAGAAGAATTATGCCCTTGGGGAAAAAGAGCAGAAGAGTCACCATATACTCTAAATAAAATGCTCGTCTTCAGTGAGTGACTTACTCAAACCCACATGCCTTCCTAGCATGTAAAATTCTAATTGGTGCTTAAATACATTTATAAAAATTAGTCGTTCCTGGGTCTCACTAAAGTTGGAAGAAAAACTGACCCTACTTTGTGCTGGGCTGACCCCATTCTGTGCAATTGGAGCTTTACCTGAGATCTTCACAGAATTAGAAATCTCCTGTTTCCTGCTTAGACAGTTTCTAGGTGTACCCATTGAAGAAGGTAAGAAAAGAGCAATGGTGCAATAGTTGTCTAAGGATTAAGTGCTTATGGTGAATATATCTATGATCCTTGTTGACAAGAGAAAGAGTATAGTGCAGTCAGGGGTAATTTGGGCAAAATTGGTTTGACTAATCTTTTGTGCATAGAAGCAGGAGAAAAAATTGCCCTTAGCCAAAGAGTTGAGAAATGGTGGCATTTAGTTGGTTGGGGTCAAATAAGGGGAGCAGCAATCAAGCCAACAGTAGAGGACAAAAGAAGAACTCCAGTTAAAATTATATTTGGATAAAGTCAGGTTCTCTCTTAACAACCTAGGGTTATATTTTCAAAGCAATGCTGAGGAATGAATTTCACAGCTCTTTATTTTAGTATTTAGTTGTTGCTCTCATGTTTTCATGATAAAATATTAACCTCTACTACTAAAATAGTATCTGTAAGTACAAAAATTGGCATAGTGTTGCACTGATTCTACCAGAAATTAATTATTCTCAAATAATGTCTAATTTATCTATCAACACAGGTTTGAAATGAAACTACTTGCTAAGCCAGCTTTTGCTATATCACACACATATCGCTGAACCAGTTTCAAAACAAAGGTTTTCTTTTATTTTTATGACTCATCCTGGAGTAGCTCCAGGCTTGAAAGGCTTATTATACCAGTAATAACTTGAAGACACAAATTCTTGAAAACCAGTTTCCCTTTGCTTCATATTTTATGTTGCAATTTTGAGTGAAAACAAATTAAGTAGGTCAAATAAAATTATTCTTTAGAGCATAAAATGAAATAAAAAATTTAAATACTAGCTCCTGTACCTTCAAGGTCTCAAACAGCTGAAACAAACAACTCAAGAATGTTATCTTTGCATACAAAGTATTAATACAGGAAAAGTGACAGATATACACACACAAAAACTACCTTCTTCCTTTTCTCAACAACTTTACAAACTAGTCGAGGAAACAAAACAATCAATTAATGGTATAGTTGTCACTGAGTTTGGCAATAATAAAAGATATTAGCCATTTTGTGCCAGACCTCATACTAAGCACATGACAAACATTAACTGATTTAATTCTAAAAAGCCCATGAGAGGCCTTAAAAACCCTAGATTGCAAAGTACCTTCCCAAAGATCACACAGTCAGAAAGTGGTGAGAGCAGAATTTAAATTGTGTCACTTTAAAATCTTCACTCTTATGCCCTGGTTGGTGGCATAGCGGATAAGGTGCCAGCCTGCGAACCCAAAGGTTGCTGGTTCAATTCCAGGCCAGTCTCCAGCCTGGAGGCAGGTGAAAGGCAACCAACCATACATTGATATCTTTCTCCCTCTCTGCCTCTCTCCCTAAAAATAGTAAATAAAATCTTTTTTAAAATAAATAAATGAAACAAAATAAAACCCTCACTCTTAATCACTATGGCATATTGCATAATGATCTTCAAAATAAAAGTACAAATAAATAAATAAAAAGTACATTGTTAATATTAAAATTAGAAGACAAACTGTGAGAAGAGACAGGTATAAAAGAGTGGTATGGTCTCCATTATTAAATATCGCAAGCATGCACTACAGAAGTAATGAAATTCAGAAGCATTGGATAAAGGCAGCAATTCTGCAAATTAGAAAAAAAACTGACTGAAAAAATAGCAAGTCACTAATCTAATAACAATAGAAAAAGGAGACAGCAGTAGGCTTGAGAAGCGGGCCATGCATGTGGTCTGCAAGAGATGGCTCAACCAGTCCTCTGCCTGTAATCTCTCATCTACAAGAAGCAGAGGTCTTTAGATAAGCTTCAAATAGTAGGAAAGAATTTCTTTATCTGATTAAAACTGGTTTTACTTTAACCACTACTGAAAGAAATCTTCAGTTCCAAAACACTTGTTCACTAATTATATATAAAAAAGCAATTAGCCCTGGGGTGGCTCACTGGATTGGCGCCAGCCTGCAAACCCAAGGGTTGCTGGTTCAATTCCCCAGCCAGGGCACATAACCAGGTTGCAAGCCAGGTCTCCAGCCAGGTCCTTAGCTGGAGACAGGTGAAAAGCAACCATACATTGATGTTGCTCTTCCTTTCTTCCTCTCTCCCAGCTCTTCTCTCTGAAAGTAATAAAATCTTAAAAAAATAAAAAAGCAATTAAGTTTTGTATATTAACATTATGTCCTACAATTTCCTATAAACTTTTATAATCCAGGAATATTCTTGTTGATTCTTTGGGATATTCTATATAATGATCATACAGAAATAAAAACTGAGAACAGTTTCTTTCTTTCCTTGCAATCAGCATAATTTATTTTCCTTTTCTTGTCTTACTGCACTAGCTAGGATTTTCAGTAAGATGTTAAAAGGCAATGGTGGAACATCCTTGCCTTATTCTTGATCTTAGTGGGAACAGTTCTTGTTTCTCACCATTGAGTATGTTTTGTGTCAATGCTCTTTATCAAGTTGAGGAAGTTTCCTCTATTCCTTGTAGTTGCCCTTGTAGTTGCCCTTGTAGTAGCAGGTTTTAGATACTCTGCTGTATTTTTATCCTCTTTGCTTTTCAGTTTTGGAATATTCTACTGACATATTCTTAAACTCAGATATTTTTTCCTGAGCTGTGTCCTGTACAATAATGGGCTCATCAAAGGCATTCATTTGTTTTCTAACTTTTTGTATTCTCTCTTAAAATTTACACCTCTCTGCTTACCATATCCATTTTTTTGTATGTTGCCTATTTTTTCTATTAAAACTCAAAACATATGAATAATGGCTCTTTTGTTTTGAATGCTTGGTTTGACAACACCAACATTCCTTTTGTACCTGACTGGTTCTGATGATTGCTCAGTCTCTTCAAACTGTACTTTTTGCCTTTTAGTATGCCTTTAGTATAATTTTGTTGTTGTTGTTGATAGGTAGACATGAACTGGATAAAAAAAAAATGTGGTAAACAGGTCTTTAGTAAAATAGTGGTAGGGTGAAGGAAGGGACACTCTATAGTTCTGTGATTAGGTCTCAGTTTCCCAGTGAGCTTGTACCTCTGGACTATGAACTTCACTAATACTTCACAGTCCCACCTCCCCACTCCCTTTCTGTGAAAATGAATGGCTGAACAGGGCCAGACTTCCCCTACATGTGTGGCAAGAGAGGCTCACGTTGGATGTTCCCTTCCTCCAAGTAAAAGGCCAGAGCTGACTGGTACTGAGTATTTTCCTTCCTCCACTAGTTAATAGGCTGTGGCAAAACAGTTTTGCCTGAGGGCCCACCTTGTTAAGAAAAGTAGAATGCTCCCGAGTATTACAAAATGGTTCCTCCTCTCTGCCCTAACTCTATCCCTCACCCCATGCCCTAGCACTGGTTCCTGCAGAGGTTTCTGCTCTGGTAAATTGTGCTTCTCTGCCTTCCCATCTCTCTAATTTGAGAGGCATGTGTGTACCTGGTGACATCACTTCTATGAAGGATCCAAGAGTTGATTTTTTTAGTTTTTTCAACTTCTTCCTTGTTGTTAAAACAAAGTAGCAACTCCTAAGCTCCTTCTTAAGTAAAAAGATTCTGAGATATTTTTTATGAGTGCATTGTATATTAAAACTATTAACCCTCTGTCTGGTTTTACAAATACTTTTCCCAGTTTGTCATTTGTCTTGGAATCTTATTTATATTGTTTTTGGAAGCACAGGATTTAAATGAATAGATGGACATAGTGTGGCTACACAAGTTAACTTATGTTTGCACTTGCATTACCTTTTGTATAAAATTGCTGGTCAATAATGTGTTCAATTCTCATGCAATCAAAACCATAAAATTTGCCTTTTTGGTTTCTGATTTTATGGCATGCTTTGAAAGGCCTTTCCAGTAGCAAAATTACCTTCACCTATGTTTTCTTTTCCTACTTTTATAGCACTTTAAGTTTATAAATTTACATTTCATATCAACCAGGAATTATTTTTCCTTCGGTTTTTATTAAATAGTTGGCTAACAAAAAATACTACATAAGCCTATCTTGTTCCAACTGATGAAAAAAAATTCTACCTTTATCTTAAGACTAAATACCTATATGCTGAGTCTGTTTCTAGACGTTACTCTAGTAAAACATACAAACAAAAAACCTGGTTACATAGATAGACAGCCCTGAATGGAACTGAGTAACTGAAAACAGGCAATAATTTTGAATTTTATTTCATGTACTTTGATTTACCATTCAAAAACATCAATTAAAAAACTGCTATAGTTCTGCTTACTAGACATGATGGAATAATCATATATTGCAGCTTTCTGCAAATTACATTGTAACCCCATATGCATCTGAATTAACACCTGAAATCACTGATCTACCTTGATTTTAAAACTGGTTACTAATCTAGTCTATTTTAAATGGAGAATAGTACAGATGCTTCAAGTGTCTTAAGCTAGATATTTCTTTACCATTTAACATAAACACAAAACCAGTGTTTACCCTAGAAGGGAAAAAGTAGCTCCTCTATCTAACCCTCTTATTGTTGTAAGTAAAGCTGCTACCTCAAATTTATAAGAACATTTGATATGCTTGACTCCTTACTATGTATGTTCTATAGAAACAGTCATCATAAACTTATTTTGCTTTCTTCATTGCTAGCTAGTAACTATTTTTCTACTAATACCTATAGTCAAATATTTAATTCAAAATCTAATCTTTCTATTCTACTGCAATCCAGTACTTTTAATATTATTTCTTTATAATTCGATTTCAATGTCAGATGCCAAATGTGACCTCTTGTAACCATGATGCTGACTAGCCAAGACGGCAGAAATATCCATCTGGCAACAAATGGAAAAAGAACAGGTTTTGTCTTTTAAGTTGTTCCCTTTAAGATCCTCTCCCTCACACTATTTTCTAAACAACTATTAAAGGTTAACTCATTTAGTAATTTTAGCCATTCTCCAATATAAAATATTTTCAAGCACTTGAAAATACTCCAATAAAAAAATGGGACGGTGACCTAGTATTTAATCTCACAAGCATACTCATTAATAATTACACAGATTAAATACTATCTCTGTGCCTTGTAATTCTGCTCTGACTGCCTACTCTCCCATGTACTTTCACACTCTCTTCTTTTTTCTTTTTGAATGAACTTCTTTAAATGTCTAAATGCATATTCCACATACTCCCCAGGAACCCTAAGATATAGAAAGAATGCAATTCTTTTTAATAGAGTCTAATCATCTAAGGTTTCAAAATCCTTTGCATTTGATTTACATAACATTATCATCCCCATTTTAACAGGAAACAGATTGACTTGCCAAACATTACCTTACCTATATTAGGAATAGGTCTCTAGATTGAAGGCCTTTCGCCTGAAGTATGCTACCTCCCACTATATATAGATATAGATAGGTAGTAAAGTACTTTATATATGTATTACATATACATATGTATGTATGTATACATACACATGTACATATGTGGATGTGTGATATGTATGCATATGTAATATATGTAATTTAGTATTTAAACTAGTAATTTTCTATTTTCTATATAGGAGATGTTCTCAAGTATGCCAAATAAGACCACATTTTGAAAGGTTCCGGGCAAAAGGTAACGTATTGCCTTTTGTCCCACTGTCTCTAGAGCCTTACCTTACACCACAAAGCACTAACTTAACAGCCATCTACTAACAGATCTCAACTATTCAAGGCACAGCCCAACACACCGATTAGAAATGCCCACTAACTAAAATCTAAGCACTTTCCATGACAGGATCCTCCTCAGATGAAGTTACTCTAAGTTTGGATCAAAATACTCCACCACATCAGATTTGATGTCTCCCTTCCAAAAAATATTTTCCAACATCTGCTTTGTCACCTTAAAATGCAATTAATAACAACATTTCTACAATTTCCATATACCCTAACAAATCCATATACCCTAAATAAAACAAATGGAAAGGGAAATGAAAATAATTCATAATAAGATAATGTCTATTTCAATGTTAATCTTAAAACAAAACTGAACTAGGAGACATATTATATGTAATTAGTAAATAGATGTAATTAGTATCTATAAATGCAAAGTTGCTTCTGATGCAATTTGCCAAAACTGCCAATTCTTGGTCAAGTGATGAAGAAAACAAATCTTCCTTTCATACATCAGTTGCACGTGAAAATAAACAATGGAAAATTCAGTCTCAGTTAAAACTGTGAGTTTATATGTGAAATGGAAGTTCTAGGTTCAGATAATTACAAATACACACAAATGTCAGGCAGGATATTCCTAAATCATGCAGGACATTGTGACATTCTTTGTTCAGAATAGCCCATGCACCAAAAAAAAGTATAGCATTTCTGGACCCTACCCATCAAATGCAAGTGGTTAGCCCCTGTCATTCCAAACAAAAATAAAAAATAATTTTTAACTGTCTCCCAGCTTCCCCCTAGAGGGCACTCCCTATCTGAATCCACTGCCTTAGATACAATTCAACTATCGCAGTGTAATGTAAAGAATGCTTAGGAAGCATGGACTGGAGTTCCAGTTCTATTACCTATGAGCTACGTGGTCATTATTAGTCAGCTATCTAATCTGAGTTCCAGTGTATTAAAAGGACATAAACACTACCTAGGCGTTTTGGGGGTGTGAGGTTGACTCAACAATATAACATGGATATAGCAAGGGTAGGTGGTTTCCAACACATGGCATACTGAGATATGAAGAGGGGGTTATTTCAGATGGAGAGCAGCAAAAAGTACCATGAGTATGGAGGAGGCTTTAGATATAATAGGCATAAAAAATTAAATGTAACACCAGGCAGCCTAGGGACCTTTCAGAGAGCAGCCAGCAGCCCTTCAGATCTCAGCAACCCCTGGAAGCATTACAGTACTACGACAGTGAAATAATTAACATTCAGAATGATAACCACCCCACTCCCACCCCAAGAAGACAAGAAAAACATCTTTAAAAGACTTCCACTTACAGGGCTGAAATTTTGTAAAGTTGTGATACTTCAGAGAGTAACTAATATTATCCAAACTTTTACTGGGCAATCACCCTATTCTAGTCTCTGGGAAAACACAAAGATGTCTAATAGATCATACCTGTCCTCAAACATTTTACCATCCAGTAGATTAGACATCAAAACAAAAAAACAGCCATAATGTAAAACAAATTGCCACAGGCATTAAATAGAATTAAAATAATAAATTATGGGAGCCTTGAGAAAGTTATGAATAATTCTCATTGAGGAAAATGAAGGCCCTCTCTTCATGGCACAGGACTCTTGGAAAAACAAGGATTCTGACAGAGAATGGGAAACAAATTTAAGGAGAAAAAATAAAGTCCATGAAATCACTGAACATGAAAATACAACTTGGCTCAGTGAAGAGAAGTAGGAAAAGGGTAGATTAAGGGTTGAGAACACAGTAAAAATTAAGGCTATAAAAACATTTCAGGACCTGTTCATGGAGGGATTTAAATGTCACTCAAATTATTTTGAATTTTATTGCACAAGAGTTTTCCATAAAACTGGTGCTTATGTGGCTCACCTATCCCCAAATAATAGGCAAAAATAGAATTCTGAATCAAATGCAAAGTTTCACTAATGAGACCCCCTAATATTAAAAACATCCTTAATATGCATAAACAAAAAGAACCTAAAAGTAAAAACAGCTTCTGAGTTATCATCAAAAAATTAGTAAATCAATTGAACCTAGGAACTCAATAGTACTCCGGATAATCTTAATCTTACATGTCCTTGATTTGCTTCCAAGCAAGTCTGAGAACTTTCTAAACATGTTATTTAGCATTGCTTCATATCACCCCTACAGGGCAAGAGGTGGCCTACAGTATTACTAACCTCTTCTTACTATAGGGAAACTGAGGAACAAAAAGGATAAATTACAGTATAGTTACCAAATAAGCTATTTTCTTGGACTTTGATTGAAGACTCAGGCCCCATATAAATCTTATTCTTCATACTATCTGAACACAACAATTAATTTTCACTATCCTCTTAACTTAAAAAATATTTATTAAGACTAAACTTTCAGCTCAATTTCTCAATCTGATACAGACACCAAAAAAGTTTTAAAAGTCTTCCTCTTGAATTACGCTTTCTGCAAAAACTGCAACGTGTACCCAGTAATCCAACCTCACAAAAAACACACAGCTGGAAATAGCAGGACAGGGCAGAAATCCTGGGCCTAGCATACTCTGAATATCTGGCAAGCTTCGACATGTCTGTAAAACAGGCTTTGCAGATGCTTTGATGGAAAGGTGCCCTAAAAGGCCTGAAACAGCGTTATCAATACTACACCCAGTGCTGCAAACGTGAAACCCAAGGCTTTCCTCCTGGCCCCTCCCTGCATTGCACCATACACCACCTTCAGGAGCCTGTACCGCCAGAAGGCCTGCGCAAGTATCCTCCTGCTGTTTCCCTTAAAATGCTGTACTTTAAGGATGCCCCAGGGCGCTGGGCTCCGGTGAACAGGGAGGCCACGGGAAAAGGCTGCACACAAGTCAAAAATCTTGCCGCTTCAGAATCTTGGACCTGGTCGGAGCAATTCAATCCGACCCAAGAGTTTCAATCTGCTACTGGTCTTTCACACACGCAACAATCCCTAGTTCAAGTCCACTTCCTCAGCCTCCCGCCACACCACCCTCCACTCGGGCGGACACCCCGGGGACTTAAGGAGGGGGCAGGGTTGCAGCGCAGGGTCAGGCCGGGAGACCTTGCGGCTCAGGCTGGGGTCCTGCCCGCCCAGACCCCAGATCCGCGGCGACCAGACCTGGCCTCCGCCAACGCGCCGCCGCTGCCACCACCTATCAGCGGAGCGCAGGGGCGGGGCCGGCCGGCTGCACTGCAGCTCCACGGGCAGGCGGGACGGGCGGGGGACCGACCTTCTCCCAACTCGGGCCGCTGAGTGCAGACTTCGGGCCCAGCTCAGAGGCTGCCAGCTCGGCCCCGGGGAGCTCCGAGAGTCCGCGAGCGCACGGCCTGCCGTTGGTGGCTTGGTCCGCCCCGCTCGGCGCCCACCCGCCCGGGAGGCAGGGTCCAAGGCTCCGGGAAGATGGTGTCCTGGATGATCTCCAGAGCCGTAGTGTAAGTGCCGCTCACGGCGCCCCGGCGCCCCCGCAAGGCCCCAGGGAGGTGTGGGGAAGGCCAGGGGCCAGGGGGAGAAGGGAAGGCCTCGGCCTAGGCCGGGGTGGGCTGCTCGGGCCTCGGGCCTGCCGGGGGTTGGGGGCCCTCGGCCTCCTCACCCTAGTCCACGTCGCTGCGAGGCTTCCTGCGGCGACGAGGCTGCTGCGGCTGCGTCTGGACGGCGTGCGGCTGGGCGCCCGGCTCCGGGCGCTGGTGGGCTGGCGCTCGGCACTGGAGGCGCGCTCCCTGCTCCCTCTCCCTGCGCTGCGCGGCACCGCCCTGCCACCCGGGAGCTGCGCGCCTTGCGGCGGTGGCGGCGGCGGCGCCCTGCGCAGGCTCCGCAGACGCTGAGCGTAGCGAGCTCCTAGATCCCCGGAGGATGCAGCAGTGGTACCGATGCTTTGTATCCTAGGGCTGGTGCGCTGCGCTGTCTGGCCCGGCTGCTGATTGCCATTCGGTCACGTGTGGTAGGAGGAGAGATTTGCCTAAAAACCCTAGACAGCTCGCAGCTCAGATCCCGGGGAAGGATCCCAGTGGCCGCGTGATTTACCCTGAACCGAGAAAGTAGCTCATTGTCGTTTGCTGACACCCGCCTGCTTTCCCAGATTCCAGAATTCAGCGGTTTTAGCTGAAATGTTTAAGTGATGGAACGACTGCAGGTGCCTGTTGCCTTTGGTCAAAGTATTGGTTCGAATTTATTGTGATCTTACCAATAGGTACACAAAAAAAGTTCCTTGAGTTGCGTTCACTCTGGAAAGGTATTTGACTATAATTTAAACTGATTTCCTCCCATCCTTTCCATCTTATACCCTCGTCCTCCTCAAAAAAGAAGGAAAGAAAGGCACAAAGTAAACAACAATGACTTAGTTACAGCCAGGGACCCCTGGATTTATTATTCATTATCTCTGTAGGAGTAAGTAATATCTCAGGAACTTGATGACTAGCTGTTCTTAGTTTTAGAATGTGGGGGAATAAAAACAATTACCAGATACTTAATTTTGTTTCTAACTATGGAGAAAGCTAAATTTTCTGTGAATGTTGGGTTTATTTTATTTGGGAGTGAATTAATAGCTTAGTAGCCGTATTTAACCAGATTTTCAATAGCATTCAGATTTTGTTACTTGATTGTCTTAATGTAGTTTATCCTTTACTCTGTAGAGTTTCTAGTTTTAGCGCTTCAGAGCTTCCTGTATAAAACTAAAACTCAAGAAAATCATATCATAGCTGTCATCAGGTTGTTTTTTAGCCTTTTGGGGTCTCTCTTTGAGTGTCATTTACATGTTATAGGCATACCTTGTTTGACCTCGTAAAAGTCTATCAAGTGTGTCTACACCTAGAAAATAAAGTGCCCAGTTAAAAAACTATACTTTTTGTTTCTTTTTTTAACTCTCTGCGTCCCTTTGACTGGTCCTTTAATGATAAAATGTGAAGTATAATTTATTTTATTTTATTTGCATTACTCAAATCATAGTTTAAGTATATTTTCTTTATTTTGCTATTACAGTTGTCCCAATTTTCCCCCCTTTGCCTCTTTCCACCCAGTACCCCATGCCCTCCAGCAAGGCCCCCTTAGTTCATGTCCATGAGTCATGCATATAAGTTCTTTGGCTTTTCTAGTTCCTTTGTTCTTCTTAACATTCTCCTGTCTATTCTGTAACCCCCAAAGTGTACTTTTATTTTCCCTTTCACATCCAGACAATTCACCATTTACTGCTTTCTGACAGCTTTTCAAATCATATTAATACAAAGTTTTCTTTCCATTATTCCAAAATGTCTGTTAATTCATTTGTTTAAAGAATTACTCTTTTAAGTAATATAAATTGCAATATTACCAAACACATGCAAAGATACATTTACACCCATACGTATTTTTACACATATTTAAAGTACATACTGGATTTTGAAGAGTTAATACAAAATATTTAAAATATGCCAATAGGTTACATAATTATTACATGTTAAATGATAGTATTTTAGATATATTGAATCAAGATTAAGCAGTATTTTCTTCTTTAATACTTATTTTACTCTGGGATGCTATTTTTGTGAAATACATCACAGAAATGGTATATTGCAGAACTCACTTTGGTGAAAGTTATCCTAGGGACAGTGCCCAACCCATAGTAAAAAATGAATTTGGTTTTTGTGTCAGATCCTCTCCCCTCCAATAATGCAACTCAACTTTATTTTAAGCTACTGGAACTACAACTTATTCTTTTTGGAGTTTTCCATCTTAAATAGTAGACTTATTTATTTAGGCAATGCACAGATCTTACTTCTTTCAATACTCTGTTTTTCCTCTACATGTGTATCATTGACTATGAATATCATTGGACTACCATTGCAAAACCTGGAATTTATACCAGATATTCATTTACTTTATATTCTAGGTGTTATCTATAACACAACAGTTAGTAACACAGAATTGATCTTAATGAAATTGATAGTTTTGGTACACTATACTTACAGTACAGATCAGAACATCAAGCCTTGTAAGAGTTACACCTGTACTATAAGGGTTATACAACAAAGGGAGTATATCTGGTTGGAGAATCAGAAAAAGCAAGGGAGCCCATCCCGTACACCAAAAGGTTGCAGGTTTGATCCCTGGTCAAGGCATGTAAGGGGAGGGGGGTGTAACCCATAGATGTTTCTCTCTCTCCTCTCCTTTATTCTCTAAGATCAATAAACATATCCTCAGGTGAGGATTTTTTTTTTAAGTTAAAAAAAGAAAAAGTAAGGGAGATTACCTTTGAGTTGGGCCTTAAAGGACAGATTGAATTTAGACAACCAAAGATGAAAAGATTCTGGATAAAGGCATCACTGTAAGCCAAAGCGTAAAGGAGGAAAAGGCCAGATTAGTTACAGACTCCTTGAGGGCCTTAGGGAGAGACAAAGCTAGAAAGGTAGGCTGGGGCCTATTTCAAGAAATTTCAGGAAGAACTGATAGATTTCATTAAGAAGCAAAGGCTTTGCTTTGGCAGATTCCTTCCCTTATTGTATGAGATGGTTGAACATGGAGAAATACTGAAGACTTAGAGGGTTCCCTAACTAAAGAGAGGAGATTTTAACTACAGCAAGTGTAATGCAAAAGAAAGGGAACAAAGTGTGAGGAAGGAAAGGAAAGGCCATGGAAATGTATTTGATGAGCCATTGAACCATTAGCATGTTAGAAAGCCCACTTGTCAAGAAATAAATCATTATAGTTTCCCCCTTTGCTCACCAGTGTCTCTATGTCTTTGCAGTGATTATATGGGGACACAAAAGATCAAACCCAGGATCTAGACAAACTTGGAAACCCTTTTTTACACCAGGAGATAGAATTTACTTAATGTTCTTTCTAACCTACTTAAACAGCCAACTAACCCTAAGCCTAAAGAAAAGTCAGCCAGTTCTCTCAATGTAAACCTGGGGTGACATGCATAAGGAACATAGGGAACCTCCGTAACCAGAGCTCCCTATGACATGAGCACTTTCTTCCCAGACCTGAAGCAGATTATTTCAGGGAAGAGCAGGTAGATGCCAGTTAATAATTGTGTTGCCCTGGAAAACATAAGCCCATCTGACTGTCAGTATCCTTGTCTTAAAATGGTTATAATATTTACATCCTTAAGACTGTTGAAGAGACGAAATTAGTTTAACTAAACTGCACCAAATGTGGAACCTCACATTTTTGTATGTTAAAAATATAATACGTAGATTTTTTTATGGATGAGGAAAGTAAGGTGGTATAGAAAGAAATATTATTGGACGACCATTGTGAAATCTGGAGTTTATACCTACCATTGGTTACATTAACCTGCTGAATCACCGTGAGTTAGCCTCTTACTCATTATAGACCTCAATTTCTGTCTCTAGAGATGAAGGGATCGGATCTGGTAATCAAACTCTTTTGCACAGCTCTAGTATTCTGAGGTGGTATGAAAAGATTTTTCATTAAAATCAACCTAATTTAACTTTACAGACAAGATTCAAAAGTTAGTTGGCAATTGTTAAAGTTATAGTAATCTGAGATTACCAAATAATATTTCATTCACACATGATGTTCATACTTGACCTTTTGGATCATAATCCTTATAGATTGAGGGAAATCCTACATTTCTTTATTTCTTTTTTAATCCTCACCTGAGGATATGTTTATTGACCTTAGAGAGAGGGGAAGGGGGAGAGAGAAACAAACACTGAAGTGAGAAAGAAACATCTGTCTGGTGCCTCCCATATGTGCCCTGACCAGGGATCAAACCCACAACCTTTTGGTGCATGGGGCCATGCTCCAACCAACTGAGCCACCCAATTTGGGCCCTAACTTTTCTTAATTTTTACATGTAATACAGCATCATTGTAAAGACCAGGACTAAATACAATGCCTGAATTAAATATCAGCTGTACCATTTATTGGCTGTACCATACCCCATAGAATTAAATGTGTTTGTATACATAATGTCCATAATCCATGCTAAATATTAGAGTACTTGTTACCAGAACAAGGAAGAATATATTCTGCAACATTTCCAACATACTGAATATATTTTTTAAGATTTTATGTATTATTTTCTGAGAGAAGGGAAGGGAGAGAGGCAGAGAAGGAGAGAGACACCAATGTATAGTTGACTTTCATCTGCTTCCAGCTATGGACCTGGCTAGAGACCTGGCTTGCAACCTGGTTATGTGCCCTGGCTGGTAATCAAACCACTAACCTTTAGGTCCTTGGCCGGCACCTCATCCACTGAGACACCAGCCAGGATTTTTGAATATTTAAATAACTTTCACTTTACATTTGTCTTTCAATCTCTGTGTTAGGAGGCAGCTATAATTAGAATAGAGTAAAAAAAAAAAGTTTTCTAGTGTTTTTTACTATACTGTAAGCATTTCCTATGTTGCTCTAAAATCTTATTTTATATCTTTTTATTTTATTTCTTTTTAAATATGGAACACTTTACGAATTTGCATGTCATCCTTGCACAAGGGCCATGCTAATCTCTGTATTGTTCCAATTTTAGTATATGTGCTGCCAAAGCGAGCACTTATTTTATATCTTTTATTTGATCAGGCCAGTATTCATAATTTTCATACTACTTGTCTATTTTTTAATATTACTTTTTAGATAATTTCTAATATTTCATTATAAGTAATGCCTCAATGTAATTATAGTGCTAAAATAGACATCATTTATACTTGTATATACTTTTTCCTTTTATGTGTTTCCTTAGGATAAATATCCAAGGGGAGTTATATCTCAAAGGCTATTCCAAAAGGATATTAATATTTTACACTGCCACCAATAATGTGTGAGTAATATCTTTATTACAGTGTAGCTGGATTTGGGGGCTTAATTTTTTATACTTTCCTAATAAGTATAATGGATCTCATTGTTTTCTTTTTGAGTTATTAGCAAGGTTAATATTTGTCCTTATCTTCATGAACTATATCTCCCAGGTTGTAAATACTCTGTATGTACTTTACCCATTTCTCTCTTGATTACTCAGTAATTTACTTGTTGGAGCACCTCACATAATGAAGAGATTAACCTTAAGTCATATTTAATCAAATATGGTTCTCAATGTAATACTTCTCTTCAGATATTTTGGGTTTAGTTAGTATAGGGGTGTATAGTTCTATTGCAGTTTAACTTGTTCATTTTTTACTTTGTGAATTTTCACTTCTAAGTATAAACTGCTAATTACTCCAGATATTTGACAAGAGCTTTCTCATATAGAATTGGATGAATTTGGAGACTTCCTTTTTCATATATCAATATTTCTCTTTTTACATCAGTGACGCATTTTTATTTTTGTATCACAATCTTATTATCTGGTAGCACTAATAAAACCTTAATCCTCCTCCTTTAACTGATTCTTTTCCATCATATTCAATAGGTGCTATTAGAGTCTAAATTGCATAGCTTAAAAACCATACTCCAGCAATTTTCCCCCTTTCCAGAATCCACTATTTTCCCTCTGCCAAATCTTTCTTGTCAGCATGCAAGCATCCGTTATTTCTCCCATCTTAAAACAATAACAAAAACTCATAACAAATAACTTTTCATGTTATTTCCCCGCTTCTCTCCCACTCTTTAAAGCAAAAATTCCACAAAAGAACAGTCTGCATACACTTTATCCACATCCTCTGTTTCCAGTTGCCAGCAGCACCAGCCACTTGAAATTGCCCTTCTCTAGGTCAGCAGTGACTTCCACATGGCCAGTTTGTGTGGTCTACATCTGACTTAGCAGCTTCTGATTCTATTGCTCACTCTCTCCTTGAAGTACTTTCACTTGCTTTTTTTTTTCTTAATAACTAACTCACAGACTACTCCCTTCTCAATTTCCCTTGCGCATTCCTCCCTGCATGCCCAAGCTTCTTAAAGTTGGTATGTCCAGGGCTCTGTTCTTAGATTTTTTTCTCTTTTCTATCTATGGTCCTGTGAGGACTCTCATCATTATGCATCTCCCATCCAGACCTCTGCTCAACTCATGATCATATATATTTTCAACTGCCCATTTAACTCTATGCGGAAACATCTGAGAGTCATTTTGAACTTAAGTTACCCAAAACTGTGCTCCTGAACTTCCTTGTCTGGATACTCTGGCAGCCTGCCTCAGCTTAATTAATTACAACTGAGTCCTTCCATTAGCTCAAGACAAAACCTTGGAATCATCCTTGATTCCTCTCGTCCACTCATTCTGTACAGTGAATCCTGCAGCAAATCTTATTGACTCCACTTTCAGAATTTTCCTAGAATCTACCCGCTTCTCACCACCTTTGCTTACCTTATTTTAGTTCAAGCCAGCATCATATCTTACAGGCACTGTTATAATAGCATCCTGCTTCTACCCTTTTTTATGTGTGTGTGTTAAGATTATGATAGAATTAATGAAAAACAGCTTGAGTAATTTTTAAACCCTTATGGAAGTTTGAGGACAATCACCATTTATAAGCAATATATTTCTTTCTTTATATGCACTTTAAGTATTTTTAAATGGTTATAAAACCTCAATGATGACTAAAATACTTTTCAATTAAGGCAGATTTTATATTTTATTTACCAGTTTTGGTGGGATCCATTATGGGAGTAGCTTAAATGTTCATGAGTTGTATCTAAGAATGGTATACTCACTGAAATTGCTATTAGGTAATGAGAAAAAGGTAGGAGAAATGATGTTTTCAAAGAAATTGAAAAAGCTAAAAAGTTAAAATCCTAAAAAAATAATTCGTGTGAATGTGATACAAGAAGTGACCTTTACTGACTTCCTTCATTAAGACAGAAGACACATCCGACACTGTGGGTGGGGTCTTGTTCTCATTGCGTAGTCCAGAACTTCCGACGAGATTCCTTTCTTAGGCTTCTTTTCAGAAACAATTTTGCTGTTTTTCATTTTTTGTTACTGGTGCTATATTAATTATTTCTTTTTCCACTGGATTTTTAACCCTTTTAGGATGGAGATTTTTAAATTGTCTATGTTAATTGTCTAGATTTAAATATTCAAGTAAATGGTATATTATGATATCCAGATACTTTGAATACTTTGAATACCATTGTGAATGGTACAAATGGGTAATTTAAATATCTTAAAATAAATATAATACTGTTTTGATTGTCACATGGAAAAAGATTATTGCTGAGTCTGTTTGCAGAACATGGTCTTATTTTTATGTCATTGAATATACATTTTCATTAAGTTCTACTTTCATTTTTTTTTTTTTTTGAGATTAAATGAAAGGTTAAAGATACAAATTATTCTTTTGTAAATGTCTTTATGTTTACAAAACTGTCAGTTAAGGATTTATAAATGTCTATCACTAAGTAAATTTATCAGCTACAGTCATGTTAATTTTACAAAGGCCCCTCTGACTGAAAATCAGGGCAGATGTCATGCTCACTAAGATACTGTAGCCAGAAAACAGTAGCAGTTGGGATGGAATTAATAGTGGCTGAAGATTATTTTAAGTAAAGAGCAGACTATCAAATGTTAGAATATTATATAGCCATTCACAGTGGTAGTCAAAGTATTTCTTATCTTATTTGAAGTTCCTTTAAATATGTCAGGGTTTCTTAATATAGCACTATTGACATTTTTGGATTGGATAATTCTTCCTTGGGGAGAAACTGTTCTGTGCGTTGTAAGATGTTTGGCAGCATGTCTGTCCTCTGCTAGAAAGATGCCAGGAGCACGAGCCAAAAATGCCTCCAAATATTGCCATATATCACCTAGTAGATAGGAGAAATGATGTTCGAGATTGAGATTGAGAACCACTGTGCTAAGTGAAAAGGGAAGGAAAGTGTTTGGAAGGGAATGAGCCTGAATCTATCTTGCTCAGTACAGTAGCCACCAGTCACACGCAGCTATTTAAATTTGCCCTGGCCCAGTGTCTCTGTTGGTTGCAGTATCATCTCCTACACCAAAAGATTATGGGTTCCATCCCCATTTGGGGTACATTCAGGAAGCAACCAATCACTTGTTTTCTCTCATATCAATGTTTCTCTTTCTCTCTTTCTCTTTCTCTCTCTCTCTCTCTCTCTCTCTCTCACCCCCCCACCCCTATTCTCTCTTTCCCTTCCTCTCTGTAAAATAAATAAGCATCCCTTTCTAAAATGAATAAAAATATCCTTGGGTTGGGATTAAGAAAAAAATAAAATAAATAAATGTGAAATATAAATTAATTTAAAAGTAACTTTCTTAATTACACTGGCCACACTTGAGGTGATTAGTAGCACTCCAGCATCATGGTTACCTTATTGGACAGCACAGGAATCAAACATTTTCAGCAATGGAGAAAGTTCTTTTTGAGTGATTACTTACCAAATACATTCTGCTCAGTATCCCCATCCAAAAATAGCTGAGTTGTTTACTGTTTATTGGACATTAGAAATTAGAAGCTATAATGGTATTTGGAAATTCATAAGTATCTCAGGATATCTCCACTTAAGAATTTTCTAAATAAAATACTGTTTCTGATCAATCATAATTTTTTTATTATTTAAAAATTAATTTATTTCAGTATTTACAGAGAATGGCCCAAAATTGATGAAAATTGCTGATGTGGTACACTTTGAAAATAATTTTTATAATCCCATATTCTGCACATCAGCACTTATATTTCTTATTTTCTAAATTTATAAAAGAAATGTGATTTGTAAGTTATAATTTCCTGGTCCTAGAAGTTGTTAGGATATTCGAATTTGAATACATAGCTAAGTCATACTACAAACTCAATGATTTAAGCAACAGAAATGTATTGTCTCACAGCTCTAGAAGCTAAACATCCAAGATGAAAGTGTCAACATGGTTGGTTCTGAGAGCTCTGAGGGAGAATGTTTTCATGTCTCTCTGCTAGCTTCTGGTGGGTTGCTGACTTTGCGTTCCTTGGCTTATACATTCATCACCCTGATCTCTGCCTTCACCTTACACACGGCATTCTCCCTTTCCATTTATTAAGTACATTTTATTGATCATGCTTTTACAGTTGTCCCAATTTTTCCATTTTGCCCCCCTCCACCCAGTACCATCCTTCCCTCCAGCATTCCACCCACCTTAGCTCATGTCCAATGGATTGTGAGTGTAAGTGCTTTGGCTTCTCCCTTTCCTGTACGATTCGTAACATCCTCCTGTCTATTTTGTTCCTACCAATTAATGCTTCTTACTCCCTGCACTGTTTCCCTTATTCTCATCCTTCCCCCTCCCAGCTGATAACCCTCCAGATGACCTCCATACCTGTGATTCTGTTGCTGTTCCAGTTGTTTCCTTAGTTTTTGTTTTTTAGATTCAGTTGTTGATATTTGCAAGTTTATTGTCATTTTGTTGTTATTGTTGTTGTCATTTTAATATTCATGGTTTTAATCTTCTTTTCCTTAAATTAGTCCCTTTAACATTTCATGTAGTAGTAGCTTGGTGATGATGAATTCCTTTTGCTTTACATTGTCTGGGAAGCACTTTATCTGCTCCTTCCATTCTAAATGATAGCTTTGCTGGTACAGTAATTTTGGTTGTAGGTCCTTGTTTTTTATCACTTTGAATTCTAGTTGCTAGTCTCTTCTTGCCTGCAAAGTTTCTTGTGAGAAATCAGCTGATAGTCTTATGGGAACCCCTTTGTAGGTAACACTCTTTTCTTGCTTTTAAGATTCTCTCTTTATCCTTAACCTTTGGCATTTCAATTATGATCTGTCTTGGGCTGGTCTTCATTGAGTCCAACTTGTTTCAGACTCCGTGCTTCCTGGACTTATATAGATATTTCCTTCACCAAATTAGGGAATTTTTCTTTCGTTATTTTCTCAAATAAGTCAATTTCTTGCCATTCCTGTTCTCCTTTTGGCACCCCTGTGATTCATATGTTGGTATGTTGAAAGTTGTCCCAGAGGTTCCTAAGCCTCTCCTTGTTTTTTTCAGTTCTTTTTTCTTCTTTCTGTTCCAGGTGAATGTTTATTTCTCCCTTTTGTTCCAAATTGTTGATTTGAATCCCAGCTTTCTTCCCATCACTATTGGTTCCCTGTATAGTTTTCTTAATGTCACTTTGTATAACCTTTACATCTTCCTTTGTTTTGTGGCTACACTCAGTCTTTCTTCTGAGAATCCTGATCACCAGTGTTTTGAACTCTGTACCTGATAGGTTGGCTATTTCCATTTTGTTCTTTTTCTAGGGTTTTGTTCCATTCTTCCATTTGGGCCATATTTCTTTGCCTCCTCAATTTGGCAATTTCCCTGTGTTTGTTTCTGTGCATTAGGTAGAGCTGCTTTGACTTCCTATCTTAGTTGAGTGGCCTATGTAGCAAAGGCACCTTTAAATAGTGTGGGGCAGTGCCTTAAGTAATTGCCAGAATGGGATCACCCGCTTCTTTGCCCCCTGGCTCTGTTTGTGGTGAGTGGCTTAGAAAAGGGACAATACCATTGCTGCCCCATTACCAGACACTTCACCCACGTCCCATATGCAATTCTTCCAGTTGCTGCCCTGGGAGCATACATTGTAAGACCATGTGGCCCCTTTAAGCAGTGAAAATTCAGTAGTTTCTTCTGCCACCCTGTGCAGGCCCTTTAAGTGGTGAAAATCAGGCCATTTCTTTCACGGCACCAACCCCCCACTTGTTTTTACAGCCAGAGGTAAAGGGGGTTTGTCTTCCCAGTGCTGGAACCCTGGGATGTGTGGTCTGGCCTAGGGCTGGGATTACTAGCTCCCAGGGTGTCCTTCTTGATTTTTATCTATGACATGTAAGTGTGGGACTGTGCATTCTGCTGCTGCCACCCCTTATCTGAGCCACAACACCTCTGCCCCTCTCCAGGACTGCACCCCTCCTACCCATTTGGATGAATGTGGCTTCTTTGAATCCTTGGTTATGGGACTTCCATATAGGTCATTTTTCTGATGGTTCTGGTTACTTGTTTTTGAGATCAGGTTGTAATTCTATCTCTGGCTGCAGAAAGAGGTGAAGAGGGTCTATCTACACCTCCATCTTGACCAGAAGTTCCCTTTCCATTTTTATAAGGACACAGGTTATATCTGATTAGTGCCCACCTTAATTACCTCATTTTTCCTAGATTACCTCTATAAAGACCCTATCTCCATGTAAGACCATATTCTGGGGTAGTGGGGGCTAGGGCTTTAACCTGTCTCCTTCCCCCACAGCATACTTTTCTTGGGTGGACACAGTTTAATCCATAACAATCTCTTTTATATATCCTGAGGAAAACCAGTAGATTCCAAGGAATAATTTTGGGGTTTGAATTAGGAAATGGCTCACAATATAACTGTCTTAATATAACTTGAATTGTTATATAATTTAAAAGGTTATCAATACAATCTGTAGTTTATAAAAACTACAAAGAAAGTTATTAATCATGACTGAAAAGTAAAAAATCTAAATAAATGCATATTAATAAGTCAATATTAGTTGATGATTATTAATTATTCTCAAATAGGTCTCAAATTCCAAGAAGATGTGTGTTGTTCTTGCTTTCAAGGAACCTAATAGTTCATAGAAAATAGCAAGACAAATCAAGAATCAGTAAGACAATGGCAAAGAACAAGGATGGAAGATTTGCCTTATTATATAGTATATCAAGATTTATTATGTTGTAGTAAGTAAGACAATGTACTAACTGTGTGGTGCTTAACAGCAGTAGATTCCATAGGACACAATCAAGAATCTAGAAACTAATCACGTATATATGGAAATCTGCTCTGACAGAAGTAGTATTTAAAACCAGTGGGAAAAGATGGATAATTTAATAGGGTTGTGAAACTTGGTTATCTCTTGGGGAAATAAAGAATAAAACATCCTTCATAGCAAACTCAAAAATATATGGTTAGTAGATTACCTGCCTAAATGTGAAAACTAAAACATTTAAACTTTTAGGAAAAAATGTAAGAATATCATGATTATGATTTGGTAGAGAAGAATTTTTCCAGACTTTGCAATATAGTCATAAAAGAAACGGTTGATAAATGTAGCCTAATGTGTATCTGATACTCATTCTGTACCAAGCATTGTTCTAGGCGCCTTATATCACACAGCAGCCCTAATAATATAGGTGTTGCTATTGTTCCCATTTTGTCATTTAGAAATGTGAGGTTTAATTAGGGATGTGAAATAACTTGCCCAGCCAAGGTGGTTTCATAGCATACTTAATGGCAGAGTTCAGTGTCGCTGTAGCTCTAGAACCAGACCTCAGCCAATATGCTATAGTGCTATGTTATAATTTAAAATTATTTTTTACATTTTAAATCAGTCTTATTGAGATATAATTTACGTAATGGGTTTTGTCAAATGTGTACATGCAGGTATCACCACTCCTTACAAGGTTCACTTTACATTCCCAACAGTGGTAATTAAATACCCATTTCTAGTGCATTCACCATCCCTAACAATAATTTTATCTTTACCAATCTTTGATAGTGATGTGAAAATACTTCTAAACATCACTTTCAAGCTAAAAATTTTAAAACTATTTAGAAACGCATATTGTTATTCTTCTCTATTCATCAATAGGTTGGGGGCTGGGGAGAAGGGTATGTGGAGGAAGCCAGCACTAAGAACTGTGGCCCTGGATTGGTGTCATCCTGCAAACCGAAAGGTCGCTGGTTTGATTCCCCATTCAGGGCACATAACCAGGTTGCAAGCCAGGTCCCCAGCCAGGTCCTTAGCTGGAGGCAGGTGAAAGGCAACCATACATTGATGCTTCCTTTCTTCCTCCCTCCCTGCCCCTCTCTTTGAAAACAGTGACAAAATCATAAAAAAAAAAGAAAAAAAAGAATTGACCCAATGAGGGTGAAAAATGAAGACAGTTTGCAACATATATAACAAAGCATGATAGAAGATAGAGAACCCTTTTAACTCAATTTTAATTTTTATTGTATTTTTAAAGATTTTATTCATTATTTCTAGAGAGAAGGATAGGGAGGGAGGAAAAAAGGGAGAGAAACATCAATGTTTGATTGCCTTTCACCTCCCTCCAGCTATGGACCTGGCTTGCAACCTGGTTATGTGCCCTGACTGGGAATCGAACCAGTGACCTTTGGGTCATAGGTTGGTGCTTATCCACTGAGCCATCACCTGAAGCTTTACACTCAATTTTTAAAAAATAGACAATCTAAATAAATATGGGTGAATGAACCAGGCATGTCCTAGAAAAGGAAACCAATGGAAACTACATATAAAAAGATACACTAAACTCATTTGTTTTCAGGAAAATGTAAATTAAGACTACATTGAAATTCTATTTCACACCTTCTAGATTGCAAAAGTTAAAAGGTCTGAAAATACCAAGTGTTGACAAGAATGGGTAGAGTAACAGGATTTTTCTTTTTTTTTTTCAATGCCTGTAGGAGAGTAAGATGTTGCAACTGCTTCAGAAAAACAATTTAGCCCTAACTTATCATGTTCACCATTCACATACCCAGTAACCAGGCAGTTTTACAACTAGGTAGAATTAGACACACACACCAGGAGACATTTGCAAGGACATTTATAGGAAAGTTCTTATAGCAAAAATCTACCAAGAATACTAATTTACATAGAGACGTGAATGGGTAAATGTTGGTATATTTACATAGTGGAGTAAAACTGAATGAGATACCACTTATAAGCATCAACGTAAATTAACATGATAGGAAAATTGTAGTGTGCTTATTTTAAATCAAGTAAGATACTGCATTTAGTATGATATTATTATAAAGGCCCCATCATAGGTAATAACCAAGTAATATAATTTAGAGATGTAGACATATATGAAAAATCTGTTTTTCACAAAAGAAAGAATGATAAACACAAATTTTAGGATGGGGGTTAGGTGTGAGGGGGAACCCTAACAGAGGAAAGGGCTCTGGAATAATGGTATTCTACTTTGAAGTTGAATGACTGCTTCACTTCATTGTGCTTCATAATTTAGAAGTATGTGTCAAATTCTCTTTATATCAAGTGTTCCTTTTTTTTTTTTTTTTTTTTTTTAATGACCAACACTTACAGTGGGCCAGGACCAAGACATGTACAGTAACTAAAGGGATAAGCTAAGACAGCAGGGAGCAGGTACAGTAAGAGCATGGAGGTGGCCACCCCTGCCCCAGCCCATATGCTTCTCGGTGGTGTAGAGGCCAGTTTTGCTGCTTAGCCAGGCCCCAGATGGAGGGAGGGAAGGGGCTGCACCTGTCATGCCGGGTATGTGAACAGAAGGCCAGAACCGCTGTGAAATCACCAGGCAGGCTTATCTTTAGTCCATTCCTTTTTTTAAAGCTGGTATGAGTCCAGCGAAGAATGTATTGTTTCTTATTTACCCAAAGGATTTAGAAGTATGTACATGAATGGCCACTTAAAACCTCACTCTCTTTCTCTTTTTTTTTTTTTTTTACTTATTTTTAGATGACCGTAGTTTTCCGGTCTACCTATTTATTATGTGGGATATCGCTATAAAAAGTAACTCAGTGTCTTAGAAACTACTAGATAAATTAATGTTCTTTGACTATGGCTGCTCCTGTATTAAAACAGACTTAGATGATGTTAATGTTGAAATGGAGAGTAATATTTTTAACATCTGCTTTGTATTCTTAAATATTGTTGCTTGTCCATTTTGATAGTTTAGCTAGTCTAAACTATTACATTGCTTTAAGTTTCCTAATACCTAGGAAAGAATAATTTAACTTTTAGGTTCTGTGTTTCAAAGCAATTTTCCACAATTGAGGAAGGAGTAACATTAGGCCAAGAATCTGAAATGGGTTTGAACCTACAATGGGAGATAATGCCTAATATTAACATTAATGTTAATGTGTAGCTCTGATTCCTTATGTACACTGAGCATCATTTATACAAGAGAAAGAAAGTGGAAAATGTTAAAGTGTTGTGTTTTCCATGCGGCCAGAATTGCTGGGGGGTGATCTGGATAATACATCTGTCACCCACTGATGGCCAGGATTTATTTGGCTGGTTAGGCTGTCCCTTGCTCCCTTGTCATTCCATGTGCTGAGCTTACTTGGTCAGAAGAGAGGAGCATTCAGAACCTCGCAGTGGTAGTTAAACATTTTGAAGGAACGCAATTGTGAGACATTAACAGTAGGTTTCCAGTTCTGTCTATAGAGATGTCTAGTTTGAGGAAGACCAAAGAATGGTAGCTTACAAATGGGCTCTGATATCAGTAATGATTTATTCCTTTATTCCTTTTACTCCTAGTCAGATTCATGTTTTATTATTGTTTTGTTTGTCAGAGTCTTTATGCTTTGCTAAACTTCAGGTCCTCAAACTAATCCTAAATAAATGGACAAAATGGGCCAAATCTTCTAACCTCATTCACCCATTATAAAGGAATTTTATATGATGGGGTGCAGTAAAATCACAGCTTTGAACCAGAATATCAGTTCTATATAGCCTTAGAAATGCTGAAAATTAACAATGTTGTTTAATTTGAGAATTATGGTTGATAAAGTGGTAGCTTTCACCTCTTAAAAATCTTAATACATTTATTTTCATTATAACTGAACACATGATAAATTACGAGTATTTTCATAGTGGTATGTTGGAGTCTTCATTTAGAGTAAGAGTTCACAAAGCACTATACTGAATTTAAAAGCTTTTAAAACCCCTTTCCTAGACCCCATTCCCAAAGATTCTGACTTAATTGATCTGGGAGAAGGCCTAGACATCCTTATTTTTTAAAGTTCCCCAAGTGCATAGAATGCACAACCAGGTTTGAAACCATTACACGAGAGGTTGGGAGATAAATCTTTTCAGAAATAGTAATGTCACAAAAATATAGAATTGAACTGTCAAATATTGTTACCATTTTCAAACAAGAAAATAAAAATTGTAAAATATCCTCAGTTTGGTTTTCAGTGATCTGTTGATATTAAAACAAAGACATTTGAGTACCTAGAAAATATTTGAAGCTTAGCAATAAGCAACATGAATAATCTATGAAGAAGTAGTCTTTTCAGACAAACTTGGTTGGTCTTTTTAGATTGAGTTACAGAAACATTAGAGGAAAGGAATATAGTGGAAGGAATGTTTGAATTTTATTACTACACACTCTTTAGTACTTCATGGAAGAAAGTCAACTTGGAAATGCATTACATATTCCCAGCTAGTACGTAAACAGTCTAGCAAACACTAAAATATCACATGTGTCAGGTTGGCTGAATAGCATAGCTGCAGCAGTGCGCATTGACGCTGTCTTCATTTTTTGTGTAGAAGGTAAAGACAGTATTTTTCTGTTTTACTATTTATAATATACAAATGAGAGTTTTATAAAACTAGCACCCCACATTATTACTTTTTTGAGTCAGTACAAGTGATATCACTACTTCTTTGTAGTTTTACGGCCTAACTTCTTCCCTAAAATGGGGACATTCTGCTCTTGATTAACTCACAGAAGTTGCAAAGAGGCACAGATACAATAGTCTGTATGAATGCCCTTTATACTGCCTGGCCTATCAGTCCTTGTTCCATAAACTGTTTGTATTACAGCAAGACACTGAAGAGTTTTCTGGAGTTGCAGTCCCTTCATTTAAGAGTTACTAGAGTTATAATGAAATGAACAATGAAGCAAAATAAGACTTCTGAAATTTCTTTATTCCTTTTTGTTCATATGTTAGTACTCTCTAGACACCAACTTGTGTATCTTAAGTGAAGTTACTGTAAAAGTTTGTGCATCTAATATATTACCAGCCCTGTCTAACTTAGGTTAAGACCTGAACTCCTTACATCCATCTCTCTGGGTACATTCAAGGCTACAGGGTGCCACACATACAGACACCGAGTGACACAGAGTCACTACCTTCAGTCCTGCAATTCTCTTCCTTTAGGTGTTCCTTGGGCCATTGATGCCACCTTCCTCTGTGCTTTATTATGCCTCCCAGGGCTCCCCAACCCCTCATCAGTATTGATCCTTCTCTGACTTCATGTTCCCAGGAGTCTGTTCTAACTGCCACCAAGGCCACCTGCTTTCAGTTATCTGTTGCTGCATAACAGACCACCCCAAAATTTAGTGGCCTTTAACAAATTTATGGTATCCTCTGTTACGGATACCTTGTTATGGTATCTATGTTATCCATGCTTTCTTTAATCTTTCTAATGTTGTGTTCACATGACAAAGGACATTGGCTTTCTTTAATCTTTTTAATGTTGTGTTCACATGGCAAGCTTCTATTACTTGCAGTTATTTTATAGCCATTTCCTACATTAGAAGGATTCTGGTGCATTAAAGTTTTTCCCCAGTGCTAGTAGACCTTAAGTCTTAAATTTGGTGGTGAAATAAACAGTTGCAGGTATCATCTTTAAATATTTAACTTACGGCAGCTTTTTCCCTTTCTCTTTCTCATGAATGGACTCAAGTTCTAGGATGATTTGTTTTCTGTGCCTCTATTTGGTCAGTAAGAAAGTAAAACTGATTGTAAGTGAAGAAGAAAAGGGGAAATTGGTCAATTCTTGGATGACCACAACTCATACTGGAAAAAGTAGCTAACTTTTAGCTTATTAGGAAGGTTGAATTGATTGTTAAAGAGTAAATTTCTTATGAAACAGCCTTAACAGGGTTAAACATTTGAATGAACACATATATTTTCTAAAAGTGTTTTTATTCCTGAGCAACAAATATAGGTACACATGATTTTATTATAATACTTATTTCTGGCAAGCAGTACTTGGAGGAGTGTTCACTTTGTTCATCTTTTTTCTCTGTAGCTGATATGTGCGTGTGTTTTGTGTGTGTGATTGAAAAAGACGTTGTTGGAATTTGTCCAACTCCTCTTTTATGTTCTTCCCTGAGGAAAGCTGTATGGTATGTATTTAACGTATAGTTCAATGTGTTGCTATGGACACTAAAAAAAAATAAGGGAAATAAATAAAAGTAAATCTTTGACATTAACCAATAAGAAAACCGTTCCATGAGAATTTGTTTAATGAAGCAAATATGTTTTAATAAAGTTGAGAGTAGATGCTCTCCACAAAATCAGGATGACTTTGAAATGAGGAAAACAACCATCAATCCAAATGAATATAACATTAGAAAATATGGCTGTTTTTATATGTAAGTTGACATTAAGACTTCTGCTACAGGAGGAAATCAGACTTTTGTTACTACTTTTTTGACATTATGGTTCAATAAACTATGATTTAAAAAACATGTCATTGTATGTCAAATTGAGAATTCAAGCACCTGATACATATATTTAACTAAGTGGTGATTATGCTTAATCCACCAGGAAAAATGCTACTGCTGCCATAATTTTCTAATCCTAATGGCCATTGCAATTTGTTTTTAAAGGCCACAAAAGAAAGTCATAGAGCTGTAAGACTGAATATTTAGCAGTTTGTCAATTCCTTCTGTCACTTTTTCATTTTCTGGATTCAGACTATATTTGTATATTAGAGTATGCCTACAAAAGATTCAACCCTTCCTTTCTATGTACAGTAAAGAGTTCTTTATTTTTTATTTTATTCTTCCTGCAAATATTTATTGAGCATCTGTCATGTATCATAGAATGTTCTAGGCCCTGGAGATGCAGAGCTCAACTTGGCAGTTTTTGTCCAGACAGAACACCCAACACATAGCAGATGGGGAAGTTAATAAGTATAATATAGTAATTATACCATATTACACAGTAATACCCACTAATACACATATATGGACTGTGTTATCATCATGTGCCTAGCATTGTTATATGGCTTAACACTACTATTATTTTGTGCCTATGTGCATTTTACAGAAAAGCACATAGGCACAAAAGCGAAATGACTTGCCCAAAATCACACTGCTGATAGTGTAACATCAATTAAGATGCTGTAGAGACTGGAGAGTTAAAAGATGTTTTTTCTCTCAGAAAATTCCCTTGCTTCCTAACTTAGGGACGTAAGGAAATCTTCTAAGAGGAAAATCACCTTTTATCTCCTTCAAAGTTATCCTCCTTAAGAAGAGGCCTCAGGCAGAAGTGGAAAATATGCCAAGGCATCAAGGCAAAATCACATGACTCTAGAAACAGCAAGTAGTTCAGCATCATTAGAGCATAGAGATGCAAAAAATGACATTACAGAAGTCAGGAGAATTAGGTGTAACCTTACATAGCCTAATTAGTTGTTTCTTCATTGAGAAAGCAAGAGAAAACAGGCAAAAGATTTTAAGTAATGCTATAAACAGAGAACCTGGGGAAAAGTGATGAGGGCAGAGAGGCCCCATGAAAAATAAGAAGGGTCAGAATTAAGACTGAGGTAAATGTTTGGTACATGGGAGCAGACAGAGGGAGCTTTAGGGGAGAAATTTGACGTACTTGGTACTTGGATGTGAGGAGGAAGGAGGGATTTCAGATGCCAGGCTTGGATTATTTGAGCAAGAGACATCACCTTTTTGTGAGATGAGAAACAAGAGGGGAACAGCAGGTTTAAGAGAGAGGAAAGAGGATGAGCTCTTAACAGCAGCAGCAACTTCCAGGTGTTGAGCTAAGGAAGTCGGTCAGAGCACTTCACGTAGGGAAGTGCTATTGGCAACATTCGCATTTTCATTTGGGTGTTGAATTCATGTGTTGTTAGGCTTCATACTTTGCATGTGTATTATAAATGTTTTCTAATATGAATCAAGTATGACAGTAAATTTAAAGTGTAGCATTTGGTAAAACTACTATTAAAAAGCCCTAATCCCTTAGGAATTTGAGAAAACATCCTAGTTATCTTTGTACATGTATGTGTTTAGTTAAATGCCATGAAAGCAAAGACCATTTGACTTACATAGTCCCTTTTTTACACATTAAATTTTAAAAATAAAAAAAGAACTAGGGATCAATGGCCACCTGTGATAGTTATCATGTGTTAGCTTAATCTATGTGGCTGTCTTTTTTTTTTTTTTTTTAAGATTTTATTTATTATTTTTAGAGAGAGGGGAAGGGAGGGAGGCAGAGAGGGAGAGAAACATCAATGTATGGTTGCCTTTCACCTGCCTCCAGCTACAGGCCTGGCTGGAGACCTGGCTTGCAACCTGGTTATGTGCCCTGACTGGAAATCAAACAAGCAACCTTTGGGGTTCGGAGGCTGTCACCTTTCCATTGAGCCACCAGCCAGGACCTGGCTGTCTTATTTTTAACAAAGGAAGACAGAATTGGCTATTAAAAAAAAAAAAGGAAACTTTGCTTTTTAAATTGCTTGCTGTTACTTTATCATTTTGCATTTCTGTTTTAAAAAAGTAAAGCATCTTGTAAGTCAGACAAAAAGTCAAGAACTATATGATTTCACTTATAGGTGGGGTATAAAACTGAAAGCAACAAAGGAATAGACAGGACAAACAAATAGACAAAAACTCATAGGCACAGACAGCAGTATGGTGGTTTCCAGAGGAAAGAGGGGGTGGGGAGGTGGTAAAGGGTAAAGGGGATCAAATATATGGTGATAGAAGATCTGACTTTGGGTGATGAGCACACAATGCAATATATAGATGGATGTATCATAGAATTGTACACTTGAAACCTATATAAGTTTATTAACCAGTGTCACCCCAATAAAGTTAATTTAAAAATAAAGCATCTTGTTTGGAATTGAGTTTTATTGGCATTTTAAATGTGGTAGTTAAGGAAGGCTTTAGGAAGAAGGTGACATTTGAGCAAAGACTTGGATGTGATGAATTAGCCATGCTAAAATTTGGAAGAGAATCCCAGGAACGGAGCCATCAGAGTACAAACCCCAAGGTGGAGTTCTTCTCAGCATAGGAGGTCAGTGGCTGGGGCAGAACAATCATGTAACCCCATATGTAGGCCTTTGTTAAGGACATTGGAATTTACTCTTGAGTGAGTTCAGTTTTGAGTAAAAGAGTGACATTATTAGATTTTATTTGAAAAGATCTCTCTACCATGGAAAAGAAGCTACAAGAAGGCAAGCTTGGAGACCAGTGAAAGATGAATAATGACTTGGACCAGGTTGGTAGCACTTGTCAGACTCTGGAGTTATTTTAAATATACAATGCAAAGTATTGTTTGACAGTTTGACTGTGAATATTCAAAGAGATGAAACTGGGTGAGTTCATCTCAGGAGTGAGCATAACTACGAAAGAGAAGAAAATTGACAAGTAATTTCTAAAACGTATATGGAAATGCAAAGCACCAAGAATAGCTAAGACAATCCTGAAATAGAAAAGAATAAAAATAGTGGGGTGACATACCTAAGATATTAATGCGATGATTTAATCAGGTAGCAATATTTATTATAAAGATACAGTAATTAATACAATATAGTATTGGGACAAGAATAGACAAATAAGCCGATGAAAGAGCATAGAATCTAATAGAAGTCCCATCCATATATGGATACCTGTTTTATGAGGAAGGTGGCACTACAGAGCAGTGAGGAAAGGTTATTTAGAATAATGATTCTGAGTCAATTGTATATCCATATAACAATATAATCATAGCTCCTAACTCAGACCATAAATAAAAACACCAAATCCAACCTGATTGCAGATACAAAGTAAAACAATAAGGCTTCTAGAAGAAAACACAGGAAAATGTCTTTATAACTTTGAAATAAGGAAAACAAACAGCACAAAAAGCATAAGTCAGAAATGAGAAGAATGATAATGATAAATTGGAACAGATTAAAATTAAGTAGTCTATCAAAAGACACCATTAAGAGAGTGAAAAAGAAAGCAGAGCGGGAGAAAATACTTATAACATATGAAGGTGACAAATGGCTTACATTAAAAAATATAAAGAAAAATGGGCCAGGGACTTGATGCCAAAGAGGAGGCGGAGGACCTGTGCAAATAGGCAAGAAACCTAGGAAAAGGTGCTCTCACTTTTCTTTCTGGAGTAGTGGCAACATTATATAATGCTGGGCCATGTTTTCATTCCCTTTACATAGCTTTGGGAAAAGAACTAGAACTTCCTGGGTTTCCTTTGTGCTACTAAATCTTTAGGCCTAGTTAAGAATTGGAGATATTTTCATTTAATCTAACATTTGAGTGGATATAATTTTAAAGAAAATGAAAACCTTTTCTTGGATATTGAGATTATTATTTTAAGGAAAGCTCTACTACTGTAATAATCCATAACATAAGCATAATGCTTTACATACATTCATGCATAACCTGTTTTATTAAGAGCTGGATGCTTCGACCTTGCTTCTAAAACCTGGGGGTGGGAACAGTGATATCAGAAAAATATCAACAAGAACACCAACATTTCACATATTAAAATATCACTGGGAAAGAAGAACACGGATATATTCTGTCACAAAATGCATATTGTTTATGATGTTTCAAAATTTGTTTTGCCTCTTTTTCAAGATGTTACATACAGGTAAAGGCTGCCCTGCATGGCAGTTATTGATTGTCGTAGGAGGAAGGTTTTCATTAAGTGGCATTGGGATCCAAGGTAACCAGCATGTGTTTAGCAGGGACTGGAAGTGATAAGGATGGAAAAGCATCTGTGTTTAGAATGCTCCAATGAACAATCATCTCTCTCCCAAGATGACCCTTTGCTGTTGCTAGGCGCTCACTGCTGTTTCTGGAGTGGGTGGCAACATTATATAATGCTGAACCACTTTGCCATCCTCTTTATATTTTGGGGGGGAAAGAATTTAGAACAGCCTAGTTTTTAATTTTATACTATTTAATTTTTTTAGATTGAATAGAAATTGAGTTTGTTCAAATTTGGCCTAAAAATTGAATGGTTGTACATTTCAAGAAAAGACTTAAGACAGGATATTTTGGCCCTAATTATGATGTCAGGTAAACAAGGGCATTTGGTTGGTTTTTTTTTTTTTTTTTTTTTTTTAAACCACAAGACTGCCATCACCTAAAAAGTTATATATAACATTGATAAGATATTAACACCTAAAGTATAATTCACATTCAGATTGCTTTATGTAGGTGCACTGATGTTTTTGATACAGAATTCAATCAGGGATCACATGTTGCATTTAATTGCCATTTCTTTTCAGCTTCCTTAACATACAACAGTCACTTATAATAAATGAGGAATTTTAACATCCCTTTCTTTTTCATTGACAGATCAGCTGCCATTTGTTTAATGTTTTCGGGGAGGGGGGTATCTTTGTTTCTTTTTGAGGGAGAAAAGAAGCAAAGTCAAAATTGGTGGAGATTATACTTCTCAAGAGTGGGAGTGGGATCCAAAACTGCTCTTCATAAAACAATCAGTGATATTTCATAAGAGGGCCTGGTAGTGCCAACCAACCAGCATGCTGGTTTCGTACTGCTGTAATTACTGATGTCAGAATTAAATTAAATGGTGGTGTAGTTCTTCTAGTACATGTTTGCTTTATTTTTCTGTTGGTGTGTTACCCAAGATAGCATGAGGCTCCCACCTCTCCAATTTTCTTGTACAAAGCAAGTACTTAGACATTTAATCAGTTGATTATCTCAAGAGAATATAAAGCATATTTTTAAAATGCTTTTACAGTGCTTAAATGCTTTTTAATTTCTATGTTCTGATTGGAGTTTTTGTAATTTAATTTGTTAATGTGTATTTATGATACAAAGTAAGGTGACCAAACCTTCTTTCAACCTCATTAATGAAAGATAGTAATATGCAAGGTGCCTATGGAAATAAAAGGGAGTGTTCTCAATATAAAGAGGGAGATTGTTCTAGGTCAGGGAGTGGCATGAAAAAATTTTACCAAGTTGCAGACACTGGAGGTACTAAATAAGATTTGAACAAATGACATGAAGGAAGCAGTTTAAGAAACATGAAAATTAATTTTTTTATTTCTAAGTCACAAATACAGTTTTAATTTTAAAATGTTGGTGAGTTCACTATTGCATCTCAAATGCTGGAAGACAGTACCTGGCACATAGTATGCTGTCAGTGATCCTGTTTTTTCTGCCATGGAGAGAAAATTCAAGGATTACTTGAAAGCACAATATTAAACTCAACTCTAGATCAGGTGGAACCAAGTAAAGAGTTGTGCTCATCTGTGAAGTGGCTATAGATGACTAACTCAGATTGCACAGTTGGTATGAATATCCATACCAACAGCCATTTTAAATCTGACTTCAATTCAGGGGAGCTCACTTCATGACTCTGTGATACTGAATGAATCGCACAGGACTGGATAGAATCCATGTTTTTGGCTTTCTTACTCATCTTTTTATTTCTTTAGAGGCACATGTGTTTTGAGAGGAAATTTGGTCAACAATTTCAGAAGTGGTTTGTATGTGATTTTTCTTCACCAGAACCCTTTTTTAACCTTAGGTTACAGCTGAAGTTTCATTATCTTCAATGTTGATGGGGCCTAATGGTAAATTCCGGTTTTAACAGGTCCTGTGTTTAAGGGTTGAAATAGAGAAAACAGTTCCTCTGAGTTAAGTATTACTCAAGAGGCAGGGGTTGGTCAGATGATATGAGTAATTTTAAACTCTCAAGTATAGCCAGCTAACTAGTTTAGTAGAAGATCATGTGAATGTTGGTTAAAGCTGTGGGTAGTCCTCTCTGTAGACTTCGTTCACAATCAAAAGATGGGTCTCTGATATCTTACTATATATGACAGTAGTATATTGGCAGGTCACAATTATAGTTACTCATAACTTCTAAATGTTGATTTCATTTCAGTCACTAATATAGAGGATGTGTGTGCTATGAGTTATCCATTGTATGAAGTACAAAGGTTTTAGTTTGTTTTCTTTTGTCTTGCTTTGGTATACAGGAAAGAGCACAGGTCTTAAAATTAGAAGTTTTGTGTTTATTATGTTTTGGCTTCAGCACTTGCCAGGTGCTTAATTTATGAGTCTTAATCTCTGAGCCTTACACCTTTGTTGTCTGTAGAAATAGAACAGTAATACCTACCCTTCCTCTGAGTTTCTTATTTGTAGTGACAATCAGAATGGGAAAATTACCCCTGGTAAACTGGGGAATGGTGTGGGTGCTAGGGACCATCATCTTTTAGCTGTGAGTCATTCTGTGGAACTCTGCCTGCAGGATGTGGCGTGACTTGAGTGCTTCAAGGCTTTGCACCCCTTGGTTTTATTGTATACTCTATTTTAGAGTTCAGCCTTTCTTTTTAAATGTTTTTCTTTGGTTTGGGTCTACCACATAGAAAGCCCTGGTGGTGGGGAGTGGGGGTGGCTGAAAAGAGAGTGAAAGGGTGATGAAGTACATTCTGATTTACTGTGGATTGATTTCTTTCCCCTAGTTTGATCTTAGCTTTCCTTTTAGAGTAGAAATTAGAAGCTCTGGAGTAAATTTAGAAGTTTAGCTGTGACACCATGAAAATTCCAAGCTTCATAGCTCCTGACGACTATAATTAAACATGTATAAAGCCTTTCAAATGAAATTTTACTGTCTTTTTCTCTGCTAGGCAGTTTTAAACTTGTATCATTGGTTATAGAATTCAGGATTTGGGTTTTCTCATGGGTTTGACTTGTTCTTCCGTATAATTTTCATATGTTTTTTAAAGCCACTTAAGTGTTGCTTTACTAAATGGGAGTTCTCTACTATCAAGAGGTTCTTTAAATTTTTTTTTTTTTAATTTTATTTCATTATTTTTAGAGAGAGGGGAAAGGGAGAGAGGGAGAGAGACATCAATGTATGGTTGTGTTTCACCTGCCTCCAGCCACAGACCTGACTGGAGACCTGGTTTGCAACCTGGTTATGTGCCCTGGCTAGGGAATCGAACCTGCGACCTTTGGGTTCACAGGCCAGCACGTTATCCACTGTGCTACCAGCCAGGGCTCTACTATCAAGAGGTTCTAAGCAACAAATCTATTTTTCTTGAAATTCTTGTAAGACAAAAGTTACATATTATCTTGGCAGTGATCATGCATGGACTCATGTACATAATGGCTGCATAGTTACTTGTGGGAAGAACAGACACAGGTACACAGACATTATCATTGGACCTTGCACTACTTGTAATCATTTGGCCTTAAACAGGCACAAAGTCATTATTTTTAAAGGTTTATTAAATTTTGTCACTTTCTCTTTTCCCTACAATCTCTTACATTTATTTTAGAGTCTAAGTAAGGATAGAGTTTGTCATAAGTCAAGATAACTAGTCATTTTCACATTACTTTTTTTTTTAAGATTTTATTTATTATTTTTAGAGAGAGACATTAATGTATGGTTACCATTCACCTGCCTCCAGCTACAGCCCTGGCTGGAGATCTGGCTTGCAGCCTGGTTATGTGCCCTTGCTGGGAATTGAATCAGCGACCTTTGGGTTTACAGGCCAGCGCCTTATCCACTGTGCCACCAGCCAAGGCCCACATTACTTTTAAAAATACTATTAGAGTGAAACCAGCTTACCATACTGACAGCACATTGCTTAATCATAATCAGTTTTAATCAAAAAAACAAAGCATAATATTGCCATACTTTATTTGTTGAAGATACTGAATTCCAAAATTCAAATTCTTGAGCCTTACCTCCAGAGATTCTCATTCCCAATTGATTCTTATGCACAGGCAAGTTGGGGAGCTACTAAACCACTTATAGCGGATGTTTTTCAAAGAGTTTTTTAAGAGCCTAGGTTTCTCAGAGGATTCTACAATCAATGGAATATCGTTCTCTCAAAACAGCTTAACTGCACTTGTCTCTTATTAAATGGCATTTGTCTCTTATTCATTGAGGTTCTGAAGAAAGATGTCCTCTGAGGGAAAATACTGCTTTGAAAAAAAAGTCAGAAAATTTGTGATTAGATTATTTCTAGGATTCCTTATTATTTAAGATTCTGATTATGTTTTTTAAATTCACTGAACCTGTATTAATATTATACATCTAATATGCATACAGAATTGAACTATGATACAGGACAGAAAACTATTATCCTCATCATCTTTTTTTGCTTAAAAACCCTTTGTAAACTTGGTTGCCATGATAGCTTGCCTTTATGATTTCACTATGCTTTGAGAATTCCCTCTACATACAGTGTTTTGCTGTCCTCCTAATAGAAACATACTGTGGTTTCCTTGGCTTGAAATACATAAAGGCAGTGGTGGACTCCTAATGTTTAATAACTGGAGGAAAGGGGACTGATTCATATCATTGGCTAATTTCCATGACATAATTACTCCATAGAAGAAGCCTATTTAAAGCTGCCAATGTGATGTCCCTGAATATAAAACTGGGAAAAGATACACACAGCATACTTTGTGTTTCAACAGATACTATAGATATAAATAACTTTAAGAGCATAGCAAATTAAAATTAGTTAGGAAATGATGAGGTTTGAGTATTTACACTTTTTGTTATTACTGTTTTCTCCATTTAAATTGTTTTACTGCAAGGTATCCAAGAAACTGTTTCCATGCTTATCTTTGGGGAAATAGATGGTTTCAAAATGGGAGACTTTTTCCTTTGCATTTTCTGTCTTATTCTGTTGTTTAAATTAGTCAACCAATGTTAAATTTGTGAACAACAACAATAAAAATGGTATTAAAGTAAAAGTTCTCCAAGTGATTTTGATGTATGTCAAAGTTGAGGAACCACTAGGGGTTCTCAGTTACAGCTGCCTAAACGAAAACATATTTTTCCTGGTTCTGTGGGATCGTAGAGCTGAACTTTGTGTTTGATTGCAGTGACTACTACATTTTAACTACGTACACTTTGTTGTGTTCTTTCAAATTATTTGAGAAATCTTTTGTAAAATGTATATGTTAAAATGTAAAGTAAGAGACTTAAAACTAGGAAAAATAGCAAACAAAGTGAAAAATCAAACTCTGGTGAATACAAGGGTAAATATGCCAATCTTCAGGCCCACCATAGTTGATATAGTTGAACAACAGATTTTGCCTATGAGCTTCCTGGCAATCAGGAAGCTTTTTATTATACTCAATT
Organism: Noctilio leporinus; assembly: GCA_004026585.1. Classification (NCBI taxonomy): domain Eukaryota; kingdom Metazoa; phylum Chordata; class Mammalia; order Chiroptera; family Noctilionidae; genus Noctilio; species Noctilio leporinus. The sequence goes on from PVIW01001235.1 coordinate 255,421, forward strand.
ACAAAGTAAATCTCACACACGAAATTTTATATACAGAGAGGGCAAGGTAGGTTTACAGTTGTTGGAATGGAAAGTAATACAGTAAATAATAATAAAAGAATAAACTGTTGCATGTACTCATAACTGTTAATCTTACTTTTGCCCATCCCATTTGGAAACTGTTTAACATCCTTTCTAGTATAAAATGTTGATAAATAGTTGCTGTTATTAGTAATCATAGATTGTTCATCATAGCATTAAAAAAGCAGACATATAGGATATGCTTTGAATGACTTTCATCTATAGAGTGAAATGTAAAATACTACATATTTCCTCTACATAGTTCCCATATAGGTGTTAAATTATGTTCTTAAAGAATATTCAAAGATAAAAGAAAATGCTCATAATGTAACAGTGAAAGAGCAGGATAAAATTCTGTATGCTATCTAAGATGTCAATATGCTTAAATTATGTAGTGCAATATTTTGAAAATATTATCTTTAAACCATGTTGTTTTAAAATAATGTTTTAGAAACATTTACTAGGAAAAAACTGAAAAAGATACCAAAATATTAAAAATGGGTCACTGTTCCAGAGGGATAGCACAGTCACCAAGAATAATTTGGAGGTTGCCAGGGACTTGTTTTAAAGTGTTTTCAGGTCTGACTGAGAGCTCTGCCTTTTAGGAAAAAGAAAATGTGAATATTTAATGTTAAAAAAAAAAGAATGGGCCACTGTTAATAATTCTTAAAACCAGGTGATAGGTATAGGGAGATTTATGATATTAATACTATTCTATTTCTGTGTATTTTCATTTTTCATAATTTTTTTTAAAAGATTTTATTATTTCCAGAGAGAGAGGAAGGGAGAGAGGCAGAGAGGGAAAGAGACATCAATATATGGTTGCGTTTCCTCTGCCTCCACCCACAGACCTGACTGGAGACCTGGTTTGCAACCTGGTTATGTGCCCTGGCTGCGGAATCAAACCTGCAACCTTTGGGTTTGCAGGCCGGCGCCTTAACCACTGTGCTACCAGCCAGGCATTTTTCATAATTTTTAAAGGGATGAAAGAATAAATTAAGAAAAGTTTAAATTTTGGAAATTAGTGCTTAGAACTTGTTAAAATGTAAATGAACTCTTGACCAGTTGTGTTATTAAGCAATTATTGATGTTTTTTTAAAGGTTTTAGAGGATTTGAGGAATCTCAGACTTGTGAAAGGTTTGATGAACATTATTATATAATCATACATAATAAATAATTATTAAATATATTCTATCTATTCCATATATATATATTAGCCTTTAACAAAAAAGAAAGATGGTTCATTCAGGAATGGAATTGCTAATAATTTTTGTCTTTTTATACTTTTTTACATTCTAAAAAATTCTATAGTAAGCTGATTTTAGGTTCTTAATTACAGAAAGAGGCTATAATCAATTTATGAAATTATGCTAACTTTTATGCTTAAGTGACATTATTCTAGTATTGAGAGCATTCGATGTTTGCTTCTGAGATTTGCCTTTTTATCTATTATTATCTAAGATAATTTTGGTGAAAGATGCATTGTTTCTGAAAACCTGTCCAGAAAATAGCTAATTCAGGTATTTTCCACATAAGAAAAGTGATACAAGGACCATTTCTACTATTACATTTTCATAAATTTTATTTCCTTTTTTTAAGTAGTGGCAGTTTTTCAGTATAGCCAGTGTTCATGTAGGCAACTTTGCCTTAATGGGAGGGAAGGGTGTCATGAGTATTTTGGCAAAGTTCTCCCTCTTTTAAGAGGGCAAAAATAAGACTAAGAAGAAATGAGTAACTATTTTTTCCTGCCTCTATAACTGAAACAATATCCAAATTTATAGGTGAATTTTATTTGTAATAAATAACTTCCTTAATAAACATAAGTTTATCTTGTGGGTGGCCTTCTAAAATAAACTATATTTGATTTTATACACTACTTATATTTTGGCTTATGCCCGACCTCCCAGGTTGCAAACATCTACAGTAGGACCCAATATTAAGGAAAATAAACCAGAAAAATAAACTATAAAGTATTACAGATGTTAGTAGTAAATTACTCAGTGATATTCATATTGGAGCAGTAATAAATTATAATATTAATAGTGGAGGTCCTTAAAAATGGTCCCACTATTCACTGAGACATTTTATCTTTCCCATGTTCCAAATGAAATTCATTATTGTTTTCCATTGTTACACAAGTTAGGTGTTAGGGATGTTGTGTTTTATTCAGTATCAACCAGCACCCAATCCTTACTAAATGTAAGAAAATTACCTATTTTGAAAGTCAGTTATATCCTTAAAATAATACATCAAATAATCTGAAATAGAATATGCTAAATTAAAAATGACTAATCCTGACAAATTTTGAAGTTCAAAAAAAGAGTAATTTAGAAGTCCGTGGAAGATGGCTGGATTGGGGGAAGGGTTGAATTAATTAGGCAAGGGGAAGAAAATGGAAGAAAAGGGAGAGGAGGGAAGATAAGGAGAGAGGGAGGCATTGCTGCAAGGAACATACACTCCAGGACTGATGCGGAAATATAAGTGAGGAAACCATATTGGCTTAGATGGTTTATATAAAGTAGTAGTTTTCCAGTTGTGGTGATGACTTCCCACAGGGGCTCAGCGGCAGGCGGGTGAGAAGGCCAGCTACTCCAGTCTTTAAAGCAAGGCATTGTTGCAGGTAGATTAGAAATCGGATTGATCTGACAGTGGTGCTGAGGCATGTGTTGGGAAACTAGAGAGTGAATCATTTGAGATGACATGAACCTAAATGGACTATCAGCCACTGGTTTGAAACGAAAAGGGAACGGTGGGACATGTAAGTTCACACCAAGGAAAACCAACAGGACCGGGTTATAGATTGGATTCATGTTGTTGTAGGGGAAGGAATCCAAAGAGCTATCCACTGACAGAAATGAAGAATCTCACATTGAATCTGCATTCATTGGAAAATAATACATTGATTGTAATTTGATTTTAAAGGAAATACAAAGTAGATTGATATTATTAACATAAATATGTAAACTGTAACTGTGACGGGTAACTATGGGATTCCACTTGCGTCAGCAGTAAAGATAAATACATAGCAATAGTTCTTGCTGACACCGTATTTCTTTTTTTTTTTCCAGTTTCTTTTATTTTTATTTATTTTAAGATAAAAAAATATTATTTAGAGGGAGGGGAAGGAAGAGAGGCAGAGAGGGAGAGAGACTTCAATGTATGGTTGCCTTTCACCTGCCTCCAGCTACAGACCTGGCTGGAGACCTGGCTTGCAGCCTGGTTATGTGCCCTGGCTGGGAATTGAACCAGCGATCTTTGGGTTTGCAGGCTGGCATCTTATCCACTGGGCCACCAGCCAGGGCCTTGACACCTTATTTCTTAAGGTTAGAGGTTAGTTGCTTTCCTAGAAGCCACTAAACTGAAAATCATCTTGCCTTTGGTAGGGGTAGGGAGTGGCTATATTAGATGAAAAGCTCTAGGCCCGATGGCTAAGCCAAAAATCCCATTACAGAATCTAGGGATTGGCTTCTGAAGAAGTAGCATTCACAGGGTAGGTAGTATTGTTATGACCACCAGCCAGTATGAATAAAATTCCAAACAGGAGAAGAGTTGATAATCATTAGACCTAGTGACAGTATAGCCCAAACTGCAGGTTTCAGGGATAAGAAGGTAACCAGGAATTTACTGCCTCTCATCAAAACAAATAAATAATAAACAAACTAATTATTTATGATGTATTAGATATTTATTTGCTTTCAGTATAAGAAATGCTTATTTAATATAAATGCAAACATATCTAATTTAAAAGTTCATAAATATATATAATATGTATTATGGGCTGAATTGTGTCCCATTGCCCCCCACACCCTAAATCATATGTTGAAGTCCAAACCCCCGATACCTTAGAATGTGACTAAAAGGGCAATTAAGCTAAAATGAGATCCTTAGAGTGGACCCTAATCCACTCTGACTGGTGTTCTTACAAGAAGAGATCAGGATACCCAGAGAGACTAAGGAATAACCATGTGAAGATGCAATGAGAAAGTAGCCATCTGCAGTCGAAAGAGAGGCCTGAGAAGAGACTAAGCCTGCCAATACCTTGATCTTATAGCCTCCAGAATTGTGAGAAAATACTTATCTGTTATTTAAGCCACCTAGTCTGTGGTACTTTATTATGGTAGCCCTAGCAAACATAATATAACCTGTACTTCAGCAAACTGGAGTTTGCCTAGAAAATCTAGAAGTTGCCTAGAAAAACATGGGTTAGGCCCTGGCTGGTGGCACATTGGATAAGGCACTGGCCTGTGAACCCAAAGGTTGCCCTGGCTGGTAGCACAGTGCCCCTTATCCACTGTGCTACCAGCCAGGGCACTTAATAACTATTAATATTGGTTTATAATTGTGACCATACAATTATAATGCAAGATGTTAATAATAGAGGAAACTGAGTGTAGGGTGTATGGGAACTATGCTATCTTCCCAACTTTTCTTTAAAACTTAAAACTATTCAAAAATGAAAGATTCTTTTTAAAAATAGACCAAAAAGATTCTCCATCAAGATGGTGGGGTAGGCAGACATGGTTTGCTTCTTCACACAACTGCATCAAAATGAAAACTAAACTATCTGTAGAACAAACATCAGCCAGAATTATCAGAAATCGAGTTGAATAGTATTTTAACAACTACAGAATTATAGAAACCACATCCATTGAGGTGAAGCTGGTACCATATGAGACTTTATCAACTTGATTAACACTGTTTGACCCAACTTGGAGATCCAGAAAGACTCCACCCAACCCAGTTTACAGGCCCGCCCAACCTGCTTTTCCATGTGAATGGCTGGTCTTGGCTCACACTTTGCAACTTCCTAAACCCTCTCAAACCCCAGCTGCCTCAGTGAGCCCAGGCCCCACACTAGCAGCAGCCAGGTTAGATTCACAGCCTGGGAATCTCTAAACTGAGCACAAGTAACAGCATCTCAGATTGCTTTATAGCACAGGAAGGGTAGCTGGCCCCTAGCAAAATGCAGGTGGGGGCTGATCTTGGCCTCTATCACCTGGGAAATCCCAAGGCCAGTACACCCAGTGGGTAGCTCCAGACTATGTCAGAGCACCACTACCCCACCCCTGCACAGCTGATCCTCCACCGAGGGTGAAAGTCTGTGGTCAGTGCTTGCAGCTGACTGGCCTGGGTAAATCCCTCCCATTGACCTGCCAACAGCAACCAAGGCTCAACCTGGGTTGAGGGGGGTGTACTCAGCCCACATGAAGGGCACCCCTCAAGCACCCAGCTTGGGTGATAGGTGAGGCTGTGCCGCTGGACCCTACAGGACACCTACTACATTAGGCCACACTACCAAGACACAGAGTCAAAGCAGCTCTGCCCAATACATAGAAACAAACACAAGAAGGCTGCCAAATTGAGGAGGCAAAAAAATATGGCCCAAGTGAAAGAACAGGACTCCGGAAAAAAAACTAAACAAAACAGAGACAGCCAACCTTATCAGATGCAGAGTTCAAAACTCTGGTGATCAGGATGCTCAGAGAAATGACTGAGTACAGCCACAAAGCAAAGGAAGAAGTGAAAGTTATACAGTGAAATAAATATATACAGGGAACCAACCGTGAAGGGAAGGAAGCCAGAATTCAATGATTTGGAACAAAGGGAAGAATTAAACATTCATCTGGAACAGAAAGAAGAAACAAGAATTGAAAAAAGGAAAAAAAAAAAGAAAAGAAAAGAATAGTATCACACACCCCAGGCATCAAAAAGCCAGTAAATACTTGAAAAAAAAATTATACTTACTGGTGTTCAGAAATGCACACTTATCTATGAGATCATAACTTTTCTATTTATTTAGCTGTTTAATGTTTTATTAAACATTAAATAAAGTTTAATGATGATACCCATGATTAGCAATAATAGGAATTCAGAACTACCTCTCTGGAGGAGTTTTTGGTCACAGATAAAAATGTGTGTACTCTTTGAAGCAATAACAACAACCAGGAAGTAAATATCAATATACGCAGAAAAGATTTTTAGCTTTATATGTAATAGCCAAAACCTGGATACTAACCAAACAATAGGAGATTATTTAAATAAATAATGGAAATCTCAATGTAGAATATAATGGTGATAAGAATACAGTAGGATAATATTTGAGGACAAAATTTCCCTGATATAGTATGTGAAAATGCCAAATGTAAACCGTGTATATGCTGTGTTATGCCGTTTATGTGTCTTTTTCATTATATGTATATGTATATGTACACATCTCTTGGATCTGGAATTTGGTGAAATAATCTTAACAAAATGGCATTAAAACAAGTCCTACTTGTGATTTAGTCATTTGATAAATGCTTAAAGAGAGTTATTTTAATGTGCATTGCTACAAATATGTCAAGTATTATTTCCCAGGACTGTCATAATTAGAAGTGAAGGACCACTTTTCATTGCCACAAATTGTGTGTATGCACGTTATATTTAAAGTATACCGCACGTGGATAAAAGGAGGATTTTGTATACAATCAAGTTTTTGTCTGTGGTTATCTCTAACTAGCAAAAAAAAATGTTTTGCAATTTTCTACTGGAATATTGAAGTTATTTTTTGTTAAAATCAGTGTATTTCCTTTTGCTTTTCAGAGACATTTTGTTTATACTCTAGTTTGCATTCATACAATGCCTGTATGTCCTCTGTTTTCCATATATTTTATACTTTTGTGTTAGGTAGTATTTTCATGAGCTTTAAAAACATTGTTTGATTAGTTTTCTCATACTTTTTACTTTTAGGTTGGTGTTTGGAATGTTGTATCCTGCATACTATTCCTACAAAGCTGTGAAAACCAAAAACGTGAAGGAATATGTAAGTATAGTTTCATGAATGATTAGTTTTAGTTTAAGGTACTCATTATATATAACACTAGAAAAAACTCATTTTTAGAAACATCTGGCATAATGTTTTAGGTTAAAAATGTGTTACAAATGTGAAGTACTGACACTAGTCTTTCTTAAAATGAACTTTTAATATAATTCCAAAGTGGAGTGTCAAACATAGTGCACTATCAGTTGGTATTTAAATAATGATTCCCAAAGGATTAATTGGATATTTCTTACTCATTTAGTCTCTTAAGTTCCAGTATAACAAGAGTTTGGGGGAATGTCTGGTTTTATAGCCTTATAAATTCATAGGTACACTGAGAATTTATCTAATTTGCCCCAGACCTTTTCCTTTTTTTCTTAGGTGTTCTGTCACTTCCTAATTGATTTAAATATGCATAAACCTCATCACTACTGACAGTTGCACCAGTCTGCTTTCTGTTTGTATGGAATTAACTATCCTGGATATTTCATATTGATGAAATCATATGTGACCTTTTGTGTCTGGCTTCTTTCACTTAGCCTATTTTCAAGATGTATCTATATTGTAACATGCATGTATCAGTATCCCATTCCTTTTTACGATTGAATAATATTCCACTGTATGCTTAAATGACATTGTTTCTCCATTCATCCATTGTGAACATCTGGATTATTTCTGCCTTTTGGCTACCCTGATTGATGTTGCTATAAGCATTCATGTACAACGATTCTTTGAGTACCCGCTTTCAATTCTTTGGGGTGTATAGCCAAGGGGATCTTGGGTGGTAGCCTAGTCATCCACTTGTTTAAATCCGTCAGTGATCAGATGATGATTCTATATTCTGTTTGTTCAGGGTGCTTTTGTTTCCGGAGGTGGGGACAGGGTATGAAATGTTTATAGCTAACTCATTTTATTGAATTTTATAGTTGTTTTTTTCTCCTTTGTATAAAACTAATTTTTGAAGTGAAGTATATATAAATCAATCAGAAAGGTAGCATATAACTAGTAATGGAATAGGAGTTGCCTAGTTGAGCTCAGAAATTGTTTTTTTTTTATTATATATCTCAGATATAGCATTGGTGAAGTCATCTTAAAAGATGAAGCGACATTATGTCCTAGCAATTAAAGTAGTTTTATAAATGGTCTGAAGAGACATAGTTTAATATATGTTATTGTAAATGCCCCAAGTATTGTTTTATAGTACTAGCATACATTCATTTTTAGAAACAAGCACATAGCTTCTGTTTAACGGTGCTTTTCAAGCTATCTCTGGTAAAGGACCAGTTTTGGTAGTTTTTTTAATTTCCAGTAAGTCACAGACTAATACTTTTTTGTTAAGTAAAATTAAAAACTAATCACTATTAAAATGACATTAAAAACCCAAAAACATGAAATACAACCTATATACTTTTTATTACTAGATTCAGTAGATGTGAAATGGTATTAACTCTTTTATAAGAAAAGATGAAATACTGCAATTTACAACAACATGGATGGACCTTGAGAATATCATGCTAAGGGGAATATGTTAGTCAGAAAAAGCTAAGAACCATATGAGTTCACTCATATGTTGGATGTAAAACTGAAACTCATAGCCACAGACAACAGTAAGGTGGTTACCAGAGGAAAGGGGGCTGAGGGGTTGGTCAAGTAGGCCAAATATTCGGTAACAGATGATGATTTGGGTGGTGGACATGATGCAATATACAGATGATATATTATAGAAATGTACGCTAGAAACCTATATGATCCTGTTAACCAATGTCACCACAACAAATTTAATGATAAATAAAGCAAAACAGCCTTGCACTAATTGATAGATGACCCTTTGCCCTTCTGTATAATTATTTTAATTTAATTGGAGTTTTCTATTAATGGATAGAAATAAGAGTTGCTCTTCATTTCCAAATACCATGAAAGTATGAATTAAGATGGGATGACAACTACTGGCTAGCACTTAATAAATGTACTGCTCAATATATTCCTCTTTATTTGGAATGCTTCATGTGATGCTGTTGTTAAATGAGATCTTCTTCATCTATTAACTGTCCAAGTGAAGTTCAGGGTGATAGGTTTTTCAATTTGGGGTCCATTTCACCTAGAAACTATTATAAACCCAGAATATGAGATAACTGGTATGGCTCTGCATGTGTGTCTTTGTGTACATATTTGTGCTTAGATTATTTTTCTATTCCTTCACAAATCTATGCGATTTTGTTGGGGGAGCAAAAAGATTAAGTACAAACTGAAGTTTAGATAAGACACTCAGATAATATGAGGGTACTATCAGCAGGCACACAACTGTCATCCCCTGAACTTAAAGGTAAGACAATAACAATAAGAAATATAAAGGTATAATAAAAAGAAGTAGAACTTTCATATGTATATTAATGTTGAAAGAGCAGAAAAGATGCTATTATTTAGGGATTGGCCTAAGAACCATTATGAAATATTAGTCCATTACTTACTGTGCATCAATTTAACTTTGTTAATATTTTTCAAGACTTAAAAACATGGATTTGTGTGTTTTATTCCCTTAACACAAAAAATTTTATTATTGAATTTATGTAAATCTGGGATTAATAAGAATGATCTGACCCTGAAGTGTTAATTGTGCTTTATAAATTCAAGATAATTGAACCTATGGAAGAGAATCCATTAACATGCTTACTGATGGAAAAATTGATGGGAAAACTATAAAATTTGATGTGTTGATATATACATACCTATTTATGTGTGTGTTTAGTTATATCCTTTACATATTGCCTTGCACAATTGTTTTTAGCGATTAATTCATTATTAACAAAATTGGAATTATCTGCACATAATTCTGCTATAGTATTGTGACCCTAAAAAAATTGTCTTACCTATCTCTTTAGGTATAGAAAACTAATGAGTAATTGAAGAGAAACTAGCAAAATAGGAAGGCAGATGTCTGGAGTTGGTTTGATAATTGTGCGCCAATCAACTCTGCTTGGCTCATCAACTTTGCTTGACAAATAAAATAAGAGCTAAAAGTAAAATTGGTCAGGTATTGAAAGAGGAAAGACAGGACATCTGCCTTTGACAAAGAAATATGATAACAACTCTGAAGACCCGGTGACCAAGTGGCATGCCATAGTCACTGCTAGGGAGACTAAGTTGTGATATTGTATTAGAATAACATCTTACATTTCTATAATTCACTACCAATTTCAAAATACTTTCATGTCATGTTGTTTCCAATTGCTTCTGTAACAAATAACCACTTACTGGCTTAAATTAACACAAATTTATTTTCTTCGTTTTATAGGTCAGAAATCTGAAATAGATAGATAGATACACAGGGCTACTTTCCTTCTGGAGGCTCTACTGAAAAATCTGTGTACTTACCTTTTCAAGATTCTGCAAATTTTGGGCTGAGACCTTTTCTGATCTTTTCACACAGCAGTCTATCTGGTTTCTTTTCTGCCTCCTTCTTCCCCTTACAAGGACCCTCATGATTACAGTGGGCTCACCTGACTAATCCAGAATCCTCAGCAACCTGATTGCTCTTTCGCACATTTCAGCATAGGACATGGACCTCTTTGAGGGGGTGTAAGGACATTATTCTACATACCACAATGTCTCACTTGTCCTCACTAATGCTTAATAAAATAGGTGGGGAAAATATTCCAATATTATAGGCTCAGAGAAGTAAATTAACTTGCCCAGTGTCACATGGATCGTTAAAGAAGGAATGGATATCTTGTTTCTAATTTATTCTTCTCTTCTTCCATATTATTGTACCTTTACAAAAGTAGGTGAGAATCCTAGTATTTAAAAATAATAGTAATAATAATAGAAGAAAATAAAACTAGAAAGAACTTTTGCAACCAACCAATGAATGTGCTTCTGATTAACCCAAGGCCAGGGGCCAGAGCTGTAGAGGTAAGTTTCCAGGAAGGGCAATGAGGCAATTAAACCAGTTCTAGAGCAGGACACGTAAGCATCTAAATCATCTGTGATCAAAATGCTTGAAAATGAAATTGGGAGTTTAGGGGTTTTTTTTTCTTTCTTTTTTTTTTCACTTATTATTTCCAGAGAGAGGGGATAGGAGAGAGGCAGAGAGGGAGAGACACCATTATATGATTGCCTTTCACCTGCCTCCAGCTACAGACTTGGCTGGAGACCTGGCTTGCAGCCTGGTTATTTGTGCCCTGACTGGGAATCGAACCAGCAATTTTTGGGTTTGCAGGCTGGCACCTATCCATTGAGCTATCAGTCAGGGCTGAAATTGGAAGTTTTTGAAAGTTCTGTAAAGTCTTGGCAGTTCTTTAAGTATTTCCAACCTAAATTTGCTTCTGACAAAAATTTTGAATAATATTTTCTTGCTGAGTTTTAACTAAGCTTAGTTATCCAATTATAACCTTTGATTATAACAGTTTTGTAAGAACTCTTTTCTCATAGAATTTTCCTGTATGGTGATCCCATCCAAATGTGCTTTGTCTTACAGTTTTATTTTGTTTTTTTAGTAAAATTAACCTTCTTAAAATGTCTCTGTTTAAAAAAAAAGTCCCTGTTATATTTTTACTACCCTCTTATACTATCTGCTATTATATTATTTAGTTGGTTTTGTTTATCTTCACCACCATACTTTTGTTGTTTTATTAAGTGCTATATTTTCATATACACAGTAGTATACAGTGTATGGTAGGTACTCAATATTTTTTGAATGAATGATAAATAAGAAAAAGAAGAAAAGTTGATTTTTAAGTCTATATCAAATACTAAATTGTCTTTACAAGAGTGTGTACATTTCTTAAGTAGATTGGGCTAGTTCCTCAGCTTTGATTCTGCTGAGTTAAAGAGTATACGTGTAGTCCAGTATGACTGATCCCAAAGACCAGTTTCTCTGAGGTATTTCGTTATTACCTAAATACCACTGACATGTACTTCAAAATTATTTGCAGAAAGCAATCATTTTTATTCATTTACTTTTTCCACCCTAACTACTACCATTCCTGTAAGCGTTCAAATAGTAGATTGCACCTGATAAAACAGATGCTGTGTTCAAATCAAAACACATGGTAAGTGCTGTGTATTTTGGCAACTTTCCTTTCTTCCTTTGCCTATTTTTAAAAGAGCTTTCCTAGGATATAATTTCCTGTATAGTGTGGCTGATATGGCCTACTTAAAGTCTCTCAGTCTTGCAGTAATTGAAATGTAAACTTACTGAAGAATTAGTATGGTTTTGCAAATTTTTTCAGGCTTATACCATTTTATGACTTGAAAATAGAGTGTTTACTTCCAAGTGGTGTGTAATTGCTGTAGCTTTTTCTAGGAAACCAGTGTTTTTATTCTAAGAATGTTGAAGAAAGTGGCAATGAAAAGATTGTCTAACAGCACATAAAAATCAAAATCAGACATTTGGTCCTGAGATTTACTGTGAGCAAGAACAAAGAACAGGGAAAACTCTGGGAGATTACTCTTTTAAAGTCTGTAAGTGGCCCTCTAAAACCTTATTGATTTGCATTTTGAAAGTGACCTAATTTTTGAGTATTTGGGTGATAATGAAAGTGAACCAACAGCCTTGGCTGGATAGTTCAGTTGGTTGGTTGGTTGAATGGTCATCCCAATGCACCCAGTGTGGGTTTGACCCCTGGTTGGGGCACATGCAGGAGTTGACCAATGAATACATGACTAAGTGGAACAACAGCAAATCAGTGTTTCTCTCTCTCTCTCTCTCTCTCTCTCTCTCTCTCTCTCAAATCAATAAATAAAAATATTTTAAATTAGTAAGTACAACTGCAAATCGATGTTTCACTCCTTCTTTCTCTACCTCTAAAATCAATAAATAGAAAAATAATCATCTGCTTCAAGGGTTTTAATAATGTAGGGAATATAAAGATTAAACCAGGGATTAAGGTGGGATTTTTTAAAAATTTGTTTGAAAATTAGTTTTGTCAGGCCACATGCTTATCTGTTTATTTTTCATCCTGATGTTCAAAGTTGTATGTGTTATACTTTCAAAGGCAAATAATTTTTCAAGGCTTATTATGAGGAAGTACAGCTCCCTACCCTCTCCTCATCTCTGGGGGCAACTACTTTCAACTCTTTTATCCAAATCCTTTAGTGTATATCTTTCCAAAGCTAATTAACATGCTTATACCTTTGCTATTTCTCAATTTTTCAAGTGGACATTATCAGTTCTCTTCCTTCTATTGTATTAAAAATGACCTAGTAGTTATCTACTATATCACTTTGCCATCCACATGTCTTCCCCTGTCCCTATAGCTTCCTAATGTCATTACAGTATAATTTGAATTGGAACAGTGTTCAATGTTTATATTATTTAAGCTAAATTAGGAAGAAGCAATAGAATATGGAGATAAACAACACAGCCTCTACAACCAGGCTGTCTCAGTTACCATCCCAGCCCTATCCATTACTAGGTCTTCATTCAAGTCATTTGACCTTTCTAGAAGCACCTAGTTTTCTTTTCTGTAAAATGAGAACAGTAGTAGGACTTACCTTCCCAGGTGGTTGTGAAGATTATGTTATTGCACATAAAGCATTTACATCAGTACTTGACATATAACAGTACCTGTTATATAATATTTATAAGATGAATGTAAACTGCATCTAATGTCTGCCATTACTCTTCCTATTTCACTCAATGGGCTGTTTTCTGTTACTCATTCTCTTGATTTCTGTTTTTTATTTTTAGTTGGTTTTCTTGGGTTTTTTACATTTATTTGATTTTCTCTGTTCTTACTGTAAATTTAGACTCAAACGCTGCCTCAGTTGTGTGAATTTCTTCTCAGTGTATTCTCATTCTCATTCATTAGGTATTCTGGACTGGCTCTTATTTTATATCCTCAGATTTCTTCATCTCCTGCCTTTCCCTTATTTTACTTCCTTATTATGATAAATGCATCCTTTTTGATAAGGCTCACTGGGAGAGAAAGTTTTTGAGATGCTAGGTTGCAAATAATTTTCCTTCAGAATTTTGAAGGCATTTCTCCATTACTTTTTTTAATATATATTTTATTTATTTTTAGAGAGAGGGGAAGGGAAGGAGAGTGGGGAAACATCAATGTTTGAGAGAAATCCCAACTGCTGACCTGGCTGGCAACACAGGCATGTGCCCTGACTGGGGAATCAAACCCCCAACCCTTGGGTTTGCAGGCCAGCACTCAGTCCATTGAGCCACACCAGCCAGGGCTCTCCATTACCTTTTAAGCTTCTAGTGTCGCTGTGAAGAAGTCTGAAGCTATTCTCAGTCTTACCTGCTTGTGATGTGTGTTGATGTGAGTGGATTGTAATTGATGTTGCTAAACTTTCAGAAGTCCATTTTAATATGGGAATGCTGTATCCTTCAGCTGTGGGGAATTTGGTTAAAATGTATTTCTAATGATTTTCTCTACTCCAGTTTCACTGTTTGTTCTATCTTAGATTCCTTTTGTTCAATTATAAAACCTCTTGGACTAATTCTTTAAATTTCTGATCTTTTTTCTGCTTTCCCATCTCTTTCATTTTGTTTGACTTTATGATAGAGTTCTTCAATTTTATCTTCTAATCCTTTGATTAATCTTTTAATTTCTGCACCTATGTTTTTAATTTCTTAGAGTTCTTCAATTTTATCTCCTAATCCTTCAATTAATTTTTTTTTAAGACTTAATTTATTATTTTTAGAAAGAAGAGTAGGGAAAGAGGCAGAGAGGGAGAGAGACATCAGTGTATGGTTGCCTTTCACCTGCCTCCAGCTATGGATCTGGCTGGAGACCTGGCTTGCAACCTGGTTATGTGCCCTGGCTGGGGAATCGAACCAGTGACTTACGGGTTCGCAGGCTGGCACCTATCCACTGTGCCACCAGACAGGGCAAATGATTTTCATTTCTGCACTATGTTTTTAATTTCTAAGAGCTCTTTTTCTTTGTTTTTCCTTTTTGTTACAGTTGATTTGTTTAATGAAATATTTCAGGTAAGAAGAACACTGAACAACTATACAGATAGTGATAGAAGTTTTCAGATGTAACTGAAGTCCTCTGTGTATTCTTTCCCATGTAATTCCTCTCTGCCCTCGTCAAAAGCAACCACCATCCTGAATTAGGCTTTCTCATACTCTTGCATGTCTTTTTATATAACCACATAAATAGTGTATCCACATGTAATATAAGGGATTGTTTTGCATGTCCTGAAACTTTCTATAAATGCAAAATATTGATCATATCCTGAAAGTTGCATTTTCCACCCCAATTATGGTTGACATTTATTCCTTTTGACACATTTTCCTCTAATTCATTCCTTTCATGGCTTCACATTGTTTGACTATACCACAGTTTATGCACCTTTGTTCCAACATTTGTGTGCTGTTATATCAACAAGGTTACCATAAACTTTCTTGTTCAGGTCACATATGCTCATATAAGTTTCTCTTCTCCTGGGTAATTATATACCTAGGAGTTCAATTACTGAGTTCTAGAGTATTATATATAAGCATTTTCAATTTCTCTGCATTTTAAATAATTTTAAATATTTTAAGTAATAAAACTGTAATTTTTTTTACATCATCTTCTCTTTTGTCAGAGGCTATAAATGGTAGTTTTTTAGACATGTTCCTTCCAGTTTCTCTTTGACTTTTGTGTTTTTGTGTGTTTGTTTTGGCTTCTAGTTTTTAGTATGATTTTTTTCAGATGTTAGGCAATCCTTGGTTCTCTGTGCATGTTTGAGTATTTTATTAAAAGGCTGATTAGAAAAACAGATGGTACCCATGAAGAAGTTTTGAATGTGATCTTCACTAGGGTGATCTGACTAGGTGATTGTACGTATTTGTTTCTAGGGCTTCCATAAGGAAGCACCACAAACTGAGTGGCCTAAAACAACAGAAATGTGCTGTGTCACAGTTCTAGAGGCCAGAAATATGTAATCAGCATAGGTACAGGGCCACATTCCCTCTGAAACTTACTGAGGAGAATCCCTTCTTGCCTATGTCTCGCTTCTGGTGGTTGCCAGCCCTCCTTGGTGTCGCCTGCCTGTCAGCTGCAGTGTTTCAGTTTCTGCTTGATTGTCACCTGGTACTCTCCTGTGATTGTCACCTGGTACTCTCCTGTTGTGTGTCTGTGTCTCTGAGTCTTTTAAGAATACCGGTCATATTAGGTTAAGGGCCCATCACATCCCATTACGACCTCATCTTAAGTGGTTACATGTTCAGTGACTCTGTTTCCAAAAGAGGCCAGTCATTCTGAGGTACTGGCGGTTAGAACTTTTTATTAGTTTCCTTGGGCAGCCTGAACAAAATTCCACGCACTGAGTAGCTTAAACAACCCAAATTTATTTTCTTCTAGTTCTGTATGCTGGAAGTCTAAGATCTGGGTTGGTTTTCCATGAGGTCTCTTTCACTTGTAGAGGGCCACCTTTTCTCCCAGCCCTTACACAGGCTTTTTCTGCACATGTGTGAGGAGAAAGATCTCTGGTGTCACTTTCTCTTCTTAAAAGGACACCAGTTCTCTGGAAATAGCGCCTGACCATTTTGACCTCACTTAATTATCTCTGAAAAGGCCTTATCTCCAAAAACAGTCACCTTGGGGGTTGGGGCTTCAACCTATGAATTTGGCAGAGGACACAATTCAGTCCATAACAGACTTCAGCATATCTTTCTGGGGGACATAATTCAATTCATAGCAATTGTCTCCTTGGAAAATTATCAATGTGTATGTGTGTGTGTGTGTGAGAGAGAGAGAGACAGAGAGACAGAGAGACAGAGAGAGAGAGATTATTTTCTCTTGTGCCAGTCATATTCTTTAGTGAAGACTTCCAATCTGAAAGGTACTTGGTTGCTACGCTGCTGTGGGAGAATAAGGGTTGGGGGCTCTCAATATTCAATTTATAAACTTTTATTTAATCCTTGTTAGCCCTATTCTAAACTGCCAGAGATTTGCAAATTCAGAGAACCTCTGTTTCGCTCTTTCCAGAGAATAAGCCCAGAGTTCTGCTGGGGCACAGAGGGGTACCCAGGCAGCTAAGGGAGAAAGGAGTGCAGACAGGCCCACCTGTCCTTAAGGAAACTGACAGCCATTTTCTCTTTTGCCCTTTTTGGCCAAGAATTGTGCCACCAATTCTTAAGCCCTTTGGGAGCTCTGCAATGAAAGTTGGGTTGGCTTCTTGTTTTCCCACTATTGGTTAATATTCAGTTTTCCCAGGCCTCCTAAATCAGTTACTACTCATCCATTTCCTCCTAGCTCCAAAAATGTGAGGCTCTCTTCTCTTCTATGTTGTGCTGAACGTGAGTCTTTTTTTAAAAAATCCTTTTACTGTTGTTTTAATGAGAATTATGGCAGGAATGCAATTAAATGTATATTCAGCCTACTGTCTTTACTCAGATTTCCAAATTGACCTTATTAGTGGGTTACTGTGTTTGAATTATCCTGTGATATCAAGTAACATTTAGTTTATCATTAACATTGTTTTTTAAAATGTGTTCACATTAAAAAAAATAAATAAATAAAAAATAAAATGTGTTCACATTAAGAAAGATAGGTTTAATGATAATGCATATCAGTTTTCAATCTTTGACAGTTTTAAAGTTTCATTTTAGCTGACATACAATGAATACATGTGTATTATCTTGAGTTATAGTTGTTTATAAATCAGGTTTTGATAAATCATAATTTTCACATGGAACAGTTAACTAAAGTCACATAGGACAGTTCATTATCCTTTAGTGAAGTAACTCTACTTATATTTACTTAAAATAGCCAATGACTACTCTTTGTAAACTTAAGTTTTGCTATGTCAGGTTTACTTATTCTATATGTAATTCATATTGGTCTATAACTTTGCTGCTGAAATCATTGATAGTGTTATTCTTATCAAGTGACATATACTTCACCTACCTTATGTTTTCTAAACACAATTTCTTCATGAACATAACAGGATCATTATAAGGGATTCACTTTAGAAAGCAAGTATTAAATTTGGGAAAGGTTGTATAATTGGGGAATTGTAAATGAATGCCTAACACAGTTTCTCCTAAAATTTTGGCATGTGAATTAGAGTACCCCTTTACCTTTATGAATAAATTGAAAGCATTCCCACAATTTTCATGTCAAGCCATAGCTGAGCAACCACAGCCACCTTGTCCTTTTCTGGCTTCCAATACAAATGCCTTGGATAACAAATGCAAAGTAAAAAAAAAAAAAAAAAAAATTTCATGGTACCATTTAAAACTACTAGGCTAAGTCAGGCATTTGCTAATATCTAGGAAAAACTTTACCAACTGTGGTGCCAATGGAAATAGATTTTTAAAAACAGGGACAGAAACTGATGTTTCCATTAAAGGAAATGTTAAGTAATAAATTGGATGGAGGCCTAGCCACCTCCACCCTAATTCCTAGTGATGGAACAGCTTAAAATCATGAAAGCTACAGCAATCGAAAAACTCAGTTGCCCCCACCCTGCCTGCAGGGAGAACTGTGTTCAGAGGCAGCCCATGTTCTGCCTCCTTCTTATCTGTTCAAAAACAGTAAGGTCACTGCTTTGAAGAAAATCCCCAGTAAGTTCCAAAAGGGAGAAAATACAAAAGTACAGTACTAGATGAATTTAAAAATTGAAATGACTGTAATACATATTACAGTTGATATTCTTGAATAGAATAGCTTAATAAACCTTTATTTAGAAAAGGAAGAAAAGACTGAACCATTCAACTTACAAAGCAAGAAAAATATCAAAATTAAAGGACTTGGTAAAGAAAGCTGGCTGAATAAAGCAGTAAAAAAACAGAAATAAAAATATAAGCGAAATTGAGAGAATCACGTTACCTAAGAGGTGTCCCCTTGCACAAGTCTAATATGAAAAACCCTTGAAATAGCTAAATAGAAAGTAGAGTAGAAAAAAGGTTTGGCAAAATGAGAAACAAGAAAGGGTTAAAGTAAGCAGTGCCAAAGTTGACAGTAACATTAAACTAAAAATTTTTATTTAAAAGTTTCTAATAATATAAGATATACCAGGCCTTTTTCCTTTTCATCTAAAGGTTACATTATGCAGAGAAAGCTTCTCTTTTACACAACACCAGGATCTACCTTTGGAAGGCTTAGATATATACATCATCTTTCCATTATGTAATTTTAGAAATAGAGTGCTTTACTCACTACAGCTGTAATAATCATATTGTCAGCCAGATTGCCATCACACTGTGAAAGGACCTCCTAAAAATATAAAAGCTAGAGCTGTTCCTGAAGATTTAGCTAAGGAAGAAAAATAAAGATTTTTCTCAAAACCTCGTGTAATCTTAAAAGCTCATGAGATTTGACTTCAGAAATGTAAAAGAATTGCAAAAAGGTAAAGTTCTTTTTAAAAGCTATTTTTAAAATGTAAAGTATATTGAATTATATAAATATATGAAATTTAGTCTTTCTGTTGGCTCAGAATAAATTTAGATTGATTCCCTTTTTAAGAAACACAAATCCAAACCCTACTGGTAAAATGAAAAAATATATATTCAAAAGGTTTTGAAAAGTCACAGAAATAGATTGAGTAGAGTGGTTTTTAAAATATTAAATTGACTTTCAAAGGTTTCCAATAGACATCTTCTAAATGAATATCTAACACTTCAATTTTATTATGTTAAAGCCTTCTTAAGAAGATTGACAGAATAAATGATGGAAGCCCCCTGGGAAGTTTTTGTCATTGACAGAGTGTTTGACACTATAACATCAGCCTAGTAATCAGTATTCTTATCTTCGCTGCATAGGAGGCAGATGTAGATTTACTCTTTGGGAAGAATCTTAAGGGCACTTCCTCTTTCGGAAGGGAAGGTGCACCCACCAAGTGGTCACTGTCCAGATCTGGACTGTTAGATTGGGTCGGCTGCAGGGACAGTCCTCATGGAACTTTGGGGGGTCCATAAGCTTCCCTTACCTGAGTGGTTTGCTTAAAGCTGTCTGCTCAGTTGTTAGCCATAGACAGTGCCTCTGAGAAGTGGACTAAAGGCCCAGCTGCTTCTATTTTTTGAGCTTTTGGGTTTTGTTATTTTTCTTTTTAATAATGATGTGCATACACTGTTATTTAAATAAGGGTACATTTTAACTTTTTATACTTAACAAATTATCGCACAAAACTGAGTTCATCATCTTTTCTCCAAACTCAAGTCTCTTCTTACATTCCCTTTATGAATTATAGCACCTTTCATATGTGGTGTTGCTGGCACACGCAGAATGGCCTCCTGCTGCTGTGCCTCGAGGACTTTCAGGAGCATAGGAATCCCCCGAGGTCTTGTTGAGATGCAGATTCTGATCTAGTAGGTGTGGCCTGGGCGCAGGGTCCTGCATTTCCAATAAGCTCCCAGGTGATGCTAATGCTGCTTGGTCTATAGACCACAGTTCAAGTAACAAGAATTTGGTGCATGTTCTCAGCTGTGGTTATATGTCAGAAACTCTCATATAACTTCCCTTTAAAATACCTTGCTGCCCTCTCTTCTCCACATTGTGATGATCGGGCCTAGGAATTCATGTAATATTTTTTAATCCCCAGGTAATTCTTAGCCACAGCCAAGGTGAAAATCATTAAAGGTATCCCATTTTATTATGAAAAGTGAGTAATTACCATATTGTGCTTTTTAAATATGTTTATGTGTGCAGATGGGTACTACATAATATTGTTATAGAAACATCTGTATTTAGATGGGCTGATTAACAACTTGGAATATATTATAGAAAAATAATATTTTTAACACAATTAACCATTTGATAGAATTGGGAGGTAAGGGTACTGATTTGGACTTTACCCTAGTTCCCCTGTTTTAGGGCTGCCCTTTCATCAGTAAGGTTTCTCTTTAGAGAAGCATCCATCTTCCTTTCTGCCTCTTTGTCTCTCGCCTGTATTTACCCAGGGCCTTCACACGTCCTGCCCTCTGGCCCCCTGCCAGCCCTTCCTTACCCGAGTCTCCTGTGTTGTACCACTTGCCGCTTGCTGCACTCACCCGAATGTGAGCCTCAATTCTCTATGTGAGGTTGATTGCTCATGCTTTTGAAGAGAAGTAACTTGGTAACACAGGCTCATTTCAGTCATGACAGAAGTTGACTCATGCTGGAGTATTTTCCTACCAGTCCACTTCTCAAGAACCCTGCAGCTTTGGCCGGTGTGGCTCAGTTGATTGGTGCATCATTCCCTCACCAGGGGTTGCTGGTTTGATTCCTAGTGCAAGTGCATGTGATCCGGGATCCAGGTGCATGTGGGAGACAGTCAGTCGTTATTTCTCTCTTGCATCAATGTTTCCTCTCTAAGAACCACTGAGGAAATGTCCTCAAGCGAGGGTAAAATCAAAAAAAATTTTAAAAAGATTTTTCATGGGGTATAAAGGCTGGTTCTTACTTTCTAAATAATTATTGCTTGTTTTAAGTATGCCGTTAAGCCTAATAATATAAAGCTACAACTGTATAGAGTGGTACCTTAGCTAAAGAATAAAAATTTTCATTTCATGTAATCTTGCTAGTCACCTTGCATACTTTTCACTGGCTAGGTTAGTTCTCTTGTGGAAACAGCAAGATGGAATTGAGTACATGGTGGCAGGTGAGACACAGAGGAACCTTGGCGCCTAAGAAGTGGTGCCAGTCCTTGGAAATGTCTCAAGTAGAAAACATAATGGGCCTAGACTTTGGGAATACTTATGGAAAAAAGAAGGTAGGCTAGAATTGAACACAGAAACTTGGATGACCTCTAGGACTTCCATTTAGCCCAGTTTGCTGCTATCTGGGTATGCTCTTTACCGTGCTAAAATATGGAGAAGTTCTATGTGGTGTTATTAAAAGGGAATGTGCCTCTTACAAATATTATTCCATATAAACCAATAGGACTTTAAACAATATAAAAACTGAAGTCTTGGGAATATATCCAAAGAAACTTGAAACACTGATTTGAAAGAAAATATGTACCCCTATGTTCATTGCAGCATTACTCACGATAGTTAAGATAAGAAAGCAGCCCAAGTGTGTCCACCGTGAATAAAAAAAGTTGTGGTACATTTACACAATGGAGTACTACTCAGCTATTAGAGAAAAAAGGAAAATCTTATCCTTTGCGACAGTATGGATGAACCTGGAGATTATTATGCCAAGTGAAATCAATCAGAGAAAGACAAATACCATATGATTTCACTTACATGTGGAATCTAATGAACAAAATAAACGAACAAAATAGAAGCAGACTCATAAATACAGAGAACAGACTGACAGCTGTCAGAGGGAGAGTGGGTTGAGGACTGGATGAAAAAGGGATTAAGCAAAGGGGAAGAAACCTCATCAACACAGATTTCACTATGGTGATTACCGGAGGGAAAGGAGGGTGGCAGGAAGCAGAAGAGGGTAAAGAGGAGAAAAGTAGTGATGGAAGGAGGCTTGACTTGGAGTGGTGAACACAATACAATATACGGTTGATGTATTATAGAATTAGATACCTGAAACCTATATAATGTTATTAGCCAGTACCAGCCTAATAAATTCAATAACAACTTTTTGAAGAGTGAGGTGTGAATTCTCAGCCAGTGTGAATAGAGAGGTCATTTCTTCCTAAATTTAGCTCCTGGAAACAGTGCCTATAAGCAGTTTCTGCTTTTTATGTCTTCTTTTCAACACATTTTAAACAATTCTCATCTAGTTTTAAAACACTTTTGCACTTTTTTCTTCTCTGAAGTTCCTCAAACTACCAGGGTCAGGGGATGAGATGGATGCATGGGGCTTCTGTGATGGGAGGGCTCTGGGGAAGACCACTGCCAATATTTCTAGTTACAGTCTTCCCTGCTTTAGCACATAATGTGAGGCTTTCTCCTTCAAAACAGCCAGCTATTCTAGGAGATCTTTGGCAGTGGTGCCTGGAAACTGCAGGTAAACTATGTTGCTGTCAGCTCAGCATCTGAAAATGTAACTCCCAAATATCTGAGTCTTGAGATGTAGAAAGTTGAGACATTCTTAAATGGGACAGTGGGGGAAGAAGTTGAAAAAGCCCAAATCAATCCCAACCTAAAATATTTACCCTTAGCACATGCCCCATCTTTTAAAACAAAACAAACAAACAAAAATGTTTTCAACCATGGTCTCTTTTCACTTTGGATTGAACCTCAACTAGCTTATTTTCAAGCATGCTTGTAACTTAGCACAGCTGTGGGGGAAAAATCCCATAACTGAGTCATCTGGGTTGGATAAAAGAGGGAGTTTTTCTATTTGACTTCACATTTTGTTCCTTTTTGTTTTGAATGGGGGAAAATCATTATGAAGTAACCAAATTATTGCATAATGTTAATGAAAAGGAAAGATTTTTCAACTCTATACTCTTTCTAAAGGATTCTATATTAGATGGTCTCTGTTGTCTCCAAAACGTGATGTAGAGGGAGTGTTTAGGGTGAGTTGACTTGAGTGAATAACTAATAATGGTCACAAAATAAAGTTCTCTTTGGGTGGTCTGAAATTCAGCAGTGTTTATTTCTTTTCAGACTCAGCAAAGATCTTTTTTTTTCCAGAGAAGCCTATTTTATGCTCTGGATTTACTTAAGTGTGGTTATCATTGAAGTCATTATGCATATGTAATTTTTCATTTTTCTTAACAACCAACATTAATTGTTTTCTGATCAAAGAATCTGAAATGTAGAGATGTTGGAACATCATTTACTCTCTGAATACTTTGAAAGCAATTGTGACAAAATAGGCTATTTTATGTTATAAACTGCTATTTACAGTTCACAGTTACTTGTTTGAATCTTGCATCAATTCAGACCTTAAAATTAAGAAACTGTTAAGTAAAAGCCTGTGCGAGTTTTTCCAGGCTCAGGGTGCTCGGACATGTCAGCTGTTGCAGTCAAATGGCAGAGCAGATGTGAGATAAAGCATTGCACAGATGTGCTACAGCAAAAGTACAATGCACAGAGTCCACGTGACTTTTGGACGGGATAGGGGTAGTTAGGAAAGGCTTCCCTTTGGAAGTGATCATTTATTCAGACAAAGCAAGTGAACACTATATAGTATAATAGTTATGTGCTGGATCAGACATTGTACTGAGAAGCACTTACTTTTTATCCTGTTTTATCTTTTTTTAATCCCACCCACAAAAGCTTGTTGAGATTAGGACCACCTTGATCTCAGGGGTTAATGATGATTTCATGTCAAAAGACTTTGTTTATAATAAGCCCTATTATGCCAACATGTTTGTTGATATTGCTATTATAATATTACACTAATCATAGCATAGAAAGAATAAATTATACAAAGATACAATTGAAGAAAAATACGTTTTAATTAATATGCCACTACTATAGCAACGTCTCTCCTCGGAACATAATATCCCATATATATTTGAGGCCTATGCATTGCTCTCAATTTTTGTGCTGGAAATCCTGAAGATTGTTTTACAGTTGTAGTTTTCCTTGCTTTATTTGTTTGGAGATCTAAATTAGTTTCATAAAAATTGCCTTAGAATGTAAATTATAAGAACTTGTTAACAGATCAGGAAATTAGGCCAACTTTTCTCTTGGCATCTGGGTAGGTGAATGCATACCTTCTAAATGGAGCATGGTCTTTTGATAGTAAATTTAGCCTGTGGGTATATTCATTTTACAGCATTCTCTCAGGCTTAAAATATCCTATAATTCCTTTGAGAGAGTAAAGCTCACATGACTGTCTGACTTTCTGAAATGCTAAGGCTTTATGAAAGCCTTATGGATTTTGAGTAATAATAAAGCAAGTACTAGCTTGTTAAGGAAGCTAATCTCATCTATGAACTACATAAACTAGAATGTAATTTTAGATACTATGGTTTTATATCACAGATTATTCTGTAATCATCAAAAAAGCCTTGCCTAATTATGAGTGTATTATCTTAGAAAATGAGTTAATTTTGATATTTGAACGAGTTTAAGATTCCATTTGAGTAATCGTTTATTTATATTAAATTAAAGCATTCATCACATTTCTCTAGTCATGAAAAATATAGTGGGTGAAATATTCCAAGATAGGACAGCCATTGCGTTGTAACCACTTTCAAAAGTTTATTACCAAATAATTAGGAAAAATGGAAATCACATTCTTGCTTGCAGGTTAGCCCAGTTTATTAATTCTTCCAATAAATATTTTTGAGTATCTGTTTTGTACCAGGTGCCAGGCATTAGGTATATTCTTGGGAAAGAAAGCAAGTAAGCAAAATAAACCATCAAACAACTCTTTCATGTAGTCTTCGAACCCACTTTTGTGCACTTCAGCCTTTTTTTTATTATAAGGGAGGAAGGGAAAGGGAAAGCGAAAGAGAGGGAGAGAAACATTGATGTGAGAGAGAAAGATCAATCTGTTGTCTCCCATACATGCCCCAACTATGGACCCAGCCCGCAACCCAGGCCTGTGCCCAGCCAGGAATCAAACCAGGGAACTTTCACTTTGCAAGAAGTGCCCAATCAACTGATCTCTATCGGTCAGGGCGGCACTTCAGTCTTTGGATATCTCAGTCTCCTACTCAGAATATTTACTTTGAACTTAACTCATATTTCTAACAAGTTTATAATTGATCTGATTTTGGGGGCCTATCAAAAGTAGAAGAGGATTGCTACTCAAGTCATACATGCAGACAGTGCAGTTGATAACTAACACATTCACTCAGATAAAAAAGTCACACTTGCCAAGAGATCACACTAAAATTTAAAATAGTATTTCCCTGGCTCTGCCCCAGTCTGCGACATGAGAACAGCAATCCTTCCTGTCCTTCAGTTTCTTCCCAAGTCTTCTGAGTCCCCTGGGGTTATCTCAACCAGCATTTCTTAAAGCGGTAGTCCTCTTCCGCATTTCCAGATCATTGTGGTCATATCAGCCATCTCCTCTGACCCAGGCACTGGCCATGCCGCAGAGGGCAGCCACAGCACTGTGACGGGCACCCGCATAATTCTGGAACCACTGCTCCTGTGGCCCTGCTCTCTCCTCTCCACAGAGATTAGAATGTAACCCTTTGGATCAGGGTAGGCTGAGCTGTTGTAATTGTAACATGTGAGAAAAATGCAGTGGAGAAAGGAATACATATAAAAATGTATTTTTCTCTCACGTAACAGTCCAGCTTAGGTGTTCATTGCAGCGAGGACTTCTCAGGCAACCACTTCTGGACTGAGGCTCTCCCCAGCTTTAACATACAGCTCCCAAGGTTGCTGTGGTCAGGGTCCTCCCAGCCAGCAGGAAGGAGGGAACTAGCTTATTCGGAAGAAACATCCACTTCTCAAGTGTTAGTTCCTATTCTGTTGGTGAAGACTAGACACTTGTCGCTGAGAAGCATTGACCCTAACTGGGCCACTTCCCAGTCACCACTCTGTTATCATTATGCCTTTTTATGGGCATCATACTGTCACCTACGTTTCTCTCTTGTCTGGGCCTGGAACACTCAGAACAGCAGAGAGCATCCTTGGTCACATAATCTCGTCCACCTCTACCCTAGGCAGTTCTAGTTCACATTTGTATAAACATCTTTTCCAAACCTTTTCTGCTTTTCTTAAATCAGTTCATCCCCAGCCTGAAAAGATGATCTGCCCTCTACAGCAGAGTAAAGGTAGAAGTCATCAACTGTGACCTTCAGCCCTCCTCCCAACATGACCATTCTTTTCTTTCCTTCTGTCCCAGAGGAAGATGCATCCCTGCTTCTCTGTTGAGCCCACTCTTCTTCCTAATCTTATTCATGTCTGTTTCATCTGGTTCCGTTGCGTATTTATGCTTTCTAACAATTTCAACCTCAGAATCTCCCTGGTGAAATCTGCCATCTTTGAGGATGTAAGCATACTTTTGTTTCCCTCGTGTTACTTTTTATTCTTTCCCTTTTTTTTCTCTTTAAATCAGATCTCTTAAAATACTACTTTCTATTTACCCGTCATGTCTTCACCTCCTATCTGCTGTCTAAGCCTCTGCACTCACAGTGAAAAAGAGCACTCTAAGCTATGTGCAGGCCTGAATTTAGTCAACAATTCACCATCAAATATTTATGGAGCATCTTGTGTGTCAGGCACAGGGGATTCAGCAGTGCACAGAATAGTTTTTGCCCTCTTGGAGTTCACATACTAGCAGGGAAAAGCGGGGAGAGGGAATAAATATTTTTTTTAGATGTGTCTATGATATGTGATATGTGCTAAAGAGAAAAATAAGCCAGGCTATGGGAAGTAGGAGGTTATTGATATTTTAAACAGAGTCATTAGGAAAGGCAGCTCTCATAATTATTTGAGCAGGGACCTCAAGCAAATGAGAAAGCTCTTCTCTTGGGGAGCTTTCAGGCAAGGCAACAGTGTATCCTAAGGCCCTGAGGCCGGAGGGTATCCACACACAAAGTGGGTAAAAGGTCCAATGTGACTGAAGCAGAACAGGGGAAGGAGGAAGTGCCAGAAACCAGAAAGGCAGCCCCTTGCCACAGCCATAGGGCCTCCTAAGCTGTGGTAAGCTTTCTGATGGGGGCCATCATCAGAGGGATGTGAACAGAGGAATCACATGATTTGGCTTGTGTTTTAAGGAGATAACTCTGACTGCTCAGTGCAAAATAGACCCGTCGAAGCAGAGTGGCCAGTTATGGGAATAATCCAGGCAGGAGATTATGGCCCTCTAGGCTGGGGAGGCATCTGTGGAAGTGAAGAGAAGTATCTCCATTCTGGGTTTGTTTCAAAAGGGCTGACAGGCTGAGTAGTGCTGGAACCTTCTATCCCTTCAATGAAGCTTCCCCTCCACATTCTACATTTCTTCTCCCTTAAGGCCCAGGAGGTTGATCCACACAGACCACATCATCTCTGGCTTCCCTTTGGGTTTGGCCCATGGGAGGCTCCTGCAGAAGACGTGAAGACTGGAGGAGAAGGCAGGTGGTCGGAGTATTGCTCTCCCAACTTCCTGCCCCGACTTGTTGGCTGTGGCTGCCTGAGGCTGCAGCCCCTCCCTGCAGTAACGCTATCCAGATCCCAGGAAACCTTTCCCACTCACCCCTCCTTTGTGCCTGAGGGTAATGGCGGGTGCTCAGGGCACTATCCTTCATCGCTTTGTTTCATCCCTGCCCAGAACTGTACCTTTGGCTCCTTTGTAAGTTTTCCTTAAATTGAGATGATCTTGACCCATCCTGGAGCTAGAGTAGCTAATAAACATTTTTTTTTTAATCACAGTCATTTACTCCTTTTACTTCCCAGTAAAATGTTAAATCCTTGAGGCCAGAAGCTATTGTATTCCTGTTCTGTACCCGTGACATGAAGTAGGTAGAGTTTGCTACATATTTTCAATGAGAGTTATGATGTAATGATACCACTTTAAGTCCTTATGAACTTACTAAATTATGTTTGATATGAAAGATTAAGAGTAAGGTGTGTGTGAGTGCATCCATCTTAGTGTTTATCACCTTCGCCTTGTATAATTCAATTCTCTGGGATCAAAGAGACTTTTAAGAAACAGTTGCATACAGCTAGCTTTCTTATTATTCATTGTCCTAAACAATAGTTTGTTGATTTTGCCTCCCCCCGGCCCCCCCCCCCGAAAGAAATACTATTTGTTTACAGTTTTTCAAGAACATGAATTTTTACCAATAAAGATGATGACAATAACTTTTTTTCCAGTGACTTAAAATGTGGGTTGTGATTAAAGTTACCTGTTAAGTGACTGACTTTTATTTACATGATTTTTAAAAATATATAATCCACCTTTTTTTTTTTTAAGATTTTATTTATTATTTTTAGAGGGGAAAAGGGAGAGAAGCAGAGAGGGAGAGAGACATCAATGTATGGTTGCCTTTCACTTGCCTCCAGCTACAGAGCTGGCTGGAGACCTGGCTTGCAACCTGGTTATGTGCCCTGGCTGGGAATAGAAACAGTGACCTTTGGGTTCACAGGCCAGCACCTTATCTACTGTACCACCAGCCAGGACTACATGATACATATATATATATATATATATATATATATATATATATATATATATAAAAGATTTTATTTATTATTTTTAGAGAGAGGGGAAAGGAGAGAGGCAGAGAGGGAGACAGACATCAGTGTATGGTTGCCTTTCACCTGCCTCCAGCTACAGACCTGGCTAGAGACCTGGCTTGCAACCTGGTTATGTGCCCTGGCTGGGAATCGAACCAGCGACCTTTGGGTTCACAGGCTGGCGCCTTATCCACTGTGCCACCAGTGAGGGCTCTACATGATTCTTTTTGTAGCTTTGTAATTTTATTTCTTTTTTTTTTTTTAATTTTATTGTTGTTGTATTACATCCATCCCCTTTTTGCTCCCCTCTGTCCCCCTCCCCATCCACCCATTCCCCCCAAAGTTAATCCCACCTGTTGTCCATGTCCATGGTTCCTTTATACTAGGTTCTTGTCTAAGCTGCTCCCCTTCCTTGCCTCTGCCTCCCCCCTTCCCCCAACCCCTTTCCCCCTGACCACTGAAGGCCTATTCACTGTATTCATATATTTGGTTCTGTTTTGCTTATTGTTAGTTTTGTTCATTATTGTCCCGTAATGGGTGAGATCATATGATATTTGTCATTCACTGACTGGCTTTAATGGCACTTATTTCTATTGTATTTAGCTGTATACATTTGTAAGATTATCATTGTGACTGTTTTCCTACCAATTTTTTTAGTACTATACTTTGTTATTGATGTTTTCTGCTGGTCTAAAGAATTTTTTAAAATAATACTTTATCACATATTTTTAATTGCACTTATAATTTGATGACTCTCCCTCTCCTTTCTTTTTTCACCTTGACTTCTTTCTTTTTTTCCTTTGGGCAAAACCTTACAGTAGGCTGAGCAGCCTTGATATATAGTTTTAATAAAAAGCTTTGCTGAGTAATCATTTGGTGTAAAATCCCAACCAAATCCATTAATGGAACAAAGGAAGTACTGCTATCTTTTCAACATTAGCTTTCTTCATTGTTGCTCCTATGAATAGCACACACACATGTGTGCATACACATTGAACTCAATTAACTATTGCCTGGATTCAACTACATTTGAGAAGAACAAAAATACCATAAGGTTAAGAGAGCATATTGTCAAAGAATTTACTCATTAAAAATAATTTATAAGGTGCCGGCCTGCGAACCCAAAAGTCACTGGTTCAATTCCCAGCCAGGGCAACATAACCAGGTTGCAAGCCAGGTCTCCAGCCAGGTCTGTAGCTGGAGGCAGGTGAAAGGCAACCATACATTGATGTGTCTCTCCCTCTCTGCCTCTCTCCCTTCCTCCTCTCTCTGGAAATAATAAATAAAATCTTATAAAAATAATAATAATAATTTAAAACCAAGGAGTCTTGCTTATATAAAATTGTAGCCAATTTCCCAGGAAAATGTCCAAGAATACCCTATTGACTAGATAGTTTGTTTTTTAACTAAAAAGGCATACCCTTCTTTTTCTTCTTTTTTTTCTCCTATTTTTGACATTATTAAATATTCTCACAACCTAAGTAAATGTGTTTTGCTTTTTAAGAGATAAGCATTTATATATATATATATATATATATATATATATATATATATATTTTTTTTTTTTTTTTTTTTTTTTTTTTTCTCTCTGCCCTTTCTCTGGGAGGAAGAAAAGGAGAGAGACATCATTGTATGATTGCCTTTCACCTGCCTCCAGATACAGACCTGGCTGGAGACCTGGGTATATATAATATGCCCTGACTGGGGAATTGAACCAGCGACCTTTGGGTTTGCAGGCTGGTGCCTCTCAACTGAGCCACCAGCCAGGGCTACGTATAATATTTTAAAGCAGTTATTTATTTTGTGGATTTTAAAATAAATTTGATAATTTTATTTGAAAATTGAATAAGCATTTGACTGTAATAAAGCTAGGGTGTTTTTGAGATCTATGGAATATGTAGCAGCTCTGTTCCATTAGGAAGTAGACTTTTGGGGCATATCACCACCAGTAAGTAACCTGTACAGTCCTTTTCACTTTTATTCAAGTCTGTTAACAGGCAAATTATGACTCTCCTTGGAGTGTTATTTATTGTTATTTTCCATTTGAAAGGTCACAGTCATGTGATGGTTATGAAATTGTGAAATATTGAAAAATAACGAACATTGACTTAAATAATTTTACTTTTTTCTAAGTATCCTAAACTCTTTGAGAGAGAAAAGTTTATTTAAGCCTCCGCTTTCACAGGAAAGATGATGATATACTGTTCTCTGAGATCTCTGTGCTGAGTACAAGAGAGGAAGAGGAAACTGAAAAAATTGGTGCAGAGACTATCATCTTTTGGCTGTGTCA
Source organism: Noctilio leporinus (assembly GCA_004026585.1). NCBI lineage: Eukaryota > Metazoa > Chordata > Mammalia > Chiroptera > Noctilionidae > Noctilio > Noctilio leporinus. Next base: position 286,481 of record PVIW01001235.1, read on the forward strand.
TCGCCTGGTGGAAGGGGAGAGAGCTCTCTGGAGGTTCTTTTAGGAGGACACTAATTCTTGAGGACTGTGCCCTTATGACTTAATCACCTCCCAGTAGCCCCACCTTCTGATACACATTTGGGATTAGGACTTGAACGTATGAATTTGAAGGGGACACAAACGTTCCGATTATGGCAACTACCATTGTGGTAATGGAGTAGAAGAAACGAACGTATGAGAAGTGACTGACATATGTTGGGGAAGAGGAAGAAAATGCTAACGTTAGACTTTCAAAGTGAATAACTAACATTATGGGTATAAGACTGCCAGGATTGTTCTTCAGTTTCTGAAAAGTTTATATATACAGAGAAAACTGGAATTCAAAATTTAATGTGGTCTACCATGTTATACTATGTTATTTATATAATAATTAAGTAGCTAATAGCCTTCCAAAAGAAGGATATAGATAAGCATAAGATCTTTTAAAGAACTTTCCTTTAGTTAAGAGAACTATATCTTGTTTTTCCAATTCTTTCATTCAGATCCTTGGATTACCTTGTATCAGGCCCAGAGATTTATTATTCTTTGAATCTTATATTCCAGGACTGTTGATGTAGTGGGGTGAGGAACTCTAAACGTGAAATCTGTTGAAAATTAAACCATCACCTTCTGCACTTGATCCTACATACTATATATATTTACAAATATATGAGTATATATGAGTATATACGTAATTATTCAGTTACATGTAATTTTATTCTGTTATTTCATATGTAATTTTATTATTTCCAGGTTCGGTGGATGATGTACTGGATTGTTTTTGCTCTCTATACCGTGATTGAAACAGTAGCGGATCAAACAATTGCTTGGTAAGTTTTAATATTGAGAAAAGACCAGACTAGACTTGTTAAGATGTGTCCTAAGTTCTTATACTGTTCTTGCTGTTAACTAAGCTAGTTTAACTAAGTTGTCTAGTTATCCAATGTCCCGTTTCCTTCATCTGGTTTCCCATAAGAACATTGCCCTCCTTTCAGCTCCTCAAATAAAAGCAACTCATTCTTCTCTCTGGGTGCCACTTTCTGTCCATCTCCCATACATCTTGCAGTCTCTTGGAACAGAGAAATTGGTTGTCATCTTTTTTTACACTGATGACATCAGGCTGTTTTTGTTTATCACATCCTAAAAGACTCTTCTTTTGACGCCCACAGCATCTGGTTTTAGCAACCCCTCCCAATCCTGGAAACTCTCATCTGCATTCAAACCAAATGACATCCACGTGGGCACCCACTGACCACCAGCTCCTTGGCTGCCCTATCCCAAGCCTCTGAGATCAAATTAAAGCATGTTTATATCCTCAAGAATTTAACATTGTACTGAGGAGCAAATGCTTAGTGAGACACCTTGAATCTCCTTGGGCTGTGTTTCAATAGCACATTTCCATCACACGGATAGGTCCGCCTTTCAGAATCTGTCCATTGGCTACTTTGCCAATATCTTCAGCCATCCTCACTGCACAAACCTACAGCCTAAATAAGCCCAATTGCTCTTATTTACTTCTTTTCCAGCCTACTAAATGAGCTGGGGAAAAACTCAACCTATCAGTTGTTCATATAGGCACCCATTTGAACCTCACCTTTCCTCTTGTTTTTGGCCGGTTGCTATTTCCGTTCCCGCATGTATCTATTTCAGATGCTTACTCTTCTCTCCTTAAGTTGCCTTTCTGTCTTTGCTATTCTCATCATATTCTCAGGGCACATTAAGTCCCATTGGATTGATGGGAAAAAAATGAAGTCATCAGACCTAAATGTTCTTAGCACCTGTCCTTACTTATGAACTTCCCTGTAATGTATCCTCCTCCATGTTTCTCTTCCCTTTTCTGTCCCGAAGCTCATTCATTTACTCTGGAATGTTTTTGGTATGGGATTTGGGAGAAGGTTTTCTGTTTACTTGTTTTTAAATGGCAGATTCCAAAACATGCTAGGTCTCTTAAGTGCCGAAGTTCTCTTTGTAAAGATTGGGTTTTTTTGCTGATTGCAGCTGTAGCATACATTATTAAAATCGGAGCAATGTAGGAAACATTCACCACAGTGAAAGTCCAGATATTCCTCTGTGATTACACCTCCATAGAGACCTGTGTTTGAGCACACAGCCCTCAATCATCATTCCTCACTGCCTGATACCCATCTGCCTCTTCAAGAGAGTCCAGATCTTCCAGTTATCATGTATATTAGTGCTTCTCTTACCACAGCACATTGACCCCTTCTCATGCTATCTTACTTAACTTTTGCTATGGCAACAAATAACCCTGAAGGCATAATAAGTTTAAAAAAAAAAACAATTATTTCTTACTCAAACTATATGAGGGCAAACAGCTATGGTTGCTTTGCTGGGCTTGACTATTTAAGGTCAAGAAGTTTTGGGGACCAAGGCCAGGGGACCATTTGTTGTCATCAGAAAGCAAAAGATTAAATCAAGAGGGTGGAAGCATTGGATGAGGTAGTTAAGGGGCATTTAAAACATGTGGCATGACATACTTATGTTCTGTTCCCAAAAGCAGATCACATGGTTAAACCCACAATTATTGCTAAGAGAAGTGTACTCAACCTACAGGGAAAACACTGCAAAGTCACATGGAAAACGGCAGGCATTTGATCTTACCCTAATTCCCAGTCTGCCACCATGGTAATTCCAATTCTTTTGTGAATGAACGATTTAGGTCCGCGAAGTGGCACAATTCTGGCCAAATGGGATGAGAGGGGAGGTTTCCTGGGAGCTCTTAGAATGAGAAAGTGATTGTATAGGGTAACTTGTGTGCTTGGAGCATATAAATATGTGTCCTGGGAACTGGAGGTGCATGAGGTACGGCGTGGCAGTGGGCTCTGCAGACACAAGGCTCTGCAGATCTTACTGCCTTCCCTGGCTAATGCTGTCAGTGCCTTCTCTGAACTGTGCCCACAGTTGGCAGCTTTCCTGGGCTTGCTGAAACCGAAGATTCCTTGACTAGAAGGCGTGAATCTCCGCAAGGATCAGGTTGCTCTTGCATTAACTGATCTATATTTAATGAAGTTGATTTGTTGACCCAAACATAGCTGTTTGAACTTTTTAAAAAGTTTTTTGTTATTTGCCATTGTCTGTAGTTTGTTTTCACAGGCATTTTTTTTCCAACTTTTTTCTTGTTAGGTTCCCCCTGTACTATGAACTTAAGATTGCTTTTGTCATATGGCTGCTCTCTCCCTATACCAAAGGAGCAAGTTTAATATATAGAAAATTGCTTCACCCACTTCTTTCTTCAAAGGAAAGGGTAAGATATGTAAAGCACTTCCACAAATCATTTGTTAGAAATGTATATCATCCCATACTTTAAGCTATGTAAAATTTGCGAAACAATTCTGTTATGGGGAAAGTCTTATTTTTTGGCTTCTGGACACTATATTTAAGTAAGATTAATATCTATGTGTTTGGGGTGTGGTTTTCCCCCCAGGAGATTGATGATTATATTATACAAGCAAAGGAACGAGGCTACGAGACGATGGTGAACTTTGGGCGACAAGGTTTAAACTTAGCAGCTACTGCTGCTGTTACTGCAGCAGTGAAGGTAATTTTTTATTTACATTTTTTACACAACGGCACATTAAGTCAATAGGTCAAGTAGAGTGGCTTTTTTGTCAGATCATTATAAATGTTGGCAGAATTTTGCTTTCTGTTTATTTTCATAATGCCAGGAAGAACTTTTAAAAGCATTTTTACACATTTTCTATAACCAACTATTTTAAAACTCTTAATCACAAAATGAGAGCTAGTTAATAAGTAAAACATACCAGGAAATGTCATTTTTGCCATAGTTTTTCTACTTTATAACCTTAACATAGTTGGAATAAATCACTTTTAGTAAAGATGACCATTCTTTCTCTCTCTGTCTCTGGTGTTCTCTCTCGGTGGCACTGTCTTGGTAGAATTTCTGGCTTACTTCTGCACCCTTACTTCAACCAATTGGAGGTAACTGATTATTCCAAATAAGGCATGAAAAAGTCTATTTTTAAAACCTGAGATTTTTGCTTAGCCAATACTAATGTCATGTGTTGTGTTTTGCAAGCCAAGTCATAAAATGAATGCCTCTGTGAAACTTGCATTGTGGCTTTTGGATTTCTTTGCATGTAGTAATTAGTGTGATTTACTTTAAACGCAATAGCATAATTGATTTTGGTGTATAGTATATCGAAAGAAAACAGACTTCAGACCCAAAAAGTGCTGAGTGTGACTTTCTAAATAATCATCTGCAATTTACTTACTTCTGTCTTCCTTAGTTGCTTCATGTATAAATTGGGAATAATATATTTATCTGTGAGAGCAGAGTAGGAGCCCAATAAACATTATATTATGTATCTATCTCAATTCAAGGGAAAATTTGAGTTTGTTGCTATTAAGTTAAATTGAGACTAAATAGTATTCTAGCTTTTCAGTTAGCCTTTTTCAATTTAGTTACCTTGAACTAAAACAATAGTGTTATAGAAATAAATATTTTAGTTAAGCAGTGATTTTATATAATAGTAATGGTGAAGGGATATAAACTGTCAAACAGAATTCCTAAAATGAGCCTTCTCTTTTCAGAATGACCTTTGGCTTAAGTATCCCAACTGATATGATCAACAAGATAAAAAATTGACATTACATACTAGAAGTGTTACATTGAGGATTAAGTGGAAACTAACTATATAGCACCATTTATTACTAATACTTTAATATAGATTGCCTATTATTGGCTTTTGAAGGCTTTTTATTAGTAGAGATATAAACAGACACTAAAATAGCAATATATTCAGCTTATTTAAGAACTACTTTCCATCTTAGAAGAAGTGCATTTGCTTTTATTTCTTGCTTAATGAAAATGTGTTTCTGATATCCATATCTACTAAAAAAGATCATCCAGGAGATTCAACATTCCACAAGTAGGAATGCTACCAAGAGACAACAGATACAATTATGAAAGAAATAATACAATAATATTTCTCAGAACTGAAGGCCATGAATCTATATATTGAATGGCCCAGAAAGTAGCCAGCACCATGAATAAAAAAAAGACTAAATGGATCTACTCTTAAAGGTCATTAAAATATTCCAAAACACCAGCCATAAGGAAAGAATTCTTAAAGATTCCAAGTGGAAGAAGTATATCACATTCAAATGATCTAGAATCAGAAAGGTGTTAATTTCTAACTAGTAACAGTGGAAGCTTAAAGATGGAAGACTGCTACTATCCAAGATACAATAATGATTTTCACCCTCAAATTCTGAAATGGTCAACTTCTCAGTCATGTGTCAGGTTAAAATAAATTTTTTTAATTTTAAATACACATAGTCACAAAATTTACTTCTTGTGCATCCTATGTCAGGAGTGGATATTCTCTGCCAAAATTAGGGAACAACCCATTATAAAGGAAACCCATGCAACCTGGGAAGTTGGGCATCCACCATAGAAGGAAGGTGACAAGAATTCCCAGAATGAGCAGCACAACATAGCAAGTCCAGAGGACAGCCAGCCAAAATTGGATGTGATGGGCAAAGGTGTCTCTAGGAGAAGTGTGGAGATGAGAGTATCTGATAGGTTTCATCCTGTGCAGGGATGATACTTAAATCTTTCAGCCCATGCTGTGGCCGGTCAGAGGGCACAGGAGCAATAGATACAGGTACTGCAGTGCAGCTGCAGCTCAGCCCCACACACTGTGGAAAGTGTAGCAGAGGCCATGTGAAGAGGAACAGCATTGGACAACTAAGCAAATGAAATTTAAAAAGGATAATTGTAACTCTGGCAAACCTTATAGAAGAAAGGAAATATAATGGAGCATGACTCAGTTCAGCAGTGAATAGCATTTACATCATGTTCATGAGAACACACAGTGGATTGAACAACTTTGATTTTTCTCTATTAGAAGGATGAAGGAAAAAGAAAAGGAGGGAAAAAGGGGTTAAAATCCTCATCTGGCCCTAGCTGGTGGCTCAGTGGATAGGGTGCCAGCCTGCGAACCCAAAGGTCGCTGGTTCGATTTCCAGCCAGGGCACATAACCAGGTTGCAAGCCAGGTCTCCAGCCAGGTCCGTAGCTGGAGGTAGGTGAAAGGCAACCATACATTGATGTCTCTCTCCCTCTCTGCCCCTCTCCCTTCCCCTCTAATATAATAAGTAATAAATAAAAAATTTTTTTAAATCCTCATCTACCATGTAGGAGAGTGTAAAGTGGTTGCCTAAAGGTGAACAGAGAGGAGAAGGGGACCAAGGGCTTGTATTTATTTACACCCCAAAGAAGATACTTTCTGAGTTTTTCATATGTAAAAGTGTCATTCAATATGATTCTGCAGTAAAAACCCTAAAATTAAATTTCAACTTGAAAAATTATTTAGAACATTGTTTTGGGAAACATAGAAGCATACCAATTCCATTTTTTTCTCCTCACTTAAATAAACTTTATAATCCTACTACTTTGTGAGATACCCTGCCATATATTGTGACTATTTTGTGGGATATTTATTTTATTTTGACTTAGTTTTACTACTTTCAAACTCTTTATGTAGGAAATCAGAAATCTCTACTATATCATCTTATCCTTACCCCTTATTCGTTCGTTTTCTTTTTGTGCTTTTCTGCCATCGGTGTTTAGTGTCCTACATATTTATTCAACACTTATTTATTAAATGCCTACTGCATGGTAGGTACAGGGGGGGATGCAGTGAATAAAATTGATACATACGGTCCCTGCCCTCACAGGCTGAATGTTTGTATGTATTCACTCACTGAAAACTATCTTATCATTGGTTGCTATGAGCCTCTCCTTACCTTTCATGATCAAAATAAGCATTATCCCTCAGAAATACCTTTCTGTAGAAAAGCTATGACAACAATCCTATACCTATATTTCTAATCCTAAATCCTATATTTCTCTGTCTTTTTTGAGATTCATTGTTTGTTTTATTTATGTATTTAACACCAAAACCACGTCCTACCTTCAGAGACAGGAAACAGAGCCTAAACATCATCTAAGTTACACTGCAAAACAAGCATTTATTCCATAATTGGAATTCGTTATGGAACTTTCCCTTCTTGCTTGTGATGGCCTGATCCTTGTTACCAAGATCACTGCTGTGTGTGAGGCAGCCCTTGCTGTTCTCAGCATGAGCACAGGAAGGTTCATTGCCACTATCCTGGATATCATTCATTAGGAATGCTGAACATAACACAGTGGTGACACTATTTGGTTCAAGTTGTCCTGGGCCTATTTTAAAGTAGGTGAAATTAATTTCATCTCTGGAGATGTCAAAGACCCTGTGATGGAAGAATCACTGAACCAGACACTTCATACTGAGGAATAAATTGAAATTTAAATAAGAAATAGGTCAAGTTTAAGGAGAAACTGCCAGAAAGCCAGTGGTAAGACTTGACAATTACTTAAAATTTTTGTAATATATAATTAGTTAAAAATATCTTTCAGGCTAAAAATAGTTGGATTCTTGATGTGACCTTTAAATATTGGTAATGCCTTTGACTAGGTTTCCCAGGTCGAACCGCCAGAGCATGTTAGAGATGAAAATAGGAATTTAATCAGAGCATTTATTACACCATAAAGCAATTTTCTGAAAATGTTACTCAGCTCTGTGACCTCATTACCAGGCATCTGTTCACAAGGTCAGTGTACAAGTTTATTTTGGCTGAGCAAAGCATAAACATACGAAGGACTTTCAAGGTTTTTGCTGAGGATGTTCACATGAGAAATGCAGGTGTCTTTTGTACAGATGAACAATGCAACTTCCAGTCATATTAACCACCTCTTCGGTTTCTCTCTGACAGCCTTGGCTGAATTCTTTAGCAGATAGCTATTTTCAAAAAAATCAATTACTGCAGAAATTAGAGCCTTACAGGTAAAATTGATGAACAGCAGTTGACTTGAAGTGTTCATGATTAGGTCAAAGATCCTATTGGCTTTCCCTTTGTGAAAACATTTGATGATTTTTAGCTGCTTATTAGCAATTTAAAAAGAAAAAGCAGTTGTTCAGACAATGGGTAAAAAAAACTCATGCTAGCCCTGGCTGGTGGCACAGTGGATAAGGTGCCGGCCTGCAAGCCTGAGGGTCTCTGGTTCAGTTCCCAGCCAGGGCACGTGGCCAGGTTGTCAGCCAGGTCTCCAGCCAGGTCTATGACTGGAAGCGGATGAGAGGCACCCATGCGTTGATGTCTCTCTCCCTCTCTGCCTCTCTCCCTTCCCCTCTCTTGAAAAATAATAAATAAAATCTTCTTTTAAAAAAAAAAAAAGGTCATGCTAGTTTTCCATCATCTAGGGAGCAAAATGTTATAATGAAATGGAATTCTTTAGCTGTCAGTTTATCTGCACTTTTTAGCCCTGATCCTGCTACGAATTAACCATGAGATTTTGGACAAATCATCTGTACTGATCTTAAGTATTCATTTTCTTTCCTGTGAAACAAAGGGGTGAAACTTGACTTTCAAAACCCCTTATATCTTTGAGAATGGATCTCAACAGGATTGGTCATGCCTGCCAAGAAACACTTCACAGCAGCTGGACACCTTTTGGGCTCTCACAGCTGAGGGAGGGGGTGCTGCTGCTGGCATCTAGGTGTAGAGGCCAGGGATGCTCCTTCATACCCTGCCAGGCACAGGACGGTTCCCATACAGCAAAAAACGATCAGACCCAAAATAGCAATAGTGCTGAAGCTGAGAGAGTATAATGCTCTAAAAGTAGGATGAGTCAGAAAAAGGTAAAAGGATATATAAATATGTATAGGTAGTTTTGGTGGTGGATTACAAATTTTTCTTTTGTATATTTTTGTCTGTACAAATACTCTTTGATAAGTGTATATTGTTTCACCTTAAAAAACACTAAAATACATTATTCACTTAATGCAAATGCAGTCAATTAAATTGTAAATTTGATCAGATTAATTGTTGAATGTCCATAGGGAAAAGAGATTTCCTGAAAACTGGGAATTAGCCTTATCTGCAATTATAATGTAATATGTCAAGGATCAACAGAATTAGAGCTTAATGGCTATTCATTATTGAACAGTATAGTAAAAATTGTTATGTAAAAGATTGTTTATATGCTTGTAAGCTTATAAAGCATTACTAATTATGATTTTTAAACTCTTAATTAAAATATGAAGATAACTTAAGGTTTTAGCCCTGGCTGATACTACAGTGGATAAGGTGCCAGCCTGTGAACCCAAAGGTCTCTGGTTCGATTCCCAGCCAGGGCACATAACCAGGTTGCAAGCCAGGTCTCCAGCCAGGTCCTTAGCTGGAGGCAGATGAAAGGCAACCATACATTAATGTTTCTCTCCCTCTTTTCCTCCCTCCTTGCCTTTCTCTCTGAAAATGATGAGTGGAATCTAAAATAAAAAAGATAATAGAAGGTTTTATACAAAGATGTTGAAAATCCCAGTAAATTCCCCTTATTTAACACAAAATATAGTAATTATGAAGTTACTTCAACAAAGGCACAATTATTTGGATGTAAAAAGTTAGAATTAGTCATAGGTATAGGAACCTCTTTTACCAATGCCAGTCACGTACCTAGACACTCGAGTAACATTCAGCTGCCCTGGTGCCCTTGGATGCAAACGAACTCTGTGTGGAAACAGCTCAGGGAGCTGGTTCTCAACTGAAGAATTCTTCCAAGAGCTGCACTATGCTCGCTGTGGACCCAGTCAGCCACTGTGGTGTTCTCAGCTTCTTAAATGAGTGTTCTGGACCCACCCCAAGTCAAACACTAAGAACTTTGAGCCACTGAAGGGTTTAGGAACATTTCTGCTATTGATTAGTCTTAATGTAAAATATTCTATAGGATACTTCTTAATTACATTGACTTTTACATTCTTATCATAATCTTTCTGTTACTTTCTCTTTGATTTTTAGGGTTGAATTTTTTTTTCTTTAAGATTTTATTTCATTATTTCTAGAAAGAGGGGAAGGGAGAGAGGCAGAGAAGGAGAAAGACATCAATGTATGGTTGCCTTTCACCTGACTACAGCCACAGACCTGACTGGAGACCTGGTTTGCAACCTGGTTATGTGCCCTGGCTGGGGAATCGAACCTGTGACCTTTGGGTTTGCAGGCTGGTGCCTTTCCCATGGTGCTACCAGCCAGGGCTTGAATTTTTTTAAAGATTTTATTCATTATTTTTAGAGAGAGGCACCGGGAAAGAGGCAGAGAGGAAGAGAGACATCAATGTATGTTTGCCTTTCACCTGCCTCCAGCTGGGGACCAGGCTGGAAACCTGACTTGCAGCCTGGTTATGTGCCCTGACTGGGAATCGAACCAGTGACACTTGGGTTCGCAGGCCAGTGCTCAATACACTGAGCCACACCAGCCAGGGCCAGATTTCTAAGATTGATTTTAACGTGCACAGTGTATATACAGTTCTGCAGAAAATAGGATATAAAAAGCTGGGAGATAGAATATCCTTATGGATAATAACTTTCTCTTTATCAACTAAGGCTGCTGTTTCCGCACCTAGTTTTCTCGACTGGAACCTTTCTACATTTTTCTTATACTTTTGGCTTAATGTTAACATAAACCAAATAGAAGACAATAAAGTATTATTGCTTTGAATGAAACCTCAATACCTTTTAACATTATTGACAAATGACTATAATATCTTATTATAAACCATTTTTTAATTAACAAAACAAGGAATTAGATATAGGAAAAATGAGTAGGAGACTAAGTTGAAATTTTTATTATGCATCTCGTTACAATTAAAATTTCACTATACTGTATATAACTAATTTTGCCATATTAAAGAAATTATTGGAAAAAAAACTCACCCATCTGCCTAAACATTGCACTGTTCATTTATGCATATTTCCCCCTGTCAACTGCATACTTATAATCATATCATATATATGATTTGGGATTCCAAGCTAGAGTGGAAGTATTTTCACTTATTTTATTACAAATATAATTCCTTTATTAGTGTGGACTTTTTGTACTAAAGATATAAATTTGGAAGGAATAGGTGTGCATGTAGCTGTGATGATTTTATAATTAGACCTCTGCTTGCATACTTATAATTTATATAATATTTTTTTTAAGTTCGCAATACTGCATTAATTTTGTCTTCCCACATATACGGTGGAAAAATTTGATTTTTCAGAGTGATAATGGCTGTTGAAGTGTTGGGAGCCCTCAAAGGGGGCACATAGCCTTTTTTGCTTTCCCTGGCCTTTCTTGAAACCTTGGGGAGACTGATAATACTTATTTAAGGCTATAGTTTGGTTACTCAAGAGCTACATTAAGAGCTCAGATACCTCACAATAGGTCCTTGCTTACCTTTATTTTGAACCTCTGATGAATGGTATAGTCTCCCCATGTAGATACCCATGACTATACCTGTAGTTTGCTACTGAACCTCTGCATAAATAGGCCAGTGTTTACATTTAAACAAGCTGCTGTCTGTGGAGAACTCTAGCAACCAAAAGTAATGAAAAAGAAAGGTACATAAAAAGAATAGTATAATTATTACCTGTTCAATATCAGTACCATATTTAGTATATTAGGAGAATAGAAGCCTAAGATTTATTCATCTCATCTAGTTTATGGAAACCTTATTCTGGAAGCAAAATAGAATAAACCAGTATTATTAGTTTCAACAATAATAGAACTAATAATAATGTGTGAGTTCATTTGTGAGGAATGCCCTAAGTAATTAGTTGATTATATTCAAAGATACCAAAGTTTGTGGATGATACAAAGCTAGACAGATTCAGTGGCTCTTTGCCTCATTTGCATTCTAAGATGTACAATTTGTGTAGGAGGCTTTGTTTGGGAGTTACAGCCAGACTTGAAAATTGTACCCAAGTCAAGTAGAGGGTATCATGGATGAGTATGCCGTTTATACTTTGTTTAGCAGTACATTAAAAAGTCAAGAATTTTTGAGAGAGGGCACAGAAACACAGAGGTGAGATAAAGAAAATGACATTTCTGAGAAAACAAGGCATCTGTTTCAGATGATCAGCTGGTCACTTCCTTTTAGCGTGTGTCTGAAATCTGCTGTCAGCCATCTGCTTAATGAGTAAATGATAGCTGATAAAGAGGAAAAAACTATAATGAATTAAAAACCATGCCAAGGATGTTTATACATGTGTGGGACCCAGTTATTTTTACTGAGGATATAGACCCTTTAATTAAGTAATTCCTTTTGCATAATTTAAAAATATAGGGTAGAACTACAAAGCTTAATTCAGGTAAGGCATTTGTGTGGTTTCAACATACTAGATCACTAACTGAGAGTAGTTGAATGAAGACATTTTTCTTCAGTGTAAAATGCATGTTAGCAGTAAGGCTCAAATGTAGTGCCAAAGGCTTTGAAATTTAGAGATAAACCTTTACGGACAAGTTTCTATGGTAACTTTATAACCAAAGGCAGTCATAAATTGACATGTGTGAGAAGTGTTAAAAAAAACCATTAGAAGAGTGTTTTTAAACCCAGCTATAAATAAGAAATGAGTCATCTAAATGCTATGCAAATTTTCAAAGCGAGTGAATTCAAAAATTTTTCTTTTCATCTTTGCAAAGCCTTACACCTGGAGGGGAAATCGAGTTACGTCTGAAAGGTTCAGAAAGGGCCCTTGCGGAGCTTTGCGATGATGTACTCATTGAACTTTTTTTTTGATTATCAAAGTAAATTTTATTTAAAGATTTTTAAAATTTATTATTTTTAGAGAGAGGGAAAGGGAGAGAGGCAGAGAGGGAGAGAAGCATCAATGTATGGTTGCCTTTCACCTGCCTCCAACCACGGACCTGGCTTGCAACCTCATTATGTGCCCTGGCTGGGAATCGAACCAGCAACCTTTGGGTTCGCAGGCTGGCACCATTCCACTGAGCCACCAGCCAGGGCTTCATTGAACTTTTTGCAGTGATGGAAATGTCTTCTTTGTGCATTATCCAATACAATGAAATGTGGCCAGTGCAATTAAGGAACTAGAGTTTTAGTTGATTTAATTTTAGTTAATTTAAACGTAAATATCCACACGTTTAGTGTCCACCATATTGTTAAGGGGGCTTAAAGTCGAATTGTATAGTAGTAGATATGCCTTGCTAGGTAGTGAATTTTTTCATTGAACATCATTTTGTAGCCATGATTCTTAGGCCCTTACATTTTTTCCACCGTGTTCTAATTAGCAACATTACCACTTCTGACTTAGTTTAGCTTAAAACAATATCTCTTTTTCTTTAAAACGTTCTTCTAAATCATAAACTTAAGCTCCAAGTGCTAGCTTTAAGAGAGATAAAACTATGGGTGCTATTTACTCCAAGGGTAAGCTCAGCACACATTTTTTTCCACTTTAAAATTAAATATAAAGCTGAAATGTTTGGGGATGGAACATACCGATGTCTACAATTTACTTTGAAATGCATTACAAATTGTTTGATGATGGATAAATGTGAGATATGTGATAAAGAAAATAAAGCAAAATGTAAAAAGTGTACTTTTCTTTCTTGGATCTCTCACTTCTCCATTAAATAGAGCCAAGGGGTGATTACTGAGCGACTGCGGAGTCTGAGTATGCACGACCTAACCGCTATCCCAGGGGATGAGCACGTGGGACCGAGGCCATACCAGCATCTACAAGAAACAAAAAAGAAAAGTAAACCAGGCTCCAGTGAATCAGCAGGTGTGCTCCTTTATTTTAACATATCATTCTTTCACAGTTGGACTTTTGAGTCAAGGTAGGTAGTAAAATAATTCCTGGTAACTCTGAATTTAGGCAAACAGAATTTACTTACAAGCTCATATTTTTGAGTTTCACACTCAACTGTACTTAGTACATGTCTTTTGTTGACTTTGGAGATAATCAAACTAAGAAAGCTGCAATAGCCCTTTATGCTGCCATATATTTGTAGACACCTTGGGAGTAGTTACCAACCACCTCCCCACCACGGACACTAGTTCTAACCTGTGATCTGTACTCTTTTTCTCCTTAAACTATAATAAATCCATAGATTTGCATAGTTCAACATTCTTTACTGTAAAAGTACGATGAACAAATTAAGGATATTGACTCATAAGATAAGTTTTAAGTGACAAAGGATGACTCAATTTGAAAATAGGATTTTTCAATGGGAATTTATTGCAATTACATGTATTTCTAGTTTAAGAATTAACTTGTAGGCATATTCTAATGTAAATCATGAGCATGTCATAGTTGATATATTCTAAACTTTAATTTTAAAAAATGTTATCTTTGGGCCCTGGCTGGAGGCTCAGTGGATAGGCGCTGACCTGTGAACCCAAACGTCACTGGTTCGATTCCCAGCCAGGGCATACATAACCAGGTTGCAAACCAGGTCTACAGCTGGAGGCAGGTGAAAGACAACTGTACATTGATGTTTCTCTCCCTCTCTGCCTCTCCCGTTTCCCCTCTCTCTGGAAAAAATAAATAAAAATCTTTAAAAAAAATGACAACAGTAAAAAATGTTATCTTACACATAAATAAAAAGTTCTTTAGTCATTTTATCACATGTAAGAAAGTTTTAGTTCAAAGCTTAGCTGAGAACTAAGATTTCAGGACCTGTCTTATTAATCTATTATTAAGTCCATAGGTATGGGGCTACTTGATAATTGTTGTCTTTTTGTTTTTGATTTTCATTAAGTAGAAGATCTTTTGGGGAAGATTAAAAATCATCCCTTATAATTAAAACAAATTTGAAAACTAAAATAATATTCTCTTCTTATAGAGGAAAAACAATGGACTTTAAGTTCTTCCTAGAATGAACAACTTTACAAAGTTGGTAGCTATTACTTAAGAGGTAGTTATTATAGCATTGGCCATTGATTAAAGTAGTAATATCTTTCAGAGTGAATTAAGATAGTAATATCTTTAAGAGAGAGGGACTATTGAACTTTGAACCATCATTCTTAATACACAAATAATGTAAAAGTACTTCCTATTATATGCATTTTCTTATAATACACCTAAAAATTAGGTACATTGAGTTTGATTACAGATCATTCTGCATTATTTAGCTGATTTGGACTAGTTATCTGAGTCCTCTATCAGCAACTTATTCATAATTATACCTTAGAATTGGTTAAGAATTATATTCCAATTATTTAAATGAAAACAGGATTTTATATAGGAAAATCTCTAGAATTATTTTTATGACCTTCATCTGTTAAATTTAAAATGGTGTGACTAAAAATATTTGAAGATAGAGACATTTAGAGCTTCTCCGGCATCTCCCTCTCTGTATGCGGTCTCTGAGGATCACTGGACTCCTTACCTGCAGCTGAAGGCTCCCAGAGTGTCCCAAGAGAAAAGTGTGAGAACTTTCGGACATATTTTAAAACCACCACCACAAGCATGTTGGGAAACAAACACTCTCATATACTTTTTATAAGAGTTTAAAATGAAATAATTCTTTTGGATATAATCTGGCAATAATTATTAAAATGTATTCCCTTTAAGTCAGCAAGAAACTTCTAGAAACATGCCATAAGGAAATAAGCAGACAAGGGTCCAAAGATATATATACAAGAATGTTCATCTTGTTGTTTATAGTAACAAAATATTGGAACAAGCCAGTTGCCTAAGAGAAATGGTTAAGCAAAAAGGTAGTTTATTAGCTATGAAAAATAATGTCAGTCTGTACTTACTGACATGAAAACATAACCAGATTGTGGGAGACTATACAATCACAGTCGAACAGTACGTGTGTTATAATCCTAAACCATAGATAGATGAAGTACATTAATTTATGTAAAATTATTTTTCAAATGGATCTACATAGTAAAGAGTCTGGAAGGATATTACTAAAATATTAACAGTGTTTAGCTCTGACTGGTAGAATTTTAATGATTTTTAAAATTCAACCTATTACTGAAAATCAGAAATAAAACAATAGCACTTTCCCTTTTGAAAAGTAATTAAGTACACATTTTTTTTTTTTTTAATTTTTATTTCATTATTTTTAGAAAGAGGGGAAGGGAGAGAGGCAGAGAGGGAGAGAGACACATCAATATATGGTTGCCTTTCACCTGCCTCCAGCCACAGACCTGACTGGAGACCTGGTTTGCAACCTGGTTATGTGCCCTGGCTGGGGAATCGAACCTGCGACCTTTGGGTTCGCAGGCTGGCGTCTTATCCACTGTGCTACCAGCCAGGGCTAAGTACACATTTTTTATCATGATTTTTTTCTATTTCATTTACTTCCAGAATTTCTCAAGGAAAAAATATTGTTTAGTTTTTAAATGTGGGAATTACATTTACATTGCAAAGTCTGTTACTGGTTCATGTAATCAATACATATATCTCAGAAGCTCTGATTGTTCACAAAACAAATTCCAATATCTGGGAAAGTGGGTCCCTTTTGAAAACTCATCATGGCCTGCTCTGAGCAGTTTGAAGTTAACATGATTATCAAGAGAAGTCCTCCTGTTTTGATGAAATTACTTAAATCTGGATATTGTCATTATAAGGGGGAAAAGCGCCAGGAAATGGACATCTTAAACATGATGTTCACATCCCTTGAATGGATTTTATTGATTATGCTATTAGTTATCCTAATTTGTCCCCCGCACCTGGTACCTGCCTTCCATCCAGAAATACCTCCCACCCTTAGTTCATGTCCATGGGTCCTGTATATAAATTCTGTAGCTTCTCCCTTTCTTGTACTATTTTTAGCTTCCCCCTACTTTGTTCCCACCAGTTATGCTTCTTAATCCCTGCACCATTTCCCTTATTCTTCCTCTTCCCCCTCTCAGCTGATAATCCTCCAAACCATCTCCATACCAATGACTCTGTTCTTGTTCTGGTTGTTTGCTTGCTTAGTTTTATGATTTTTTTAATATATACAATTGTTGATAATGTGTTGCCTTTTAAATGTTCATGGTTTTGGTCTTCTTTTTCTTAAATATAAGTCCCTTTAACATTTCATGTAATAATGGCTTGGTGATGATAAATTCCTTTCACTTTACCTTGCCTGGGAAACACTTTATCTGCCCTTCCAATCTAAATAATAACTTTGCTGGATAGTGTAATCTAGGTTGTAGGTCCTTGCTTTTCATCACTTTGAATCCTGCCAGTCCCTTCTTGCCTGCAAAGTTTAAGCAATCAGCAGATAGTCTTATGGGTACCCCTTTGTAGGTAACTCTCTTCTCTTGCTACTTTTTAAGATTCTCTCTTTATCTTTGACCTTTGGCATTTTAATTATGGTGAGTATGTTCCTCTTTAGGTCCTACTTATTTGGGACTCACTGTGCTTCCTGAACTTATCTATTTCTTTCACCAAATTAGGGATGCTTTCTTTCATTATTTTTTCACACAAGTTTTCAATTTCTTGCTCTTCCTCTTCTCCTTCTGGCATCATTACGAATCAGATGTTAGCACATTTGGAGATGTCACAGAGGTTCCTAATCCTCTCCTTATTGTTTTTGAATTCTTGTCTCTTCTTTCTATTCTAGTCGAATGTTTATTTCTTCCTTAGGTTCCAAATTGTTGATTTGAATCCCAGCTTCCTTCCCTTCATGGTTGGTTCTCTGTGAACTTTTCTTCATTTCACTTTAGTATAACCTTCATTTCTTCCTTTATTTTTTGTCATACTCAATGAGTTCTCTGAGCATCCTGATAACCAGAGTTTTGAACTGTGCCCCTGACTCGTTAGCTATCTCCATTTCATTTAGTTCTTTTTCTGTGGTTTCATTTTACTTTTTCATTTGGGCCATATTTATTTGTCCCCTCAATTTGGCAGCCTCCCTGTGTATTAGGTAGAGTTTCTTTGACTCCCTATTTTAGTAGCATGGTCTCTGTAGAAAAAAGCACATATATATTGTGTGGAGGACCTAGGTAATTGCCAGGGTAGGGAGGGCTCTGAGAGAGGACAGCATTGCTGCCTGACATCTGGAAGTTTGCCCATCACTTGCCCCATTTCCATTCATTTCCCCCATGTCCCATATGCAAGTGGCACCCTTCCAGCTACTGCCCTGGCGATAAAACTCAGAATGGGTGGGCTCGTGTATGTTCTAAGTCTGTGTAGTCTCTCTAAGCAGTGAAAATCCAGCAGTTTCTTCCACCACCCGACCCCCACTGGTTTTTATAGCTAGAGGTGATGGGGATTTATCTTCCTGGTGCTGGAATTCTGGGTTTATATAATCAGGCCTAGGCCTGGGATCACTCATTCCCAGGGTATCCCTCCTGTTTTTAACCCACCACACGTGAATGTGGGACCCTCCGTTCAGTGGGCCTCTCCACATCACACCACCGCTCCTCCCACCTCCACAATTCCGCCCCTCCAACCCATCTAGATGAATACGGCTTATTTAAATCCTTATTTGTCACATTTTTCACACAGTTCAATTTTCTGACAGTTCTGGGTGTTACTGCTTTTGAGATCCTGTTGTAACTCTTTCTGTGGTTGTGTGAGGAGGCAAAGTGTGTCTACTTACACCTCCATCTTGACCAGAAATCTGAAAATTGCATTTTGATAGTGGAAATGACTTTTTCTGCAAAGAATCTACTGCTCCCATATTAGTTACAAGGGGTTCAGTATTCAGTTTCAATACCAGTGCATAAAGAGATTGTTTGTTTGTTTTAGGTGCTCTACATATTTATTTATTCCCTAAGATGACTATGCAGGTTCTGTATTTTTTCTTTATTTCTTAGATGAATAAACTGACACTTAAGGAGATTAAATTACTTATTAAAGACTACATACTCAGTGACAGAAATGAGGTATCTCAGGTTCCTAAACTAATGTTTACTCTTTTAATTTATAAAGAGGCTACACTTAGACAGTTGGGCTGGAACCATGAATTCAAATAATTTGAGCAGGTAGGGACCTTAGAGATACTTAGAGATGGCGAATAGGTGACATGCCAACCACATTGATGATAGATAGTGGCACTCCCCCAGGGTGGCTCAGAATCCCACTTCACACAGTGCCTCGGACAGCTGGCTCAGAGTTGGCAGTGACATAGAAACCTATTCATCATCTCTACCTCACCACCTTACCAGATAAGAAAACAGACCTGGAAAAAGGCATGACTCCCTCTGAGCCTCACAACTAATAGATGGCAAAGTACTCATTTCTTCTCATTTGGGTCCAGGACTCCGTCCACCACAATAGCTGAGGTTCTTTCCAAGTCAAACTTCCGCTGATTCTACATTTACATTAATACCTGAGAACACAGTGCCTGGAACATGCCGAAGTATTGCATCAATGTTGCCTGCTATTATTATGAGAGAAAAACTTAAAATATGCCAACCCTAAGATGTATAAACTGAATAAAATTGGGGCTCTTTGCAAAGGATCTGCTAGTTTTCTAACATGGTTACAAAGCTGAGGGCTGAAGCTGGTTAGACAGCTGTAGCCTCTTCATTCTTTAGTCCCCAGTTACCTCTCCTCAGGAATATGCTATGGAAGGCACCGTACTGAGGACTCTCCAGTTTAAATTGCTGGTATAAAGCAGCCAACCTTCGCACTGCCTTTGTATGGCGCCAGCAGTACCCCACTAGCTCTACCTTGCCCAGGCTTTGGCAGAAACATAAACCACTCAGCCAATGAACGCCCTGAGTTCCTGCTAGATTCGGCATCCAGATTTGGTTTCTCTCATAATCTCAGGTCTCCCCCCCTCATCCTCCATCAACTTTTAAATACACGCATAACAGTACCATTATTCCCAGCATTCACAGCAGAATTTTCACACATGCTCATTTCAGGTATTAAGTAGAATAGAAAATGCATATATTTTAGTGAGCATATTTGACTTGATTTCTCTCTTGTGGATGCAGGGATTGGTTTACTAAATTGCTAAGTTAAACTTAATCATTTCACCTTCCAAATGTGGCTACTTGCTCTGTCCTCACTCCTTGGACACCGTTTACACTGCAGTAACCCCTCTGCTTTTCAGTCTCATCCGCTTCTGACTCATTCTCCAAAGTGTAAGAAGAATCTTCTAAAGAACCCAGATCTAATCACATCATCCTTCTGTTTACCATGCTTCGATGCCCTACCCCCATTGCTCTCAGATGAAAGCCGCACTCAACAGCACATGGCGTATTAGCACCCTGGCTTGTTCCCACTCCATCATGTGCTAGCTATATAGAATCATGAGCCTGTCAGGATTTAGCTTAGTAACCATCCACAACAAGTCTTTCACAGTCCACTCCACCACTCCACCACCCCAGGGTGAGTTAATTCTCTTTGTATGCTCCCATAGCACCTTGTTTTTATCTTCTGTTTGTGGTATCTCTTATAGGAAGGGTTCCTAACCCCCAGCACCGGCACCTGTCTGTGGCCTCTTAGGAACCCGACCGCACAGCAGGAGTTGAGGGGCAGGCTTGGGAGCAAAGCTGCAATCACATTACGGCTTGAGCTCCCCCTCCTATTACCCCCATTCACCTTGGAGAAGTTGTCTTCCACCAAAAAGATTGACGATCACTGTCTTATTGGAGTGTAAGGCCCAATAGAATCCATTTCCCCCATTGGGGAGACTAAGTTTCTTAGGTTAGAAAATGACAATTGTGTCTTTTTCATTTTATCCCCATGATTTTAACACACTATCTCACACATAGAAGAGTTTTTAAAAGAATTGTGGGGGAAAGAATGATGTCATCACTTTTCCTGAAACTTTAACTAGAAAGCTAATAAGGTTTTTTTTAATTGACATTAGGAAACACAGAAAAAATAAGAGTTATATGTAATCATCTTGTGAATGAAATTCCAATTCCTAATCATATAAAACCAGAAGCAATTAAAATAGCAAGGGCCATGTTTCATCTTATGCTTTGTCTATGACCTTAGAGAACTTTGTGGTCACAGATGCTTCCTTTCTGACTCTTAATTCCTCATGCTGTGTTTTACTTTAGGTTTTTTTTTTTTTAGATTAGGATTGGGAATATTACTTAGGCAGTAATAATAGAGCAAAGTCTAGAAATGAAAACCCAAAAATATTTGTTCTGGTTATTGTCCCCAATTATAGAAGTAATACAATTTTTATTTTTTATTTATTTATTTTGTTGTTGATTTGAGAGAGAGAGAAAAACAGATTTGTTATTCCACTTATTTATGCATTCGTTGGTGGCTTCTGGTATGTGCCCCAGCCAGAAATCGAACCAGCGACCTTGGTGTATCAGGGAGACGCTGTAACCAGTCACCTGTGCTACTCAGCCACAGCAGACAGAAGTAATGCAATTTTTTTAATAAATATTTGACAGTTTTTTTTTAAGTGTAAATGAACTTAAAATTGCCCAAAATCCCACTTCCAAGAGATGCAACAGTTTCATTTTTATATTTTTCTTTGTTTGTTTCTACATGTCCATTTCTCTCCACCTAATGTTGATTGTATCAGGATCATTTTCCTGCCCCCTCCCCAGGCCACACTGGCCTCCTCACAATTCTCCCAAGGTTATGCTCACCTTCCCCTACCACCCCTCCTTCCCCGGAACAGACTAGGCAGGAAAACAAAGGATCTTGGCCTCAATAATGACGGATTCTCCCCTTGAATCCTTCCTAATCTCTAGCCTAGAAGTCTGGCAGCATAAAATTACACTAGCTTAATACGCAAAGATGTCTTATCTTATTATGTACTTGCTTATTATCCAAAGATATTTATCTTATTATGACACTAAGAAGCTTATTAACAACCTTTTGTAGTTTGCTTAGTGAGTCTCAAGCTACACAGGTCCTGGGAGAGCAGGTTAATGAACATTATTTAGTATATTTTTCTTCACATGCAAGAAGGCCATCTCATGTCCCCTTCTCAATCCTGGAAAATCTGCTTTTTTTTTTTTTTTTTCACCTTAAGATTCAAGTATTTATGTTCCTTTCCTTTTTAAAAGGAGAATTTGAAACTTAATGGGAATTTGTAACCTCACCTCTGTCTTTATAACCTACCTAGTACTCTGGTTGCCTTAGACTTCGGTCCCTCTTTTGCTCTGTCCGGGCAGCGGGTCTCAAGGTGTAGGCCCTAGACCAGTAGCAAAAGCATCACCCAGGAACTTGTTAGAAACGTAGATTCTCAGTTCACCTCAGGCCCAGCAACCTGTGTATTAACTAACAAGTTCTCCGGGTGGCTAATAGTCAAAGTTTGAGCACATCTGCTTCAGGAACAGAAATATGCTTTGTCCCCAAATCTGAATGTCAGGATGCTTCCAGCCTGACTGCCTGGAAGTTGGCATATTTGCCGATGTTAAGTCCTTGCAGCTACACCAACACAAACTCTGACTGCCCTTCCTGATGCTGCCTCTTTTCTTTGGCTAACATCTGCCATCCCAGCCTGTGGGGTTTCCAATTGCTGTAGCCTGTCTGGCTGCGTTGCATCTCAGCAGCTGCAGAGGTGTTGATTTAACATCAGCCTCACCGGCCCCCACAGTGAACCTAACTTGCCCCAAAGTCTAGCTCTTTGGGTTCTTAAATGACTCCATAAGTTCACCCTGCCATTCCCAATCTTGACAAAAGGTTTGACACACGGAGTGAGGGAAGCTCTTAATTCCTAATTAAAGTCAAAGGTACAAATGACAGGCTGAAATGCACAATTGCTTAGGTTATTTAGAATTCAGGAAAAGGAGAAAGGGCAGGAAGAGACTTTTTTCAGTATATCTATTTTTATTCTTTGAGTTTTGAACAAGATAAATGTGTTACCTACTGAAAATAATAATTTTTATTCTAAAAAATGCGTAGTAAAAAAGAATGGTCAGGGACAACTTCCTGAAAGAAATGAGGTGTGAGGTTCACTTAGAATAGTGCAAGGAGCAGAGGTTAACGATGAAGGGTAGAGAGGGCATTACTGATGAGAAAGGGAGGCGGTACTGACTTGTATCTTTTTACCAAAACATGTGGATTTTGACAACTCATTTAGATTATGGCATTCCACTGAAAGACGGGGATGAGAAAACAGATGAAGAAGCCTCTGGGCCATATTCAGATGATGAGATGATAACACACAAAGGGCTTCGAAGATCACAAAGCATGAAATCTGTGAAAACCTCCAAAGGCCGCAAAGAGGTTAGTCAATTATAGAGTTGTTTTCCTAATGATGAACATTAAAGGACTTCCCTGCTGCCTTATCATTCAGGATATTAATGACCCATAAATGAAGGTTTGGAATGATAGACCTATGGTTATATTTAAAATTCTTTATTCAGATCAGACATATTAGGATCTCTGAAAATTTTTTTAAACCGTTAATTCCTAGTCTTCCACTTATATGTAGAAATAGTGTTCTTGCATAGCAAATGCAATGGTTGTCATGAATACCCAGTGCCAGCCCTACATGTAAGCAAAGAAAGAAAAATATATAAATAACTACATAGGTTTGCTTTGAACCAACCCTACACAAGGATTAAATAGTGAAAGTTTATCTATAATTAATTATGTATTGCCTTTGTGCTCAGGAATCGATGGAGAATTCCAGCAAATGGCTTCAGATTACTATGAACCATGTACCATAAGTAATAATCATAAGCTTCTGTTTCTGTTATTAGAGATAACAACTGTAGCATATATCCAACATGGAACCAATTACGTTTTTTAGCCTATAAATAGTGTTGTCTTTTGGGTACACACTTAGAGGATAATTGAGTCTTTTTATCAGAAAAGTTAAAAATGATTACTGTAATTATGAACTATTAAATTTATATAATTTCAAAGAGTAATCATCTAATTTGTAATAACACATTTCTCTTTTCAGGTGCGGTATGGGTCACTAAAATATAAAGTGAAGAAGAGACCACAGGTGTATTTTTAGTCATTTACACTTCAAGAATCCCAAGACAAATTATGCTAATGCACCAACTTTTTTTCTAACATTATATATTCGGGATTTACACATTAAAAATTCTTTAAATTGTGGAGGTGATAGGGTTTATTTTCATCAACTTAAATACTTTTTATTTCTTTTAACAATTACTTTCAAATGTTGACTACTAAAGGTAGTAATGCAAAATATATATATCAGAAATAATAGAAAATTGTGTTATGTATTTTCAAATTCATCAACAACATGGAGTGCCTGGGATAGAAGAGAAAGCACAAACCCACAGTATACTTGAAAAGAGTTTTTATGGTTCAAGATACATCAGTCTTTGTGTTACTGTATTGTTTACCTCCATTTATGTTATAGCTATCACAATAGGATAGCCATTAAGTAGGCCTCTAATCCAGTAGTGATAGCACAGGTCATAGTAATCACAGATAAAGTATGTTTTATATATTCTTTAAATTTTTACTTTTTTAATACTTTATAGTTTTCCACCATCAACTGAAAGTTTTCAAAACAAATATTTGAAAACCAGGTATCCACACAGCACTTTTGTTCCTGACTAGTTTTGCACACTTGAAAATTGTTTACTTATATTATGACTGTACATTTTAAGTTTTACTGACACTATCTTGATTATTTGTCATATTCTGACATGTCAAATGTATGCCTTGAATTACATCATCTCTTTTCCTGTGGGTTCCATTCGTTAAATTTGCTTGATTTTAATAGTATAAAAATATAGTTAATTATTCAGTTCTGGATCTTTTTAATTACCTTCTTTACAGATAAGAAATTATTTAAATCATTAACCATTTTTCTATAGTTGGCTGTACATTGTTGTGGAAATCAGCATGTTTTTATTAACACTGGTTACATTCTCAGATTCTAAAAGAGGTAGATTTTGTGAAATAGGGTCAGAGACCAGCATAGCACTGAGGTCTTTTCTAATTTGTGAAAATACCTAACAGCCAATTTATTCACAAGCTTGGCACTTACACAAGGTCTGTCCCAAAAGTATCGGCCACGCAAACTGTTTTAATTATATTGGCATTGGCTCGATACTTTTGGGACAGACCTCATATGTGCTGCTGATTTATCAATCTGGCATTAAAGGAATAATTTGGTTCACTTCTTTCCTGGCTGAAATAATTTCCTGATAATAGCTGCCAATGCAAAATGATGATGGTAATATCACATACTAGAAGCTATTAGAATAAATATCAGAAAAATACCATTTTTTTAATCCAAGATATTTTTGAGTTGCTAGACTCTGAGGCATTTCTAGGTTGCATTGATAACTATGCGTTATGAACTCTTAAGTCAGTATATTTCTGGTGATGGTTTTAGTGCTCAGTAAGGAGATTTGTACAGGTAATTCATAAATCTAGATGTTTACCCAAAAGTAAAAACAATGAGAAAGATTTGTCAGATCTTTGACTTTTCTACCTTTTAAGAAACGATGCCAGCTGACAGTGTAGATTCAGGACTGCCTCACAGTGTTGGCAGAGAACAGAATGTTTACTCAGGAGTACCTTAGTGTAATTTCTCTTGATACAAGTCTTAAGATAGTTTCTAGATTATCTCACATTTTTTATATGTAACAGCAAATAAAAATTCATTCAATTTCTTTTCCCCCTAAGTTATTTCTATGATTACCTTCATCTACTTCACTAATTTTTAGCCTCTTAGTTTCTGGAAAAACTTTGTGTTCAAAATTCCTATGAATTCTGATTATAAACTCTTGGAAGAGTTTTATTTATACTGCTTAGTCCTAGACTTATCATTATAAATGCTCTGCCATGTTTGTCTTTCCTGCACAAAGGCACTTGTCATGTCAATTTACCTGACAAGGTAATGTAAGTGACTTTATTATCAGAAACTTTACCTATGGGATTGATTTGCCCCATTATATCATTTTCAAGTCTAATTTCATTATTATACCTATTTTTAAATAATAGTAAACTCATACGTTTCTGAATTGGAAGATTTATTAATCCTTCCATACTTCCAGGATCAAAACATTTAATCAAAGACAATACCAGTTTCAAAGAAGTCATAGGAGGACTTGTTTGTCTCTTCACATTTAACAGTGCTTCCTCTGATTTGTTTCTGCTGCTAACATCCTTTATACAGTGATGTTTTGCTGTTTCCTTTCTCTCCTTTTCTTACATTTCTTAAATTCTGCTTCTTTTCTCTTATGTGTTTTAGCATGCCCTTTCCTTTGAACTTTGTATAATAAGCTTATACATTTTAGTTTCTTTTATGGTAGAGCAGGTCAGTTTTTTGTTTGTTTGTTTCTCTGCTTTTAAGCCTACTGCTTTTAGAAGAGGTAAATTTATCCCTAGACCACAGTGCCTTGCTTTCCCCACCACCACCACCTGGTGAATGGGCATCAGATGCTGCACAAGAATATTTGGGGCACTATTTTGGTAGCTGTTAAAGTATATCCAGAAATTGTATCCATTTTGTCATATATGCACTCAACTTGTTCGGTAATATTAACTATTTCCAGAGTTTGTTTGAAAGTAAAAATTGATCTGTTCTTTAATTTCCCATGTATTTTCTGGTATAAAAATGAGCCAGAGATAAGCCTGATTGCTAAGTAATTAGTTATGTGAACCCACCTAAGTCCTGCATAAGATATCCTCTACACGCTTCACTATATGTATGTGGATTTGGCTGGAAAATGGTACTGCCAGCATTACTAATTACAAATACTTGACTATACAGATTGATAGAACAAAATTGTTGAAGTGTTTTCAGGGAACTTACTCCAAATGTCACCACCAAAGAGTTCTACAGTGTTACAAAGTATGTAAATATTCCAAATTTCTGTAAGACATTGGTTACATGGATATATTGTCTTTTGTTTTTTTTTTTTTTTTTTTGAATAACAGTTTATGCTTCTGGAATGCTTGAACTTTTGTATTAAAAATTCAATACTATCTTTAATATCAATAATTTGTATTTTTAATTGGGATGGACTAAATTTTTATTTTGATATTATCAGGAAAATTAAGCAGTTAATGTGTATTGGAAAGCAATTTTCTGTTTTCTCTGTGGGCTGATTGATTTGCAAGGATAATAGATACATTTTGAGAAGATCATTGATAGTATGTATGCAGTGTACATTTTTTAGTAAACATCATTGAAGAGTAAAGTTTTCTGAAAGGAAAACACAGGTTTTCTCTCTGAATTTTTTAAAGATGCAGTCTTCTAAGGTATCCTACAAATTTAATGTGTATTAATTCTTTAAACATTGACCATAAATTAACATTTTTTCTAATAACCTTTTAAATCTTTGTACTTTAATAGTTAAGAGAAAGCAGTTTAGTAAATTCTTTGTAAAAGCTATCTTTAGGCCTAGTATAGGGGTAACTTTACAAGTGTGTTTTTTGAAAACTTTAATATAAAATAAACTTGTCTTATTAGTGACAACTTGTCTTTTTTTCTTGTGTCAGAAACATATGTTGGGTTCCATGCATTGATAATTATTTATTAAGTCTGTTTTGATTAAATAATAGACAACATAAGCACACACTTAATATTACAAATGACAAAGCAAATTACAAAAGTCATATATACATTCTGGAATGCTCATCCACAGGAATAAAAGAAATACTGAATTGTTAAATTTGGATGTTAGAAAGGAAAGATGGGAAAAAACATTTAGTAGTGAAACCCTAACCATCAATTTGTATTGGTTAGATGTCTCAGACATAAAATATGACACAAAAGTCAGATTTTTTTTTTTATCCTGGGAATGTTCTGGGGTTCCATCTTTTATGTCTCTGCCTCACTTCACATTTGAGCTTCAGTGAAATCCTATGTTGAAACAAGTTTCTTGTGTTACTTCATTATGACATACAACGTGTGATAAAGTATTTCCAAATGGAGTTATGCTTTCACTTTTATCAAAAGGTATATCCTTGTGATGCTCCAAAGAAGTTAAGAAATTTAAATAAAATTTCTAAAGAACACATAGATACACGAACTTCAGCATTTTTTTTTTCAGTGTTTTATTCTCCCCCTTAAGTGTTTTGCTGTTCTTGAAAAAGAGATTTGTGGAGCAAAAATCATGTCAGAGACTGATTTATTATTTCATGTAAAACACTCTGCCCTTTTACCTACCTATCAGTATTCTAGCATGGAAACACTGTCCTTCTGGTCAGATTCTAGTAATGTTTTTTAAAATTGCTTTTTATAAGGTAATGCTTTCATTTGAAATTTTAAAGCATAAGATTGATAATTATGTATAAGTCTAGGCTACTAAAAGACAGCTCAACAAAAGTAGGAAAGTAATCATGTTTATTTACCCTTTGCTTGCCTGGTATTCCCAGGTTAAGGGCAAGAGGAAGGAGGGCCGGGGGAAGGAAAATAGGGTATATTGGAATATGTGCAAATCAAATTAGCATCAAGTTTTTTTCATTCAGAAATCTTCCTCGAGTGCCTACTGTGTACAGTAGCACTGGTATGTTTCTGCTAAATATTTGTAACCAATTAGGATAACGTAACAGTTCAAGGAAAGTAACTCTTGCTTTAATAAAAACGAATTTACCAAATGTTTGGATGATTTTAGTATTGTTAATGCTGGGATTTCTTCTTGGTTATTTAATAATTTATTTGGTTTCTCTTAGAGCAGTATTGTTTTTTTTTTAATTTAATTTTTGGATCCCCTTCCTTCCCTTATCTCTTACTTCAAATATATTAGTAAATCATTTTGGCTCTCTTCAAAATATATCCTGAATTTGACCATTAAATTCACCTCTCTTCCAACTTCCCCTACGTAAGCCATCATCATCTTTCATCTGGACTACTCAAGGTATAACTTTACTCAGATCAGAATTCTATGAAACCTCACTACATTTTTTTTTTTGTAGTCTTGCAAAGTTTTCATGGAGACTTTTTTTTTTTTTTTCTTCATTATTTTTAGAAAGAGGGGAAAGGAGAGAGGTAGTGAGAGGGAGAGACATCAATGTATGGTTGCGTTTCACCTGCCTCCAGCCACAGACCTGACTGGAGACCTGGTTTGCAACCTGGTAATGTGCCCTGGCTGGGGAATCGAACCTGCGACCTTTGGGTTCGCAGGCCGGCACCTTATCCACTGTGCTACCAGCCAGGGCTTCATGGAGACTTTTGACTTTGAGTCCCATAGAACTGGCACAGTTTCTTATGTTTTCAACTAGTGTCTTTGAAAGATACAAGAAGAGAGAAGGGAGGTAAAAAATGGACAGATGATGTTATATATGATCCTTGGAAGAGAAGTTTTTCTCTTCCAAGCATTGTTGCATGCTCAAATTTGGAAAAATTGAGTGAGAGGAGTTGATGAAGCCAGGTTCTAGTATCTGGTTGAATTACATGTTTTGACACGCTGCTCTCAAAGGTACTGAAAAAGAATCTGAAATATATGTGGATTTTTTTTCCCATTTGGAATGTTAGGCCTAACTTAAGTTACTGTAAACTTGAGTGCCACGAGTCAACAGTAGGTATCCATATTACTCAGAATTCTCCAGAAAAATGGAACCAATAAGGGTATGTGTGCAAGTACGTACAGTAAGTCTTCACTTAACCCCATCAATGGGTGCTTGGAAACTGTGACTTTAAACAAAAGGATGCATAATGACATGAATTTTACCATAGGCTAATTTATGGGAAGAAGAGTTCATTTTCTTTGCCATATTTCTGGTTACAAAAACACCACCAAACTTTTGAATAAAGATACAAAACACTTCTAATATTAAACATGGAAATAAATGTGAGCTATATACATTCATTCAAGATAGATTAATAATAAGATAATTAGTTTCCAACCCGCTGATTCCAATTCATAGTCACAGGTGGCTGAAGCCTGTCCTAGCAATTCAATGAAACGTGGGAACCAGCCCTAAACAGGATGCTCTTCCATCCATCACAGGACACACTCACACCCACATTCACTGGACAAACACACACCAATTAACCTCAAGTGTGCAGCTTTGGGAAGTGGGAGGGACCCAGAGTCACCAGAGAAAACCCA
The DNA here is from genome assembly GCA_004026585.1 of Noctilio leporinus. Taxonomy (NCBI): domain Eukaryota; kingdom Metazoa; phylum Chordata; class Mammalia; order Chiroptera; family Noctilionidae; genus Noctilio; species Noctilio leporinus. The sequence goes on from PVIW01001235.1 coordinate 316,238, forward strand.
CGCAGACATGGGGAGAAAGTGCCAACTCCACACAGACGGTAGCCTCGCTAAGAATCTTATTTTTTTCTCATTAAGACTACGTTATTAAGAAAACGTTATTTGAGGACCTGCAAGATACAGTCTGCCACTGATTAAAACATGGACACGTTCTGAGAAGTGCCTCCCTAGGTGATTTTCTCATTTTGGGAACATCACAGAGTCAACTTGTGCAAACCTAGGTAGTACAGCCCACTACACCCCTAGACCATATGGTATAGCCTATTGCTCCTAGGCTGCAAACCCATACAACATGTTATTGTACCAAACAACGTGAGATTAAATCAAACGGGAACTGATGCAATGAAGAGATGCAGTAAGCACGAGAGGTATGAAGCTGCTGTTGGCGTAGCATAGCATACTGTTTTACAGCAAGCTTTTTTAAATAAAAGTACACACTAAATAATAGCATAGTATAGTAAGTATATAAACCAATAATAACCAGTTGCTTATTATCATCAAGTATTACATATTGTATATAACTGTGCTATCCTTTTATATGACGCAATAGTAATTTTCAGCTCCATTACAATCAAATGGGATACCTTTGTATATATGTTTAATGTTGACAAAAAAAAACATTCTTGTGTAGCACACAACTAACATATGCATAGAGAGATTAGGAGTGGGGAAATTAAATGATAGATTGATTTTAAGGAATTATCTCATGCAATTGTGGAGGCTGGCAAGCCCCAAATTTGCGGGCAGGACAGCTAACTGGCGACCAAGGGAAGAACTGATGTTGCAGCTCCGGAAGGAAGGTATTCAGCAGGCAGAATTCTTTCTGATAGACTTACTTAGGCATGCCCACAGTATGATGGGTAATGTGCTTTACTAAAAGTCTACTTATTTGTTAGTCTCATCTAAAAAATACCTTTACAGTAACATCTAGACTAATATTTGATCAAATATGAGAGCCATGGCCTACCTAGTTGACACATTAAACCACTGCAGTCTCAAGATTAAGTTTGGAAGAAAACGATTAATCCTGAAATATAAAGTCGTTTGGTTAATTTGGTAGGTAGAAATTACAGTTTTAGATCTTACTGCTTTATCATACAAAGAAAGGTTTATTTGAAAGAGGAAGAATTGTATAAGGTTCATGATGCCCTTTGTATTCAGTTGTGTATCAACTGGCTCTCACTTTGAAAAGAGGTATCATGCCTATTTTATAGGCAGAAAGACCAAGACTCCAAAGTGATTAGCCTTGGACCCAGACACAATTTCAGGTTGAGACTCTCTGTTGCTAATTCCATTACACTTGGTTATCTTGGCAATCACAAAATACAAAAACAGCTCACAGAGAAATGATTCTTACCAAACACGTATTTACAAAAAGTTCAGATTATTTATCAGAAGATTAAACAGCGAAGTGTTAAGTCACTTGAAGTTTAAAGTTTTGGTTCCAACAGTAGCTTCAGTAAGGAAAGGATGCTTTTGAAATAAATAGGAAAAATAAAGGTATGCAACTAAAATAATAATAATAATAAAATAAAGGCAATTTATTATCAATTATCGGTTTAGACAAACAGGAAGAGATGTGAGGAGGATGTAGCTTAAACAGGAGGAGTATCCTTTCAGGAAATGCTTTCCTTCCTTCCTCACCTTCCCACCAGCATTTGCTCCATGGCTTCCTCCCTTCAACCACACCTTGTAAAACCTTTTATGTGTTCTGTTGACAAGAAGAATTTTCGTGTGTTGTTCCTTACTGGGTTTTAACTAATAAAACACACAAAAGGGGCCAAATACCTTTTTACACAAGAGATGAACTTTATTCAGTCTTTGAATTGAAAGCAAGTACAGTTAGAATATATAGCAGGCGACAGTTTCCACATGTTCTGGGGAAGTAAAACCATTATTTATAGTTTACAACATGTGTAAAATTAAAGCTTTCAGGGGGGCTCCTAGGGAGGTAAAATTAGACAAAGAAGGAAAGACTTGGGGAAATATTTTTGCTATATTCTGAACAGATGCCTATAAAAGTTTTTTTTTTTTTAATATTTAACATTAAGCAAGATACCAAAGAGGTTGTGGTCTTGACCTTGCAAGTAACAAATTCTAAAATTGAAAGACTTGGAACACCGAGGAGAGAGCGGAAAACGTACTTGGTAACCTTAATTTTTAAAAAGCGTTTCAAAAAAGCGGGGGTGGGGGGATTGTCATGAAAAGGGAGTACCTCCCAAAGTGCAAAGTAAAAGTACGTGAGACCTGGTTGATATTTGACCCCACAATCTCCAAGCATATTAGACTGCAGCAAGTAATTGCTTCCTCATTTAGATTAGACAATGACTTCTCTCTGCAAGCTGCTCTCCTCTAAATAGATTGTATAGCGTAATTGAAACAAGTTACACTGGGAAGTGAAGTGACCCATTCCTCAAAGTGTGAGAGCAGAGCTATGGTAACCTCTTAAGCCTGGCCTTCATCCTGTTCCTATTTAGGGAATCCGCAGGGCAGCCAGCGTGAAGTGCAGTCTACACTGCGCCAGCTTTATTGTTTAGACTTGAAGGGAAGGTCATATGCCCTCTTTGACAGAGAGGTTTATGGGCTCTCTCTAATTAGCAGCACCCTCCACCAGACAGACTGTTGGCCATCTTCCAAGAACAGGGCTTTTGGTAGCGGCCGCTGATGAAGGGGAAAACAAGGTTATTTACCCTATGACTGTAATTCTTGGCACAAGTTCTCTCTACACTAAGACACGTTTTCCTTTTGTTCCAACTTGCCTTTGGAATTCTGAGTAGGGCGTTGAGGGAAATGCGACTATATATATTTGGTAACATAAGCAATCCATATGTTAGCTTCACTTTAAAAAAAAAAACTGTTCTAGGGCTTCACAGTTCAACATCATCTTTTTAAAGCAAGCTATTCAGAGTGTTGCTTGCAAGATGCAAATGCTTGAGCACAAGCCCACGCACAATCTCAGAAAAGAAAGTTTAATTTGCAACACATATAAAATAATGACAGTTTGTACGTTAGGACACTGAGAAATCCTAGCGGTAAAATGTGGTTGGGTTTAGCTGGTACCCGTGTGTTAAAAGGGTAGTGAGAATGTATTTGGCTTGCCCTATTCTGTCAGTTCCGTAAGATGGTGAGTTAAACTGATAGAAATACTTTACGGTTGATTTAAACCAGATGCTCAGACTATTTTTGTCCTGTTTGCCCGCAGCAACACTGAAAAAGGCAACACTGCCCCCCTCGGCTGTGCGCCAACTGCACGCGCAGGAGACCCGTCTCCTCCACCTCGGCAGTAAAAACCTTTCAAATCCCCATTATTATTCCAGGCACATTCCAAGGGGGTGAGTCACAGGGTTCACTTGGCTTTCTCCCGTCCTGAATTACCCGTACCAAGTGGAATACAACCTCCAACTTCAAAAAAGGAATCCATAACCTGTCAAAGAGTTCTTTAGGGTGAGCCCCAGATACAACCCTACTGTAACTTCCTCCTGCACACCGGGGTTCGGGGGCTACACAAAGGGGTCCCACAGCCAGAACTAGGACCTCCCGGTCAGAACACAGGGGCTTTTCTATGGGGAGTCCCGTACAGCTGCTGTTTTCCCTGCTGGTTTGAGAAGCTCCAAGGGCTGCTCTGCTGACGCGCAGAAGCTAAGATGGAAACTTTTCGTTTTGGTGATGCATCCGGGAGCGCAGGAAGGCCAAGGCGGGGTTCCTGCAAGCTGTTAAGACAGCTCGTAGGAAAACCTCCCAGCCCTTCCCACGCACCCGCCAGTACTCGCTGGCCCCCAGGCCGTGGGCTGGGGAACACACAGCTGGCTGCCCTGCAGCCACATCTGGAGAACTACCCCCCCCCCACACACACACACACCCACGTTTAACGGGCCAAGGGAGTCCAAGAACCCAAAGGTCAAGTCCACCGCGGCTTGGCTCCTGCCTGCAGCCCAGACAGAAGAGGTTTAGACTAGGGAGACTACCCCAAGGCTCGAGGTCAACCAGCCTGGCAGGGACTTGGGGGTAGGGGGCGTAGGGAGGACCCCGGTTGGGGTGGGCTGCCATGTTAGAGTGCGGGAGCCGAGCTGGGGCGGTGAAGGAGGGGTGCTGGGATAGAGGAAGGCTAGAGACGGGATGGGAAGGTGCAGTTGGGTGCCGGGGTTCTAGGGCCTTGGTCAGTGCCTTCCCTTCCCCCGCCGGAGTCTGATCCACGCACTACTCGGGGATTTTTAAAGCCCAAGTCCTCAAGAGGTGGGAATGGGGGGAAAGACAGGAGGTCGCATTTCCTGGGGAGGGCGGCACATGGTCATGCCTGGGTTTTAGGGAGGGATTTCCCCATCCTCCTTGCCCTCTGCTCCAGCGCTAGGGAGCAACTCGCCACGTGCCTCCTGTACCTTCTCGGGAGGCAAGGGTCATCACCCCCTACCAGGCCTTACTGGTCCTTCCCTGTCTCCTCACTCCATTCCTCACGTCACTGGGAGTAAGAGGAACAGCTTATGCCCTCTAGACTTTCTCCAAAACTTGAGTAGGTCGGAGAAGTCTGCCCTTTGGACGTTTGCGTGCAGGAATTTGAGGTCCCGTTAAGCTTCAGTGTTTGCCAAGGAGTCAGGACTGTTTTCAAAGAGCCTCTGCCTACTGAAGGACCCTATCTGAATACATTAATTACACTTGATTTGTTTAACCAAGATGAGGGTAGACCGTGTTCTTAAAAGTTGTCCTTCATCCAAGTTGTCCTTACATTTTCATCTAAGGGTATCAATACCAGGTCATCACGTAAACGATGACAAGCTGGAGAACCAGAGGGAGGAAATATCTTTAAACAACAACATAATAATAGTAATACACCAATAGGAAAATGTTAAAAGATGTTTGTCCCTTTTCACCTGACAGCCCTAGTCATTATATATTCTCCATCAAAATAAAATAAAGAACTGTATTTACAGCTTTCTCCAATTTATGGGAGGTCTTCCCAGCTAGGGGCAAAGTGCATGAATGGGCTCTGAGCCCACCTTAGTCACCAGCTGAAATGGAACCACTTATACTGTTCGCTCTCCCAAAGCCTGTAGGGCTTCATTGAGAACAAAAGGATACAGGGTACCCCAAAACTACTAGGGGTACAGTGTTTACATAATAGTTCTATTGCTTATGTCTGTGACCTGTGGCAAGTTACTCTCTAGTCATTGGTGCCTGGTGCTTCAGTTTCACCGTTTTAAAATGTAACTATATCTATGTCATGGGGTGGGGTAAGGATTAATGGGATAGTGCAAATCAAGTGCTTAACACAAAGCCTGGTGGATACCAAAACTCAATAATTGTCATTTTTGTTATTGGCAGTTGGCTCTGTCACTAAAATAAAAGTTGTGGACATGGCAGCTGGAAAAGACCACCTCCAGAGTTTACCCCCTTAAGAGTATGGGATTACATATCTGTTGAACAAGTAAAACCTACAACTCTGGTCACATCTCGAAATCTATACTCAAGTAGAGTTTTCAGTCTAAAAAGAGGCTATTGAATGAAATGACGATGATGCATAGTCTTTCCTCATTATGTAACTTTCATATATATATATATATATATTCATATATTTCATATTCATATATATATGAATTTGACGTCTAAGTTCCCCACTATAACCACTTCCCAGAGAAGATTACTCTTCTTTGAGAAAATTTGCCAGGGTGATGATAACAGATATGTGTTAAAAAAATTTTTTTTTATTTACCGCCTCTTTCTTCTTCTGCACATATCCTTCTCCCTTTGCTAATTAAAGAGGACTCTGACTAGGGCAGACTCTGTATCAAATGAAAATGTGGGAATTTAGAAATATTTTAAAATGTACATAAAATGTAACTCTGAAAAAGTCAAAGCTATTATTCACACAGGACAGCTGCTGGAACTTTATTGTGAGTCTTATTTTCCAGGCTCAATTTCCTCCACTTTAAAGTGAAGGGGTTAGACTGGCTTTCCTTTCCTTCACAGACACTGGTTTCTAAAAGTAGCTCTGTCTAGGTGATGCTTCTTGTCTATACCAGGGCTTGCAGGGATAAGAAAAGGACTTTGAGAAGCTTTGGGCTTGAGATGATCATCACTGGGTGATGAGGCTAACACAGGAACGCAGACCAGTGCCAAAGAACCATTGACTCATAAACAACACAAGGGGGAATGGCGTGAACTCTTCCCCTTATATAGAAAAAATTGTGTATAACTTATGGTTCTGCAGTTGCCCCTTCACATATGCAGATTTAACTAACCAACCAACCACAGATTGAAAATGCTATTCTTGATCCTGGGCTGGGAATGTGAAAATACTGTTTCCATCAGGGGTTGATTGAATTCACAGAGGCAAACTCCCAAACTAAAGGACTCACTCTATTTATTGGAAAAATAATTCATGTATAGGTAGACTTATACTGTTCCAACCTGTGTTGTTCAAGAATCAACTGTCTAAAGCAAGGTAAAGTACTTATAACCAGGTAAATGCTAACATATTTCTATGTGTACAGTGAATGAATTCATATCATATATACATTGACATATGTACTTTAAATATATGAGGTACACTCATATTTATACATACATTGCCACAAAGTGGTGAAACTAGTCTCCCTGCACTGATGAACACCTAAGGCTCAGCCCCTTACAACATGACAGGTGTGACAGCTCTACCTAATACACAGAGGCAAGCATAGGAACACACAAATTGAGGCAAATACAAATTGAGGAAACAGAGAAGTATGACCCTAAAGAGGGAGCAAATCAAGGCTTCAGAAGGAGAACTAAGCAACGAGGAGAGAAGCAACCTAACAGATGCAGCATCCAAAACACTGGTGATAATGATGATCACAAAAATGACTGAGTATGGCAAAAGCATAAGGAAAGAAGTGAGGACTAGCTATACTAAGTGAAATGAAGAAAAATCCACATAAAACCAATGGTGAAGGGAAGAAAGCCAAGATTCAAATAAATGACCTTGAACACAAGGAAGAAACAATCAACCAGTATAGAAAGGGGAAACAAGAATTGAAAATAATGAGGAAAGGCATAGGAACATCTGGGACAACTTTAAACATGGCAATATCCAAAGTATATGGGTGCCAGAAGGAGAAGAGGAAGAGCAAGAAATTGAAAACCTGTGTGAAAAAATAATGAAGGAAAACTTCCCAAATTTGGTGAAGGAAATAGACATACAAGTCCAGGAAGCACAGAAAGTCCCAAACAAGCTAGACCCAAAGAGGACCACATGAAGACACATCATAATTAACATACCAAATGTTAAAGATAAGGAGAAAATCTTAACAGCAGTAAAAGAAAAAAACAGAGTTACCTACAAAGGGGTTCCTATAAGACTATCAGCTGACTTCTCAAAAGAAACTTTGCAGGCAAGAAGGGCTTGGCAAGACATACTCAAAGTGATGAAAAGCAAGGACCTACAATCAAGAATACTCTATTCACCTCAACATCATAAAGGCCATCTATGAGAAACCTGAAGCCAACATCATACTTAATGGACAAAAACTGAAAGCTTTTCCCCTAAGATCAGGAACGAGACAAGGCTGCCCACTTTCTCCACTTCTATTCAACATTGTCTTGGAAGTTCTAGCTATAGCCATCAGAGAAGAAAAAGGAATCAAAGGTATCCAAATTGGAAA
>PVIW01001236.1:0-85666 GCA_004026585.1 Noctilio leporinus
GAGTCACACATGTGTACCCGCCACACTGTCCCCGAGGAACAGAGGCCAATTCAGTGGCTGAGTGGGACCCTCACGGAGCCAGAGCCCGGTGACGTGGGCTCAGCTCTCCCAGTTTGGGTGGCATAGAAAACCACCGGGGCCACGCGTGTCACCCCAGCACCAGGCGGCCGCAAGACCTCCCGGTCCCCCAAAGCTTGCCAGTGACGTGTAGACACGTGGCGACAACTTTCTTTGTCTCCCCAAACCTCACGACGTGCTGTGTGGTGGGACAGCTGTTAGGACGATGACGAAGTCTGGGATGGAGGGTGACAGGTCACCATGGCCAAAGAAGATGCATTGTGTTCCCTAGGGTGGCTCCGGTAGCACCCAGTCGCCCTTAACTTCTCTCGGGACGATTTTGTCCAACTGCGTTGGGACAGCTCCGTATCAGCGTGCCCTTAGGATGTCAAAATTCGTGAATCTGTGTGTGGCCATTTTAGTATTGATGATGGCGGGATATGCCACACTTCCGGCAGGTTACGCATTGTTTCAAGAAGGGTTAAAAATGCAACGGAAACGCAAGTTTGCGGAGAAGGTGCTGTGACCGATCGAACGCGGCTGACGTAGTTTGGGGGGGTTTCGTGCTGGGTGTTTTCACCGGACGGCGCTTCACGGACAGGTGGACCGGCTGACGTGTTGATCGCGGTCAGATCAAGACACTCATCGAGAAACATCAGCGTCCTACCCTGTGAGGGACAGCCCACGTACCCAAAACATCCTAATCGACAACGTCATCGGTGAAAATAAAAAACGTGTCTTTCATTTTACAGAAGAAGAAAAAAAAATAACACGGACGTTGGAGCCAACCCATACGTCCGTGCTACATCCATGAAGGAATCACGTCACAGCAGATGAGCCATCTGGTCGCATTATTCGTCTGAATTGTGTTCATTTGGTGGGCATCGCTCTCGCTGGAGATTTGATGTGTGAAAGTAACTTCTTCTGGGTAAAGCCTCGCTTGTCACGGGAGCCTGAGCCAGGGGGGCCTCCCCCAGACAGCTTCCCGCGGGGGACCCCGGCCCTCCGGACCAACCCTAGTCGGCAGCGCGTGATGCCCAGGGGGTGCCCAGCCCTCTGCCTGGGCTGTGTCTGCTCTTCCACCCGCAGTCTGAGGGCGGCCCCGCACCCCGTGCCTCGCACTGAGGAGCATGTGGCCCAGGCTGGCCGGTGGGCCCGTCCGAGTTTTGTAGGCGCCACCTCTGTCATCTGGCCCACAACGGTGTCCGCAGCCCAGACCAAACCCCAAGACTGTGGGAAGGAAGACAGCAGCGTGCGTGGGTTGGAGAGACTGGAAGACTCACTCGCCTTCCTCAGCACAGGCCAAACTTCGAGTGGCCAACAAGATGTGGGGCCGCTGCACAGGGAACGGGTCACGGCGAGTCAGGCAGGTCCAAACGGGGGCCCGGGGGGCCGGAGCCCAAGGGATGGCTGCCCCAGAGCCCACCGCCCAGGCCCGAAGCTCGGCTCCGTGACGGGCTCATTTCCGAGTTGGGTGTCCTGACACCCATCTCCCAGGGTGCCGTGCGGACGCTGTGACATGCTCACACGCGGAGGGGAGTGCACAGGTGAGGGCACACTGGCCTCTCTTGTCCTTGGGCCTATCCTGCCACCACAGTGACATTCGTGTCAATGACAGTGGAGCCCAGAGATGAATATCACGGGGTGGCTGTCACCTTGCTCTGCCAGGAGGCCCCCTGTCCTGGGCTCACGTGACACAAGGCGTTCTAGAGCCCTCGCCGCCTGGGGTGAGGCACCCACCGTGCCCAGGACTCGGCCAGGGCCCCAGGAGACCCCACTGCCCGGGGCTGGCGGTAGCTCAGGGCCAGGGCCCTCCTTAAGGTCCCCTGGAGCAGCTCCACGCGCATCCTGGGCGCTTGCCTTCCTGAAGCCCGTGCGCCGGGCCAGGTGGGGGCGAGGGAGGGGCCTTAGGGTGCTTTGGGTCGTGTGTGGAGTGGGACCCCAGGATTTGAGGGACCAGGCTTGCACACAAGGCAAGAGGCGGGGCGGTGCAGGGCTCAGGGGAGGTGATGGCGCTGGGAAGGGCAGTCAGTGGCTGGTGCGGGCAGGGAAGAGCCCGCAAAGGGGTGCCCAGTTCTGACGACGCTGAATGGGAGGGTCTGGTGGGCACCGAGGTGCATCCGCAGGGCTGGACGGACAGCTGGCCAGGGAGAGGAGAACCGGGGGCCTGCGCCCAAAGAGAACTCTCTGGAAATGTGTCCAAACTGCAGAAGCCTGAGCCCCGCCCCGGAGAGCGGGATTCGCCCAGGCGGGGCCCTGGGACGGCTGCACTGCAGCTGGGGTGGAAGGATGAGTTTTGGCACCAACTGGGAAGTGGACAGTTGCCTGGCTCTAACCTGGGCCCCTCTGGATGGGAACCCCAGGCCACAGGCAGACGGACACCAGAGGGGTCAGCTGCTCCCGAGTCTCCGAGTGGTCCCGTGGAGTCTTGGCAGCTCCCCCTCCTGCAGACCCCCCAAGCTCGGGGAGCAGGGAAGGCGGGTTTCCCGAGGGGGCTAGGCCGGTGGTCACCTCTGGGGCTCAGTGGGTGCCCAGGGCTGAGCCCTGCCTCCAACCCAGCCTCCTGCAGGCTGGAATGACGTGCGTGGTGGGTTTGGGTGTTCAGGGTTTGCTTTCTGGTTAACCTGAGAGGTCCTGTCATCCAATTTATAAAACCAATGGAGAGTAATTCACCTCCTGTTCTCCCAGGCTCGGGAAGGTGGGGGTGTGGTGCTTCCAGCCTCCCGAGGAGGGTGACCTGGGGCCTCTGACACCCACGGAGTTCCTGCAGCTGGGCCCGTACATTGTGCCCAGTGCTGGGTCCCCTGTGAGGAATGTGGCCCTGCCTGCTGGTGTGGAACCCCCCACCCTGCACTTCCCGTGAGTCAAGTGGGGAGCCCCACCTTCTCCCAGGGCTGCCGTGGGACCAAGTTGGTGCAGAACTTACAGCACCAGGAAGTTAGTTGCTGATGTATTACTTTCATGGGGTAGTAACCGCCTGAGGCCTCTGGGAAGAAGGAGAGCACTTGGGGTGACTACTGTGTGGTACCTGACTTTCAGGAGCTCCGGGTAGTGGCAGGTGAAGAAATTGGAATCCTGAGAGCTGAAGTCATGTGTCGGACCACAAGGTGGAGCAAGGGTTGCAACCCCAGCCCCCCAACCTCTGACTCAAGGACCACGCCATGTCCAGGACACCTAACCGTGTGTCAGAGAAGGGGCCTTTGGGGTTGGGTTTCGCAGGATAAGTAGGAGTTCACCAGCTGGCACCGAAAACAGCAGGTTCGAAGTCCAGGAGGTGGGAACGGAGGGGGTTTGTTGGGGATGCAGGTGTGAGCCATGTGAAGGTCAAGGGGAGGCCTGGACTTTGCCTCTGAGACAGAAGGGGTCGGCAGCAGAATTTAAGTGGGACCAGAACAAGAGTAAACGTGCAGCTCATGTTACTGGGGACCCAGTGATCATGCTTGTTCATCGGAGCAGGAAAAAGCAAACAACAGCTCTACCCCGGCTGCTGTACTTGAACTTCCAGGCGGAGTGACAAGGGGGAAATATCACTTGGAGAGCGGTTGTGTGTTTAAAGGTTCGGGGGATTTTTAAGAGCCCTCAGGGCCCACCTCCTGTTTTCCCCTCACCGGCTAGTTTCCCCTTCTGCCGGGAAGGAAGGAGAGGAGCAGAGGCGTTTGGTGACGGGCATGGGGGGCTCCCAGCGGGAGGTCCGCAGCCTGACGCAACTGGCCTGCCCTGCGGAACCTTCTAGCTCCCTGGCAGGCACTGCGGGCGCCCAGAGTGGCCCAGCTTGGGGTGCCAGGAGAATCCCACTCCAGCCCGCATCCCGTCCGTCAGGGCTCCCGGGGAGGGTTATCCCACCGCAGGCTGTCACCGCGTGAGCGGCCAGACGTCCCTGCCCGGTGGGGAGCAACCCCACGAGCTAAAATAAGGCTGGCGGCGCCCCAGAAACACTCTGCTGGAAGCATGGCCGGCGCTGGAAATAAACCGTCTGCTGGCTTCCTGCCCAGAGCAGCCAGGGTGGAGCACAGAGAGCCACACTTCCGGTCCCCACGCCCTTTTATTTTGGGAAAACCAAATGCTCCCCACTAGGAGCTGCCTGTGGAGGAAGAGGTGGCTCTTCCAGGAGACTCTTGTTGGTTTGAGCACAGAGACAGGAGAATGACCTTCCACTCGTTCATTCACTCACTCATTTGTTCACTCCTTCATTCATTCACTCACTCACTCATTTGTTCACTCATTCATTCGTTCACACACTCATTTGTTCACTCATTCATTCGTTCAGTTACTCATTTGTTCACTCATTCATGCACTCAGTCACTCATTTGTTCACTCATTCATTCACTCACTCATTTGTTTACTCACTCATTCATTCATTCACTCATTTGTTCATTCATTCATTCATTCACCTATTTGTTCACTCATTCATTCACTCATTTGTTCACTCATTCATTCACTCACTCATTTGTTCACTTGCTCACTTATTCATTCACTCATTCATTCACCCATTCCTGGGTTAGGCGCTGGGCACCAGGCACAGGTGCAGGCAGTCAGATCCCCCGTGGATCTGCTCTTCTGTTCAGGAGCCCGAGACCCTGGGGAGCAGCATCCCCTTGCACCCAGTGGGGACAGATGGGTGGTGTTCTATTGCACCATGAGGATGTGGTCAGACAGTGCAGGCCCTGGTGAGTGTCTCCCCCGCTGGCTTATTTAGGGTCCCCCGTGAGCTTGGCTCAGCGCACCCTTTGGTTCCTCTCAGTGGCCTCTGACCTCGTGACCTTTGACCCATCCTGCTTTAACTTCACCACCTGTGCTCCAATTCTTGCTGATTCTTAAACCCCATGGCAGCCGCACCCCGAAAAGCAAACAGATGCGGCAGGGCCCTCCTCACCGGGCCTTGCAAGATTTCCCTGGGGCCCTCCCTGTGGCCGGTAACCCGCCTTCTTTCACTTCTCCCCTCCTGGCTCAGACCGTTTGTGTCTCTTCTGGAACAAGCACTTGCTTCCCCTGGGGACCCTGCCTCTGTTCTCTCCTGCTCGGGTGCCCTCTCCACACCGGGACCTGAGTCTCGTCCTACAATGAAATCTGACCCCGCTCCGCCTGGGTCCTTCTGTTACCCCTTGCGTTTCTGTACCTGGTCACAGCACACTCCCCGGACCTCAGTGAGCCCAGGGCCAGCCGTGTGCCACCTGTTCTTTCACTTACTTAGCTCTTTCTGTAAAGTGACACTCTTTCCTCAGTGAACTTTAAATTAAAAAAAATGAAAGTTGTTGTTTCCATCAGGACAGGAAAGCAGGTTGTGGCAGACTGGCTAGTGTCCTCAGTACCTGTTCACACCTTCTTGCTGTGCCTAAGATCCCTGATTTTTGGAGAGTGGATGGTGGCCCAGAACCCAGGCTGTTTCCCAACCCCCCTTCAGCCAGGGGTAGTCATTCGATGAAGTTCTGCATGCCAGTAAAAGTGTCATTTAGAACTTCCTACAGGTATTAGGAAATGCTCATGAAAAAAATTTTTTGAGTAATTTATTTATTAGTTTTAGAGAGCAGGGAAGGGAGAGAGGCAGAGAGGGACAGACATCAATGTACATTGCCTTTCACCTGCCTCCAGTGGCAGACCTGGCTGGAGACGTGGCTTGCAACCTGGCCTACAGGTATTCTTAAAGGAAGGAAAATGAGCTCTTCAGCATCTCCTTCCTTTGGGCTGGAATGCAAGTATGATGGCTGGAGCACTGGCAGCTGTATTGGACCATGAGGGATAAAGCAACAAGATGGACGAAGCCTGGACCATGGAGCCTCTCCCAGGCCTTGGAAGGCTAACCTCAGGACTGCATTTGTGTGAAAGGAATAACCTGTCATAGAAACCACAGGGATCTGGGGATTTCAGACTCTTACCACCAACCTAATACCAACTGAAGAAGTATCGCTCGGAGGAAGTAGATGGTGACCGTCATGTTCTGAAACTATTGCTACATCCTGCCACCCTTCAAGACTCTGAACCCGAGGGTGGCTCTTGTTTAAAAAAATAAAAAATACACTAGCCATCAGTAGCCTGAGATGGAACCTCCGTTTATTCAGGATTGACAGGTAATTGATAGGTAATTTCCCATCGTGTGACTCGGGGCTATTTAGTGCCAAGGCCCTTCCTCACGCCACCTGGAGTCCTCTGGCAGATCACACCCGGGCCGAGCCATGCAGAGCTTTAGGGTAAAGCCATGCTCCCCGGTGCCCACCAGAGCGCTGCCCCCGCTAGCCCTGGACCACCTCTCCGTCCCCTCTCCCCAGGGCCCAGTGTGGTCAGCCACTCTGGTGGCCCAGTGTCCAGTGGCCCCACTTCTCCGTGAGCCAGGAGGGGGTGAGGCTGGGCAACGGGGAGCAGGGGCAGACATCCCAGCTGTCTGAGAGTGCGCGTGGCCCGGTTCTGGGGGGCGTGCTGCCGTCACCCCACTCTGCAGGATCAGCTTTCTCCTCTTGCCCTGGCCGCCTGCCCCCCAAGGCCCAACAAGATCCCATCTGCCCTTTTCCTCTGCCTGAAAGGTCACAGCCCGCTCTTCAGCCTGGTGTTCCAGGCCTTGAGGAGGCCAGCTGTAGCCTCAACGTGTTTTCTTTTTCTTAAAAGATTTTACCGACTTATTTTTAGAAAGAGGGGAAGGGAAGGAAAGGAACAGCGACGTGCAGGAGGAACGTCGGTCAGCCGCCTCCTGTTCGCTCCCAGACCAGGGACGGAGCCCGAAACCCAGGCCGGCGCCCTGACCAGGGATCCCACTGGTGGCCTCTTGCCAGTGATTCATTGAGCGCCTTCCACGTCCACCAGGCTGGGGCAGCCTTGGGCGAAAGCATACTTTTTGCTGCACCTTTTAAATGCTGCATCCAGCAAGGGCTACTTATTTACATTTTTATTGAAATAATAGGTACCGACGAAGAGGCCTTAGGAAAGGGGATGATGTCTCGCTATAAGGGCTGCAGAGGGGACAAGGGGGCCACACCTGTAAAGTGTCAGGCCTGGGGCCCAGCGAAGAGGGAAAGCGCATTAAATCGCAGCTGCCACTAAAATGCTGCTGTCTCACCTCCTCCAGGGACCCCTGCAGTTGCACCTGACCCGCATCCTCACCCATCCACCCACCATCTTCCATCCAACCACACTTTCACACACCTGTTTGTCCACCCGTTCATGGCCCCGCCCATCCATACATCCAGGTCCTCTGCCAGGGGCCCGGAGATAATGACAGGCCTGTCCCGGTCCTTCCCTCATGGACACAGCTGTCCGGTGGGGGCGTCACCATCGGAGACAGTTGACTCTTCAGCACCTGAGCTTTGACAGACGGGGCACCGAGTCCACAGGCCCTTCGGAGCACCCGGTGCCGCATGTGACTTACAGAAAAGAGGCATCTCGGTGGGCACCTGCGGGTGGAAGAAGTGGGGGTGGCGGGCGATGCTCCCTGGGAAGCGCAGGGAAGTGGAAGGAGTGCAGGTGGGGTGTTGAGTGTGAGGTGATGAGTAGTGGGGGCCCAAGGGTGGGTAACAGACGGCCTCACAGGCCACCAAAGGGATCAGGACTTTGTTCTAAGCACGCACGGGCTTGGAGGGCTGCAGGGCAGGGCGGGCACGAGAAGGTTCTGGTTCTGGGGGGAGAAGTGTGGCTGCGGTGGGGGGGAGCAGTGCCTTGCGGGGAAGCCAGCCGCACGGCCGGGGCAGAGGCGACCCAGGCCGCAGGGCAGAGGCTATCGGGGGCATGGCGCAGGCCCTGGGGTCAGCAGTACAGGTGAGATGCAAAGCTTAGCAGGAAGATGTCACCTGGCTGGAGAGTTGGTGTGAGGGCTGATGGACACGGTCCCCACCTGGACTCCAGGGGCACAAACACGGTGCCCTGTGTTGTCCCTTGCCAGAGAGACGGCAGGACAGGGCGACTTCCCTCTTCTGAACCGAGGGACAGTGGACCGCAGACATGGAGACGCTCTGCCCCGGCGTCCTCAGCGGCAGCCCCTGCAGTCGGGGTGCTTCCTCTTCACCACGCGCAGCCGCGCGGCCCGTCTGCGCCCAGGTTGCCTGTTATTCCAGGAATGCCTTTCACTGCTGGCTTTTGTTGGCTTTGAAAGTCCCATCGAGTTAGCCGCGCTGCATCTGGTGACGCCTGTTTGGTCTCCAAGACCAGCTCAGGGCTGGCTGAGTCACCACGTGGTGGGTGGTGGGGTGCGGGGCAGGGAGGATGGGTGGCAGCGGGTGCTGGCGTGGGCAGCCAGTGGGTTGGTCCCCCCAACTGGGGTCCAGAGTGGGGACAGACCTCACGAGAGAGCTGTGGTGTGGCAGGCAGGTGGGGATGCAGGTGTGAAGCTCAGGACGTGGGTCATGATGGGGTACAGACTGGGGCTTGGTCAGCCCCGAGGTCACCCCATCAAGTAACTGCAAGCCGGGAGCCCTAAAACCGCAGGAAGTCATTCTCCCGGAGTTTGGAGACCGGAAGTCCTAATTCAAGGTGTCGGTGGAGCCATGCTCTCCCAAGGGTCCAAGGGAGGATCCTTCCCGCCTCCTCCAGCTCCTGGTGGTTTTCAGCCCCCCTTGATGTCCTTGGCTGTTGGCCGCATTGCCCTGGTCTCTGCCTGCGTCTGTAGCGGGTGGCTGTCTCCCCTGGGTGTCCTCAAGGCAGTGCAGAGCCGAAAGCTGGCACCCCCTGGTTCACCTGCGCCCGCAGTGAGTGTTCTGCTTTGGTTTGGCTTGTTTTTTCAGGTTTCATTAGAGGTCTTCATGGTTTTTCTTCCAAGCGACTGAAGCTTGTTGGACCAGGCAGGTTGCTGCATGGCCGTGCGTGGGAGCCACAGCATCCGGCCCTCACCCACGTGCCCCAGGCGCTGAGCTGGCGGGTGGGGGCGCTGCTGCAGGCCGTGGGAAAACAGGAACCCTGCTGTCCTCATGGTGCCCCCGAAAAGGGCTGGCAGAGAGGAACCCCCTTCTCCCTCTTGCGGAGTTTCCTTCTGTCGGAGCCCTGGGTTGAGGAGCGGAGGGTGGAGGGATCACCCAGGCCTCAGTGGGCACTGTCTCCCAAGTCTCGGTGCGGCCCCACCCCTCTGCCTGGACCTTCTTCCCTCACTCTCCCCACATGACAAGTCTCAGTCCTTCTGTCCTCCCTTCCATGTTGCTTCCTCCAGAAAGGCTGCCCTGCTCTCCCAGGGCCTGAGGCGGTGCCACCCCACCCTGTCCCCACGTCCTAGCATCTGGCCTCACAGAATACTGTAGGCTTGTAGTAGCTGGAACTGGAGTTTGCCTGGTCACCTCTCTCTCCCTACCCACCAGGACCAAGTGATTTGCCCCGTTGCCTGTGGGTCCTGGCTTCTCCCTTTCCCTCTGGACCAGGGCCGGTAAGGAGCAGGGCATAGCGCCCCCATGCAGAGGGGGCAAAGGGAGAGGCAGGCCAGGCGAAGGGGCTACTGGGCAGGGTGCCCTCCCAGAAGAGGTGACTTTAGGATGTGAGAACTTGGTGACTGAGAGACATCAGCCACAGAAAGATCCAGGGCTGGGTGTTCAGGGTGGGGAAGGGCAGTCAGTGCAAAGGCCCTGGGGCAGGAACCAGCTTGGCCGGTTTGAGGGCCACAGAAAGGCCAGTTGGAGTGGAGCTGAGCGCGCTGCAGTTTTGATTCCAAGTGCATCGGAAGCCAGGGGAGAATGTGATCTGCCTCAGCCAGCAGGCAGTGGGCAGTATCACCCACGGCAGGGCTGCTTATGGAGCTGAGACAGAGGGACAGGACTGGGGGTGGTCAGGGTGGTCCACAGCCTCCCCTGCCCATCCACAGATGCTGAAAGCACAGCAGGGAAGAAAGGGTCCTGCGGGTGGGGCCACAGCAGTGCTCCCTGACTCCCGGCCTCCAGAGTTGGTAGCACCTGGTGTGAATCAGGACAGAGGCCACGGAACCTGTTTCTCAGCCTCTCACAGGATGGAGCAAAGGCAGTGTGGCCAGCCCCTTGTTGGGATTCGAGGTATTCACTGGAAGGTGAAACTCACTCTGTGAAAAGATATTGAGTTGTCTGACAGAAAGAGACGATGTTTATATCTTATTGAGATCATCTGAACCGCCCTAGGGCCCTAGGGACCAGTGGCCGCTGCACCCGGCAGGTGTGCTAACTTCAGCCACGCGGTCCCACTTGTCCGCCGCTATGAGGTGGCGGCGCCATCACTGACCCCGTGTGACCAGTGAGGAAGCTGAGGCTCAGAGGGCTTCCGAGACCTCCCGAGCTGTGGGCCAGAACATGCAGAACATGACTCCGCAGTCCTGTGCCCTTTAACAACCTTTTTTATTATGAAACAGTTCCTTCTTACAAAAGACCAGAGGTGAAAAGAATAAGATAACACAGACACCCATGTCCCATGACCCAGCACCCACCAAAGAAGAGCAGCACTTGGGGACCAATCACCCTGGTCCTCCCACTCGGTGCACCCCATCCTACAAGGACCCTCTTCCTGCATGTCTGTATCATGCCAGCTACTTGGTGGTTTTAGTGGCTGCAGGAGAACAATGTGGAGCATGGGTTTCGTGGATAAATACATAAGTATATTAGAGTGTTAGTTTCCTGTGACAAACACACTGGTGGCTTAAACCACAGGAATGGCACCACTGCGCTCAGGGCTGCTTCCTTGGCCGGGGGTGGGGTGGGGGTGGGGGTGGGAGTGGGGTGGGGGCTGCTTCTCCAAGCTCCTTGCAGTTGATAAAACCCCAGGCCTTCCTGGGCCTGTGGCTGCGCCACTCCCACCTCTGCCTCTGTCTCTATGTGACCTTCTCCATGTGACCTTCTCCGTGTGCGGGTGTGTTCCCTTCTCTTGTTACAAGGACACAATCTAAGCAGCCCCGCCCCCTACATCCAGGACCTCCCACCTTCACATTTTTAACTGGATCACCTCTGAGAAGACCCTAACTCTAGACAAGACTGCCTCGCTGGGCCCGGCTGGGGTCAGGACCTGGCCGTGTCTCTTGGGGATTGCTTTTACCCTCTGCAGAGGGGAAAGTGCTCAAAAGTTACTGAGTGATCAGGAGGCTGGATGTCAAAGTTCAGGGCCCCCCTAGATCAGCCTCGTTTGTGGACGGACCCTGTAACAGTTGGGACAGCAGGTGATGGCCGACGGACGGCGTCAGTGGAAGTGCAGAATTCTTGGTGTCTTCACCCTGGCAAGGCAACAGCACCTAAGACAGAAACTGGGGGAAAACTAGCCAGAGTGAGCAGGACCACAGCAGATGCCATCTTTGCATTTGGGTTTAGGACCCGTCATGATGGTGGCGACACAGCATGCTTTGTGGGCCCTGGGATGGTGCAGCCACAGGGACCCACGTGAGGACCTGCACGCCTTGGCCCACGGGAGCACCAGCCACGTGGAGAACACAGGGACCTCAACGCAGGGACAGAACCAAGGATGCTGAAGACCCCCGAGACCAGTGCTGGCGCTGCATGAACTCTGCAGTGACTGGTGGTGACTGTGTGGGTTCTGGGGGGAGGATCAATAACTAAGAATTTAACAAAAGTTTAGGGCCCCTGCAGGCTAGGGGTGCTGTGCCCGCTGCTCAGTGAAGGAGGAAGGGGTCTTGGGGAGCTGCAGGAAACTTAATCAGTGACCTGCGCGGGTGTGGGGGTCTGGGGGCGCTGCCAGAATCTTCCTCCGGAGCCAGGCAGGTCTGTCTCAAGGCGGCTGATCATTTGCCCGGCTCCCGCCCTCTGCAGCCCCGCGCCAGCGCGGGGGAGGCCGGCTACCCGCAGCTCTCCTGCGGCCTTCGCTCCGGGCTGTCTTGCCGGGTAATTAAAGACGGACAGGTAGTTGCTTGTTTGAGGCTCTCAGGAGCCTGCCTGGCCCGTTCCCCGTTTTCGGCGGGCCCTGCAGAGGTCACTGCGGACGGGAAGAACGAGGGCCCGCCTGGGAGCTGCGGGCCGGCGCGCTGCAGGGGGGCCCGCCGGGCTTGGGGGACGCGCCCTACGGGGCCAAGCGCGCGAATGCCGGCGCCGGTGCCGCGGGACCCGGCCTCCCGAGGCTCTGCGGGCAGCAGGCGGCGACTGCGCACCTGCTCGGCGGACAGCGGGACCGGCAGGCTCCGGCGGGACCGGCTGCCTCCCGGCCCCGCCCACCGCGACGGGGCGGCTCCCGCCGGCGGCCCGCCCACACCTGCCGGAACCTCTCGGCGCGCACACCTGGGGGAGGGCCTGCCCCTCTCCGGTGCGGGGATCGGTCCCGCCTTCCCGCCACGGGGCGCTCCTGGGGTCCCCGCAGAAGGCGCACGCACGTCCTCCTTGTGCCCGACTGTGGAAAGGCCACGCCCGGGAGCGCTGAGCACCGAGCGGGGCGGGCGCGCGGGGAGCGCGAGGCTGGAGCCGGAACGGGCTCGGGGCCTGCGCGCTGTCGGGGGCTCCAGCTCCGCGAAATCGCGGCGGAAGCGCCTCGGGCACCGCCGAGCGCTTGCACGGCGTCCTGGGCCGGGCCACTCCGCCTCGGCGCCGCTGGTGGCTTGACTCGGCCTCCTAGGAGCCGGGACCTCGTCGTCCGCGCTGCCCGGGACCCACGGGTGCGGCTGCCGCCGGCCCCGCTCAAGGACACGTGGCTCAGGGCTGAACAGTTGAATCCAAGCGCAAACCCCGCCCCCACTGCTCACGACCTGGGCCGCGCGGGCCAGCTGGTTCTGAGAAAGCTGGGCGGGAGGCCGCTCCGACAACGTTCCCACCAGTCCCGGCCCGGCTGTGGGACGTCACTTGTCGTCCCAGGTGCAGCGAGAGTGGGTGGCACGGTGGCAGGCGCGGGGGTCCCAAATTCACCGCTAGGGGTCTGCCATAAGCACAGGACGCGGGAAAAGGCTACAACGCACGAGAAAAGCAGCGGTTCCCCCCTGAAACACCGTGTTCATGGGCACAGGCGGGGAAAGCACGCCACCAGGGTGGGGACGCCCGTTGTCAGCAGGGCCTGGCTCCGGACAACCGCCAGGTTTAGCCACATCGGGCACACAGCCGGGGCCAGGGGTCCGTGTGTGCCGCAGCGGGAAAGACGACTTACAAATGGAGACGTGAGAACCAGCATCCAGCAGTGTCTTCAGTCTTGTTCTGCAACCAAGCCTCTCAGTGAGGTCAGATGTGTTCTCACCGTTGGAGGTCCGGCCTGACAAGGCAATGGGGTAGGGTGTTCACATCGAAGGGGGAGAGCGCTGGTGTATCAGCACCCCAGCACCACGGACACTGGGGAGCCTGCGATGGGTGAACTAGGTCCCCCAAGGCCATGGGTGGGAGTCCAAACCCCAGGACCTCAGAATGGGACGGCATGAAGAGACAGGGTCTTTAAAGAAGTGATGAAGGTAAAATGAGGTCACAAGTGTGGGTCCTAATCCAGCGTGGCTGGTGTCCCCACAAGAAGAGGCCATCAGGACACAGACACGCACCGCAGAGCGGGGCGGCCACGTGGGGACACAGGGCCAGGACAGCCGTCCACCCGCCCGGGAGGAACCAGCCCTGGGGCACCGGGGCCGGGACTCCAGCCTCCAGGATGGGCCTGTGCGTGTCCGAGTTTTAAACTCTCATCTGTGTGACTTCGGTAGCTGCTGATGCTGATTGATACACCCTTCAACCTCAAAAAACAAGTTTCCCAGCTTTTTCAGTATTTTCAAAATTTTTTAATTTTTAAAAAAGATCTCAGTTCCTGTTCGGGCACAAAAAAAAAAATTTTTTTTTAAATTATTTGTGTTTAGAGAAAGGGGAAAGGAGGGAGAAAGAGAGGGAGAGAAATATCCATGCGTGGTTGCCTCTGGCCTGTCCCCAACTGGGGACCTGGCCCGCACCCCAGGGTCGTGCCCTGACTGGGCTGGGGGCCTGGTGTGGGGCCGGGACTCCTCACTCCCAGGATGTCCCTCCCAAATGTTTATCCACCACACGCAGGTGTGGGACCAGCTCATTTAGCGTCTGCATCCTTCCTACCAGTCTCGATGGATGTGGATTCTTTAACTCTGTAGTTGTCAGACTTCCATTCACCCCAATTTCTGATGGTCCTCAGTGATGGTGGTTCCGCTTCGGTTGTAATTTTGATGTGGTTGTGCGAAGAGGCGAGCCGTGTCTGCCGGTGACACCATCTGGACCGGCTGTCCCAAGAAGGAAGGTTTCAAGTACCTCTATGAAGTCACCCAGTATTGAGTAGAATGGAAAGCCTGTGAACAGGCTATGTTAAAAAATAAAAATACTGATTTGTATATAGACACTAAAAAAATTAATGTTGAGAGAATTAAGAAAATAAAAAACACCCACTGGAAAATGCCAGTAAGTGTTAGTGAGTGGAATTCAAATATCGTAACATGCCGCGCTGTTAACACAGGGCTTGGGTGACGCATACTGCGTGTGTTATGAACTCATTCCTATTAATTTTACTTGCAAGGGTGACTCACCACTGGCAGATGCAGGGCCCAGAACAGGCCCTTCCAGCGAGCTTCCCACGGTGACGGCTTCTGTCCCCCCTGCTTCAGCCACATGCGACCACGTTTCGTGTCCTTGCTTTGGATTTGATCAGTGGATTCCTCCCAAGCAATAATCTTCTTGCATTCGTTGGTAAGTTTGCTTCTCCAGAGAATTATAATAGATAAATGCCAAATAAAAATCATTAAAAAATATGAAATCGTCTCACGTAGATACGAAGCAGTGCTGGGGACATGCAGCACGGCACAGCACAGGGGTCGCAGTCAACAATATGGACAACTTGGGGGGGGTGCCGTGTGGGTGCTCGGCTTCTTGGGGGCCACCCCGTGAAGTATCTGAAAGTCCAACCGGCCTGCTGTCTAAGGGTGACGGAAGTATAACAGTTGCCCCTTTCTCTCCATTTCTGGACTGATTTTTCGTGCTCTTTGGGGTTGGGGAAACACGCCTGGAAGTGGGTGGGAGGAGCTCTGGCCTGGGAACTCAGGAGGCAGTGTCTCTCCTTAATGGCCTTCAGATGGCTGTTACCCTGTCACTGCTGCCACTCACTCACACTCAAGGGGAGACCACAAATAGGAAGAGAGGGCACAGGCCACAGGGTCTCCTCCATGCTACACGCGGTCCCTCCTGTGGCAGCCCTCAGCCTGTGATGGAACCCTGATTCTCTTGGGGGCGAGGGGTATGGACAGGCACTGCCCACATGAGAGGGACTTCCGCTGGTGACAAGAGGGCTTTTACACTGGACAGCTCTTCCCCACTCACATAACCCTCACAGCAAGCCTGTGAGGCCCCACTAGGATCCCTGCTTTAGGAATGAGGAAACTGAGGCCCAGAGAGGCCAACCCACTTACCCTAGAGCAGACAGCCACGGCAAAGAAGCAGAGTTGACATCTGAACCAGGACACTGGCTCCAGAGTCCATGTTAACAACCCTGCGAAAGTGACTTTCAAAGGGAGGACGGGTGACCAGACCAGGCAGGGAGCCAGCAGGAGGGTAGGGGGGGCAGGCACCAGGGCCAGCACCTCTCATTTGAAAGTCCAGGGTGCTAGTCAGCCTTCATTATCCCTGTCGGATGGCGAGGAGGTTGAGGCTATGGGAGTATGAGGAGTATGGGTTATGTGCCTTGCCCAAGGCCAAGGGGAAGGGGAAAGAGCAGGCCCAGCCCTCTGAGGGTCTGATGGTCTGAACTGCCCATCGGCCCTTCACTCTACAACAGCCGGGCGTTTTTACTAGATGGCTCCATCAGAGGAACTCCACGAAGCCCAGGAAAGCAACTTGGAGGAAGCTTATGACTTGCTTTTAACACTTCATGCTACAGGTGCAGAGGACAGACATCTCCACCCTACGCGGGAAGCCGTAGGGTGCGCCTGATCTGCTGCTGGGACCACGGGGGGCATTTCAGACGGGGTGGCTGAGAGGCAGCATAGCCCCTCCATGGGCATCGGGGCCCAACACCTTGGTGGGCCCCCCCAATCAGGGGGTTTTATCCTCAGCTTTGAGGGTCTGGGGACACCTTTTGATGTGGCCTCAGGAACACTGGCCCTGGAGCTGTTCTTGTGTTTGTGCCACCTGTCAAGTGAGGACTGGGCACAGGTAACGGGTTTTCTGTAAATTGCTCTGCCAAGGTGGTTCTCTGGTCCCGCACCTTTGGAGGCAGACACGCTGCAACCAAGCCCCCTGCAGGCTGGCTCACCCGCGGGCTGAAGTTTCAACT
The DNA here is from genome assembly GCA_004026585.1 of Noctilio leporinus. Lineage (NCBI taxonomy): Eukaryota > Metazoa > Chordata > Mammalia > Chiroptera > Noctilionidae > Noctilio > Noctilio leporinus. Next base: position 16,162 of record PVIW01001236.1, read on the forward strand.
AATTAGCTGAGCACGAGAAACCGGTCCGTCATGGAAACCAGAACACCTTCTCGGCCATTGGACCTCTGTTTCCTCATCTGTAAAATGGGAAGACATCGGAACCCCTGTGAGGAGTTACTCTGAGTGTGAAATCACAGGAACAAGTGCAATGCCCACCACGGAGGGTGGACTCAGGGGCCCAGAGCCCCTGGCTCACTTAAGGCCTCTGTCCCATTTCTGCCCCAAACTCGCTGGGGGCCTGGGGCAGACCCCTGTTGCCTCCTCTTAGGGCTTCAGTGTCCTCCTCCTAGAGGGAGGGCCTGTCCCCCAGCCACTGCGAAGCGCCCCCAGCCCTGACCTTCCAGCTGCTTTTGTCACATGGCCATTCACTACTTAGGGGCTGATGTGTTCCTGCTGGGTGTGAGACATGCCAGGTCTCTGACCTCACTGGGATGCTCTTCTTGGGTCACTTACAGCCCTGGAAAGGGGAGGTGGCCCGCGTCATGCTCAAGGTTGACATCTAACTTCATTATCCAGAGCCGAGGCTGGTGGCACATTTGTGAGGACACCACCCTGGCCAAACTAATAAACTCTCTACCTCCTCCTCAATCATACAACCTTATTTTTTTTGTTGTTGTTCTATTACAGTTGTCCCATTCCCCCTCCCCACAGTGCTCTCCCCTGCCCCGCCCACCTCCCTCTTCCTTTTCTTTATGGAAACTTAACCAGAATTGGAGCCAAAGCACCTTCCATGTTTATTGTTTCCCTGGAGAGGCTGATGTGGCTGCCAACCAGCCTCTGCAACGGTGTGTTCAGGTAAATACTTCTGAGGAACAGTTTACTTGGGTGGATAGGTTCATTGCATCTAAAAGTCTTTCCAGCTGCCTGAGCGGTTCTCCATCTTCATTCCTGCCCAGGTTTTACTATAGTAACATTTGTGGCCCTGGGGTTGGAGCTCAGTTGGCTGGAGTGTCATCCTGATACTCCAAGATTTCAGGTTCGATCCCGGGCCAGGGCACAGACAAGAAACAACCACTGAATGGAGCAGCAAATCAATCTCTCTCTCTCTCCCTCCCCCTCTACTTGTTTTCCACTTGCTTTTCTAAAAGAAGGTTTTTATTTCCACTTTTAGAAATTAGGGCATACTTTACGTATTAGTGTACCGTTGTGTGAGTTTTGACAGACGTGTACAGTCTTGTCACTACCCCTGTAAACAGGATGTAGAATTTTGCCTGCAATTAGATGGTTATCGAAATAGGACTGAGAGTGTCACGTGCTTGGTCGGTTGGAAGTGTGTTGATTTAACCCAACTCTTTTTGCTGGTTCTTTTCATTGTCCTCTCACTGATTTTGCAATCTGGGGGAAGGACATGAATGAGTAGATGAGAAAGAGTGGAACTGGGCTCCTCCTTCTCTTGGAGGTACACCCAACGGGCTTCTCCCTTCTCTGCCTGGAAAACTGCCCATCCTTCCAGTCCTGCTTAGATGTCATCTTCTGTGTGACATCCCTGTCATGCCAACTGGACAGAAGGAGGTTCGGGGGTCCCACAGCCCCAGCCACACATTGTGTAGAGGACGACACTGCAATAGTCTGTTCCTCTTGTCCTCTCCAGGCTGTGCACTGGGGGTGGAGGGGATGGGGGTGAGATCTTAGCTCTGTGTTCCCCAAAACTAGGCCATACCTGGCTCCTAGGGCCCTGCAAATAGTCATGAAATGAACATTCTACTTCGTGGAACCAAATTTAGGTGTTTTGCTGGTTCCTCCGGAGGCAGGTACTTCATGAGCGCTGTGCCCATGGGGGCTGAATGAGTGAAACAGGTACATGACATGTAAGGAGAGCTGGAAACTTGGCTCTGGACCTGGGTCAGGGGAGCAAATTCTTAGTTATGTGCAGTCGCCCCATAACTACTTATTGCATGGATGAATACAGACATTAATAAAGAGGATGGGTCCTGGATTCTGGGAGTGAAGAAAGCCAACCAGAGGTAGCACCCGTTCTTGGTGAGCTCACCAGGGGAAATCAAGGAATCACCCACCCTTGGTAGGTTTCACTGCCCCCTTCCCCGCCCCCTACAGCCTTTACCTAGACTTGGTCACCGAAACCCAGACAGTGGCCGCAGCGCCCCGACATTCTGGCTCGGGAGAAGTGTGTGCCCCTGCGGTGAAACCCGGAGGGGCAGCATTCGATTTCAGGGAACAAGGGTGCATGCATCAAATCGGTGCCTGCAGGACCTACCTAGCCCAGGACTTGGCACAGAGCTGGTGTTTAAAAAGATTTGCGTAAGGGCAAAATATGAATATGAATGTGGAAAAAGATGCTTGAGACGGATAAAGACGATCACCATTCGCGGCGTGCCTCCGCAGCCACGTGCTCAACCGCTCTTTGCATACATCTGCTCCACGTATTAGAAAAGCCCTGGGGCAGTGCAGGTCATTTGCCTTCCCATCCTAGAGATGAGGCACTGAGTCCCGGACAGGTTTCCCCTGAGAGGCTCGGGCGGACGTTGCAAGAAGTCTCTTCTGGGAGCCGCACCCGGTGCGCCTGGCTCCAAAGCCTGCGTTCGCGACACCGCGTCCAGGAGCTCCAACTGCCAGCGCTGCGCCCCTCCGCCCCCCGAGCACCGCAGGTAACGCCAGGCCCCCGGGTCTCGCGTAGAAAGCGTCCTTTCGAGCCCCGTAAGGACCGGTTCCAGGCAGGCTCGGGAGGCGACCCCGCGGGCTCCAACCTGCAGTGACGTCTGCCAGCGCGCACGCTCCGCGCGGTGTGGACACGTGGCGTTGGGGGCGTCGGGCTCGGAGCCCGAGGCGCCCGGTAACGACTTCGGGGTCCGCGCGCCGTGGGGGGAGACTTGGGGGCCGCTCCGAGGTGGACGAAGTGGCCGCTGGACCTGGACCCGAGCCCCGAACCGCGGTTCAGCGCAGGCGGACCCACCTGGGCAGCGCGCGCGGGGGCGGGGCTCCTCCCAGCCCCCGGCCAATGGGCGCCCGGGAGGCGCAGGCCGCCCCACCTGGGCAGGCGGCGCGTGCGCACTGGGCGGCCGGGGTCCTGCCCCGACGCCCCTCCCGGGGGCGGGCCGGGCCGGCGGCGCTCAGCGCTGACGCTACGCCGACGCGCCCGACGTCGGGCACGTTGACGCCGGCGACGCGCAGCCCGGGCCGCTCCTCCGCGCTCCGCCAGTGTCCGGCCGCGGGCCGGCCTCAGCGACTCGGGCGGCGGGCGGGGGCTGTGGGCGCGGGGCGCGCACGGGCGCGGGCAGCCTTCCGGGCCCCGAGCTCGCCGGGAGCGAGCAACCGCCCGCGCGCCGCCGCGGAGCCTCCTCGCTGCTCCGCCGGCGGGCAAGGTAACGGAGCGGGGGAGACTGAGGCAGGCTGGGCAGAGCTGCCCGCGGCGCCGGCTGCCCGTACTGTCAGCCCCGGGAGGCGGCGCGCTCCGGGCGCGGGGCTGGGGGCGAGGCTCGCGGCGCGGGTCGGGTCGCGAGAGTCCCGGGAGCGTCCGCGGTCACCCCGGCGGGACCCCGGGAGGACGCGCCCCGGCGCACGGCCGGGGGCTCGGGCTCTGGGACCGCGCGCCCACCCCCTCCGCCCCCAGCGCCCCGGCGACCCCAGCGCCGAGCGCGGAAGGCGGACACCTGTGGTCGCAGGCGGCCGCGACCCGGGCTGGGGCTCCGCTTGCGGACGGCTCTCCCCGCGCTGGGGTCCGGGGACTGCGGCGCCTGGTGCGGGCGCCCGCGGGACAGGGGCCTTGGGCCCGGTTCTGGAGTCCGCCGAGCCCGGAGGGGCGCCGGCAGCCTCGCGAACCGGCCCCCCCTCGCTTGGACATTATGGGGGGAGACACTTAATAGCTTCTCATAATCTCACCTTTCACTTTTCCTTCCTGGTGTCCCGGCTGCCGCGACCTGCTGTGTTTCCATAGCGGAATTTTTTTTTTTTTTTTTGGTCAGTTAAGTTACGTAAGTTAGATGGTCGGACCAACTGTTGCAGCCGTTGGAAAACAGCTCCGCCAGCCCTTAAGGCATCCAGCCCTTCCAGGGCCCCCCAAACCCAGCCCCAGGGTCGGGGAGCTTGCAGCCCTTCCCAGGAGCTGACGGCACACATTCCTGGAAGAAGCTGGGTGGATTTTGTACTTTCCAGCTTGACCCTGTCTCTGCTCTTCCGACTTGTGCTTCCACTTTCCCCAACGGGAAATAAAAAAGAAAAAGTTGCAGAAGCGCACTTGTTTTCAGCCTCTAGAAAGCACAGCTTTGTGAGCAAAATACCGAGTGGGAGCCTTTGGCGGTGGCTCAGGATTGGCATGTGTGAGTTTTCCGTGTTTCTCGTGCGCAGAGGGAAGGAGGCTGGCTGGCTGTGATTAACTACAGGTATAGCTTTGACCTTGTGCATCTTGAGAGCCTTTATCTTGCCCTTAATGAAGGTCATCCGGGTCTTTCTTTTCAAGATGATGTGCGAGGTGATGCCGACCATCAGCGAAGCGGAGGGCCCCCCAGCTGGAAGCGGGAGCCATGGGTCTGGTGCCCCATCGCAGCCAGACGCGGACTCTCATTTTGAGCAGCTGATGGTCTCCATGCTGGAGGAGCGGGACCGTCTTCTGGACACCCTGCGGGAGACGCAGGAGACGCTGGCGCTGACCCAGGGGAAGCTGCAGGAGGTGCGCCATGAGCGAGACTCCCTGCAGAGACAGCTCAACACCGCGCTGCCCCAGGTACGCGTAAGCACGCAGCCCCGTGGGCTGGCATGTCCTGCCCAGGGCCTGTTTCCCACGCTGGCTCTGTGGGCCTTGGTGCTCTTAGAGGAGCGGTCCGAGGAGTGGAGGCGGCTTGGGTTCTGGCTTTGTAAGCCAGGTAGGGAGCAGGGTCTGGGGGTTCCACTGCTGTGCTCCCCCCAGTCAGATGAGCACCCCCGATCTCTCCTGCAGGCCAGTAGCAGGAGCTGCCTGGATTTGGGGTGGTGCTCCAGAGGGTTTGAAGAAGGGACTGGAAACAGCCAAGGGCTGGGCACCTTTCCCTGTCTTTGCGTTTCTCCCTGAGTGTGTGCTGCACGTGGGCTGTGTCACGTTTTCCCACTTTCCCGGTGCAACTCGATAGGCCAGGAGGATTGACCCCACAGGAGAAAGGCCGCTGTTGTCAGGACGCCTGTGTTTTGTGAGTGGAATTGGCTTTAGGAACCAGAAGACTGGGTGGATGATGCCTGTGGGTTTGTCTCTTGGCAGTTGGGAACTAGAGTGCGTGGAGTCGCGCTGCGGGTTCACCTGTGCGTTACCTGGGCTGGTTTCGCAGCCCGTTCTGATGGCCTGAATGAGCATTTAGGAGTGGGAGAGGGGAGGGAACATCACCCGGAACTTGGGGGAAAAGGCCCTGGCACCATGGGTGTGTTGTGTTGTGTGTTGGCGAGCTGGCAGCTTGGTGGTGCCTCCAGGTGGACCTGGCTGGTGGGCGTGGGGCTCTCACCCCTGGGCAGCAGGGCCCAGCTGTGAAGGGGTGGCTTTGTCAGCTCCCAGAAAGGTGGATGCGCCGGGCTTTTCTATCTTTTTCTTAGCAGCAGTAACCTAAGGTTAGTGCGGTGACGTTCCCTGTTTTGAGTAGAGAATCGTCAAGTGTTTTCTTATTTCGATCCTCTAAGTTACCAAGTTTGTTTCAAGCGAGATTTTATTATCAGAAACTTCCAGGGATCGGTCTTGTTATGCTTTGCCAGGATTTTAGTATGTTTGTGGATCTTTTCAGCTGCGTGGGTGTTTGGCGTGTGGTTGTGTTTGTTTTCAGTAGCATGAAGTCTGTGCTGAAGGGTGTGCAAAGGCTCAGATGGGAGACGGTGCTGAGAGGTGGGGCGCAAGGCCGGAACGGGGAAGGTGCGGGGTTCTGTGCGGTGGAGGCGGCACGGCCACGTGCTCCTGTGGCCGCCTGGAGATGCCCCGTGGCGTTAGTGGCAGTGCTGCGCCCTCACTGCTTCTCCTGAGCACCTGGTCCAGCCTTTTAGAGACATGGGTGCTGGTAAGTAAACACCTGTGAGACGCTTCCCTTTCTGGGCATTTCCCCCGTGCGACGGAGGGTCAGCAGGAGGTGGCACGGGAGCCAGTGTTGCGTTTGCATTCCTAGCACACCGTGTACGCACTTAAAAAGTTAACTGCAGCACCCGTCAGGCAGGGTCGTAAGGGCACTCCTCATGGACGTTCTCAAAGTGACACGCTGTGGGACCACCGCCTGCTTCAGGAGAGAACGTGTCCAGCTGCCCAGAAGCCCGCCCCTCCCGTGCCCTGTCGCTGGTTCCTGCGCTGACCACGGTGGGACTTCGGCGGTTGATTCCTGGGGCTGTTCCCGGCTTCCGTGAGGGAAGTCAGAGGATTCTTCCATCCAGCGTGACGCGTGTGAGGTTGCCAGTGCCCCGTCATGTAGCCATGGCCGTCACTGCTGTCCACCAGCTCAGCGTGTGAACGACTGCTAGGCTTGTCTTTCCTTCCGTCACGGGTGTGTGGGCTGTCTCTGGTGCTGGCAGGTCTTGCTGGTGTTCAGGGTGCGCTCCAGGGAGCGGCAGTGCTGAGCAGTTGGGGGCACGTGGCCAGCAGAGCTGTCCAGCTCGGGGGTGCCCTCCTGTATGCCCCCTGCAGCTCGCCAGCAGCCCGTGGCTCTGACGAGTGGGCTGGGCAGTTCTTCTGTCCTGGTACCTGGTGGGTGGAGAGCGAAGGGCACGCACAGGTGTGAATGTGCAGGACGCGCACAGGTGTGAACGTGCGGTCCCTGGCGACCAGCCACCGTCCCGGGGCGGAGCTGCCCTGCACGTGGGTCTCTCCTCTTGCGGGGTGCTGCTCTGTGGCCGGAGTTTCAAGGAGGTCTCCACCACGTGGGGCACCTGCATGTGCTGCAGACCTTCTTTTCCTCTCCTCGCTCCCTTGGGTGTCTTCCTCCTCCGAGGACATGCCCCATGATTTTAGAGAGGGGCTGAGGAGAGAGAGGGATTGGGGATGTGAGAGAAACATGGATCAGCTGCCGCTTGCAGGCGCCTGTCCGGGGTGAGCCTGCAGCCCAGGCATGTGCCCTGACCAAGAATCGAACCCATGACCTTTCGGCTCACGGGACAAATCTCCACCACCTGAGCCGCACGGCCAGGGCACTCAGCAGTGTCTTGATAAACAGGTTTTTGTTTTAATGGCGCCCAACTGATGCTCTTTGTTCATTGGAAGGTGTCGTGAACTCCGTGAAGGCACTTTCCTGTGAAAGCTGTCTTGCCTTACTGTGAAGTGTCCGTCTGCAACCCAGCTGACATTGGCTTTGTTTATGGTGTGTGGGGGGGCCAGGGTCTGTTCTTCTCCCCCTTAAAGTAGCCCCCACAGGACTGATGAAGACCCCCCTTTCCCTGCACTGCGGTGACCCCTCTGTGTAAACCTAGCGGCGTGCCCGCCCAGGCTGTTTCTGGACCGGGGTCCGTTACCTTGTGTCACCTTGTCACAGGCACCACGTTGTCCCAAGTGCTGTGGATCAGTCACTCGGCTCTGTGAGTGGAAATTCTTGGGCTTTGCTCTGATTCGTGGTTACCTGGCCAAGTCTTGACCCTTTGTATTTTCAGGTAACTTTCAGCATCTGTTTGGCTGTCTCTCCCCAGAAAATGTGCTGAAATTACAGGATTGCACTTAATAAATAAATGAGTGTGGGGAGTAATGACGATTCTTTAACCTTGGTCTTATAAGCCGCGAACATGGAAATTGTATCTTTACAAATTAAATTGTTTGTATTGCTGGCGTAGAGCGATAGAATTGCTCTTTGCGTCCGTACTCTGTTTCTAATAATAATTCTTCATTTCTGTGCATGCATAATTGTGCCTCAGGTGACACTTTCTCTCTTTCCTCTCCCGGAGCAGTAACCATTTTTCTTTTCTTGCCTCGTTCTGCTGGTGAGCGTCTCCAGAGCCGCGTTGGATGGAAGTGATGAGAATAGGTTTGCTTGCGTTGGTCCCGAAGTCAGAGGAAAAGCTCTCAGTTTTCCACCATCGCATAAGGTGCTTGATGTAGCTTCTTTGGAGAATTTTCTATTTTTGGCTTGCCAGAAGTATTTTTTAATCATGAATTAAATAAAATGTTTTAAGTAATTTTTTTGACTTAAAAAGTTATCAGTTACAGCTGGCGTTCGGTATTGTTAGTTCTGGCACATGGCGTAGAAGTTGGATGCCTGTGTGACTTCCACAGGAGCAACCCCACCCTAGGCCTGGCACCTCCTTGGCACTGCGCAGTTAGCGTGGCATTATTGACGCTGCCCTGTGCTGTGCTTGCTGCTTGTTGGAACTGCTGACCATGTGCACATCTTGGTCCCTTCCCCCTTTTACCTGGCCTCCCTCCACCCCCTTCCCATCAATTCATGACCATCAATTTGTATCAAGTGTTTTTTTTTTTTTTTTTTTTAAGATTTTATTTATTATTTTTAGAAAGAGGGGAAGGGAGAGAGGCAGAGAGGGAGAGAGACATCTGTGTGTGTTGTCATTCACCTGCCTCCAGCCACAGACCTGGCTGGAGACCTGGCCTGCAGCCTGGTTATGTGCCCTGGCTGGGAATCGAACCAGCAACCTTTGGGTTTGCAGGCTGATATCTATCCACTGTGCCACCGAGTGATTTTTTTTTTAATGTAGTGATTTAAAAGTATTTCCAGCTTGCAATAAATGATGGCAATTTAGTGAAAAGTAGAAATAAGTGTATGAAACTTTGAAGAAGATCAGAGATGTGTTCATTATGGGTTTTTGTGTTTTTTTTTTAAGATTTTATTCATTATCTTTCCAGAGAAGGGCAGGGAGGGAGGAAGAAAGGGAGGGAAACATCAGTCTATGGTTGCCTTTCACCTGCCACCAGCTATGACTTGAGACCTGGCTTGCAACGTGGTTATGTGCCCTGGCTGGGAATCGAACCAGCGACCTTTGGGTCCGTAGGCCGGCACCTTATCCACTGTGCCACCAGCCAGGGCCCACAAGTTTTGATAAGCCAAATTCTTACTCCTTTATGTAAAAATATTGTTAGGTTTATCATTGGAATATTTTTTTTAGTCTTAAGATATTTAACAAGTATACCGTTGTATTTTTCGATGTTTGGGAGGTTTGCTGGTCATCTTTGTGCTGATTTCTAGCTTAATGTCGTGTGGAGAGCTGTCCTAGTCCCTGTGGGCTGCGGTAATGGGCCCGCAGGCCAGCTGTCTCAGGAGCAGCAGACACGTGTCACGGTTTTGAATGGGAAACTCAGTCCAACACCCTGGTGCCCGCATTTCCTGCTTCCTGGTTCAAGACGGCCAGCTCCCCACTGTCCCCACGTGGGGCAGGGGCAGGAGCTCTGCACTGATGACCCGGTCGTCACCTCCCAAGCCTACCTCCTCGTACCGTCCCCGTGGGGTTGATGAATTTGCAGGGTATGAACTGTCAATGAATTGGCGGCAGCTCTGAAGAGACTGTGTTATTCCTGCCCTTGGAGCTGTGTTGAGCTTGCCTGGTGGCCCAGCCGATGTTCGTGGGGACTGGTCCTTGGGGGGTGCAGCGCTGTGTGCGTCAGTTAGTGCAGGCGTGAGAAGGCAGCACGTCAGGTTTCCAGAAGACTTCCGACTTCCGGCTCCTGGTGCGTGAGACGGAGAAAAGGCAACTGGCTTGTTTGGGGTGAACGACGGGTGTGACACCAGCTGTCCCCTGTCTTTCCCAGGCGGCTGGTCCCCGACGACTGTGTACAGGGTCAGACATGCGGGTGCGTGTCTTCCGATCGCAGCTGAGCGGGACAGCGGTCTGCCTGTGCCTGGTGTCCCTTGTCACAGCAGAGGCTGCGGGGAAGCTGGGAGCAGGGCCAGTGTGCCGGTGGGCTGGGAAGGGAGAAGGTGGGAGCAAGGAAGGCTTGGGTGCCAGGGGACGGAGGAGCCGGGCTGGGTGCAGCTCCCGCCGCAGGGAGCGGCCTGGCCACCGGGGAGGGTGAGGAGCTGTGGGGGCTCCAGTGGGGTGCGGGGCTCCGCCACCACAGCTCCCCATCCTCGGGTCCTCGGAGCCCGTTTGCTGCGCTGAAGGTCAGGCTGGAGTGAGGGACCTTGGCCTCCGGCCTCCGCGGCTTCACTGCGGCAGGATCCTGGGTAGCTGGACGGCGCCCCCACGCTGGGCCCGGCCCTCTGCTCCTCTGTAGCAGGACCAGCCGTGCTCGGGTGCCATGTGCGTGGTTCGCGCAGCAGTTGGAGACCCTTCCCGTCTCTCTGAGTGCAGCTGCCGGCCCTCCTCTGTGCCAGCCCCTGTAGCCGTCTGCCCGAGCCCTGTGGGTGGGCGCCGCTGGGGGTCCTGGTGTCCCCGCTCCGGGAGGCACCGTCCCCGTCCTCCCAGCGCTGACACAGCACACCCCTTCTCCACGTGAGGACAGATTGGAGAGCCACCCCGACAGATGAAGTAGTGAAAGGGAGGACACAGCCCAGTGGGGTGACGTGGGCTGCCTGTGACTCAGCGCGACCTGGGGAGGGCCTTCCGAGGGTCGCTTTTGGGCTGCGATCCGCGGGCTGAGGCCAGCGGTGGGGAAGGCCGTGGCAGTGGGGGTGGCCTGGCCGGCAGGGAGGGTCCACCAGGGCCCTACAGGCAAAGGGAGGGTTGGCTTCGTGTCTGTGCCGTGGGGCTGACAGGGTTCGGTTGGAGGCTTTCGTCTTGCTGGTGCTGCTCAGAGAATGGATTCGCCGAGCCCCTGGGGCCAGGACAAGTGGTGTCCTGGACTGCTTTAGTTAGCACCCCGGTTGGGCTGTAATGTAGTTGCTGCTTTCAGCAAAAATCAGAAACCCCTAACCTCACACCTCCCGTAAAGCACCGAACGATGTGGGTTTTAACGTTGCACGCAGAAGTGTCATGCTCTGCGTGTGTCCCGTACACGAATGTACTCAGATCCTGGCTGCGTGCCTGTCGGGGGCGGCACTGTCCCAGGTGCTGAAGGGTCCGCGGCGCAGGAAGGACGTGCAGCCCAGATGACCTCTGGAGGCGCAGGGAATCGGGGGACAGGAAGGCCGCCTGGCTCCGGGTGAGCGGAGTAAATGCACGGATGCTGTGGCTGCGGAGCAGGGGCCACGTCCCATCTGTTCCCATGTGGACAGTTTCCTCGGTGGCCTCACTGGCTGGGGAGCCCCTCCCTCTGCCTGCTGCCTCGTGGCGGGCAGTTGCTCACACGCAGGTGGGCGCTTCCCGCGGCCACGTGCCGCCGGCTTGGCAGCTGGCCTGCCCTCCGGACCCTCGTCCTGACCCAGGAAACGGGTTCCGGTTGACGCAGAGCGCGCTCGCTGTGTCCGCCCAGCTGGGGCTTCGATGCCTGTTGGCTAGAAAGTCTGTGCACTTCCCTCCTGCCGTAGAGCGTAAATGACCTGCGGCTGCTGTTCTGCAGGGCTGACGGCTCCCTGTGGCCTGCGGTCTCCCTCAGCCCCCTGGGCTTGGCGTCACTTGGCAAGGGGCGCCACCTCCAGGGTCCCCTTGGTGTAGTGGGACGGTAATGGCAGCCCTGCTTGGACCCTCCCCACACTTTCTGGGGGCTCTGGAGGCCCTGCCATCTGTGCTCTGCGGGCCTCTCGTCCCTGGGCCTCTCAGCAGTGTCAGGTCCCCCGGCGTCACTGCCCCAGCCACTTCTGACGTGGCAGGTCACCAGTGGTGCCCTTGCCCACAGCCCGTCCTTCTCACGTGGGGATGGGGGTTCCTGCGCAGGGAGTGTCCCCTCTGTCCTGCTCTCTGCGTGAGCTGGACACTGGCCTCTGCAGCCACCATCAGGCAGCCTGGCTGCTTGAATTGCCCCTTGGCTGGCTCCCGTGCCCCTAGCCAGGGCCCTGTTAGTCACTGAATGTGCCCTTGTTTTCTGGCACCAGAGCGTCTCAGGCCCACTCTGGGGCCCTGTTGCCTCAGAGCCGAAGCTGCTGGTCCTCGTCTGTGGGGAGGAAGCTCCGTTGGGGGCGGGGCTGCGTCTGCCCAGGTCATTTCGGGGGACAGAGCCGGACACGATGCTCCTAGCAAGTGGTTCCTTTACAGAGGGAAGCTCAGTTTTACCCCTTGACTCAGTTTTTGTCGTACAGTGATGCTGATCTTTTTTTATCCTGTGATACACAGGCAACAGTTGCGGAATTGTAGTACCTACTGTCATCATCCTACTGAGCGAACTTTTAGAATTATTTTTTAGTTCTTCTGGGCTTTAGAATCAAGATACCTTAATACATGCAAATTGACCCTGAGCAGCGTGGATCTGAACTGTGCAGCCCCGTTGTGCGGGTGTTTCCAGTCAGTTGCATACATGCTACACATGTGTTTCCTCTTTCTCGTGCCTTTTTTAGTATGTTTTATTTTTTCTGGCCTACTTTTATAAGAAAGCAGTGTATAACATAACATACAAAATACATGTTAATCCGCTGTTTATGTGATCGGTCAGGCTTCTGGTCTGGAGTAGGCTGTGAGTAGTAAGTTTTTTTTGTTGTTGTTGTTTTTTAAGGTTTTATTACTTTTTAGAGGGGGCGGGGGAGGGAGAGAGGCAGAGAGAGAGAAAGACATCAGTATATGGTTGCCTTTCACCTGCCTCCAGCTACGGACCTGGCTGGAGACCTGGCTTGCAATCTGGTTATGCGCCCTGGCTGGGAATCGAACCAGCAACCTTTGGGTTCTCAGGCCGGCACCTTATTTCCTGTGCCACCAGCCAGGGCTAGTAGTACGTTTTTTATAAGGATTTTTGACTGTGTGTGAGGTCGTGGTGTTCCTAGGTGTCCCCCACCCATTATTTCAAGGGACGGATGTAGTTAGAATAATGGGTTTTAAAGATCTTACTTATTTTTAGAGAGAGGGGAAGGGAGAGAGAAAAAGGGAGAGAAACATCCCTACATCCCTGAGTGTGGTTGCTTCTCACACGCCTCCAACTGGGGACCCAGCCTGCAGCCCAGGCCTGTGCCCTGACTGGGAATCAAACCGGCGGCCTTCCCTTTCACAGGCGGGCGCTCAGTCCAGTGAGCCACACCCGCCTGGGCAGAATAATGGGTTTTAAAACAATGTGAGGCCCTGGCTGGTGGCAGAGTGAATAAGGCACCAGCCTGCAAACACAAAGGTCGCTGGTTCGATCCCCAGCCAGGGCACTTAACCAGGTTGCAAGCCAGGTCTCCAGCTAGGTCTGTAGCTGGAAGCAGGTGAAAAGCAGCCATATATTGATGTTTCTCTCTCCTTCTGCCTCTCTCCCTTTACCTCTCTCTAAAAATCTTTAAAACCTTTAAAAAAATTAAACAATGTGAAATAACGTAATCACATAAAGCTTGATATAAAGTTAGGCTCATTAGTTTTTGTTCTTAATTTTAGGGTTTGAAGTTTTCTTTTGGAGTTAACTTTTTTCCAAACACATAGAACATTTATGTGATTCAAAAAATCAGAACTACAGAACTTGGCATGCTCAGTGTTACCCTGCCCACCCCTCTTTGGTGGTGGGTGACCATGAGTCCCCGCTGCAGGGACCTGTGGCAGTCAGCAGTGGTGCCCCTTGGAGATGGGACACAGTGTTTCCACTCTGCAGGGCTTCCCTGAGGCTGGAAGTTGGCCCTTGGCCCTGTCCTGGCTTGGATCGCGCTCATGGGGCAGGATGGGTGCCCGGAGCGCTTGAGCCTGGCTCTCAGAACTTCTTCCCTGTTCCGAGGAGGGAATGTCATTTCGCTCTGAAAACAGACCGGGGAGCGTGGGGCGCACCTTTTAGTTCCAAGTTTTCTGCTTTGCAAATGGCTGACTACCCCGCTGCCCAGGCGGTGGCGGACCCTCGCCAGCCAGGATCGCACGCTGACTTCACACCACGGCGCTGATGTGAAAGGTTTACCTGAGACTCACGGTGTTTCTGAGCCACCGATCTGGAATCTGAGGGGCTGCTAAGAAGCGAGGGCAGCTGTCCTTACAGCCCGCACCGGGCCGTGGGCTGTGCTGGGGCAACCGGCACAGGCGCTGCAAGACGGGGCGGGAGAAGGCCCCCCGCAGGCGGGGACGTCTGTGTTGGGCAGCCAGCAGCGAGGTCACGCTCTGCACCCACCTGTCCACACGGGGAGCCTGGCGTGGCTGGGGCTCCGAGTGTTGCGTGTGCAGAGCAGGGGTCACAGGCGCCGGCTCCAACGGCCCAGCAGGGGCCACCCTGGCAAAGAGCCGCGGGTGCGCACTGGCAGCCCGGGAGGACTCCCCAGGAGGGAGAGAATTTTTTCTTTTCTTAAAGATTTTATTTCATTATTTTTAGAAAGAGGGGAAGGGAGAGAGGCAGAGAGGGAGAGAAACATCCACATATGGTTGTGTTTCACCTGCCTCCAGCCACAGACCTGACTGGAGACCTGGCTTGCACCCTGGTTATGTGCCCTGGCTGGGGAATAGAACCTGAGACCTTTGGGTTTATAGGCCGACACCTTATCCACTGTGCTACCAGCCAGGCTGAGGGAGAGAATTTAAACTGAGGAGAGGAGAGACAAGGCCGCCGGAGGCCGGCAGGCGGAGGGGAGGCCCCACAGGCTAGTGTGGCCGCCCAGGGCTGCGTGCTGGAGGGCAGGCCGGTCACCTCCGGAAAGGCAGGAGCACCCCCTTCTCTCCCGTGTGAAGGTGCTGGTTGTCCTGCAGCAGCAGCTGCTGGGGCAGATGCCTGCCACCTACAGGTAGTTCTTGGGGATCATGATTGACAGGCCCAGGCATGGTGTCCTGTGGCAGGAGAAGAATTTTTTGAATAGTCTGTTAATTCCAATCCTGCAGTTTGGTAATGATTTTCATGCAAATTAAAATATAAAGGTTTAATTTGAGACTGTGAAATCCAGGGTTAAGGGACCTCTGTATAGACCATCGCGAGGCTGTTCTGCGGCTCAGCTGCCACGTGCCGTGCGCAGAGGTGCCAGCCTGGGCCGTGGGGGCGTGTCTCCCACCTCGAGGGCACAGGCCGCTGGTGCTCCGCTGAAGAGCAGGCCTCAGCGGTGTGTCGCCCTGTCTTCACACTGGGGCCTGCCTGGCTGCCTGCAGGTCGGTTCCACCCCACCCTCCCCCAGGTGCCCTCGGTCCCGGAAGGCGGGCTGGCCGGGAGAGCACCCGGTTGGGTGTCCAGGACGGGCACCCTTCCGCTTCGCTGTCCCTCAGGAGGGCGGGCTGGCCCGGAGAGCACCTGGTCGGGTGTCCAGGACGGGCACCCCTCTGCTTCGCTGTCCCTCAGGAGGGCGGGCTGGCCCGGAGAGCACCCGGTCGGGTGTCCAGGACGGGCACCCCTCCGCTTCGCTGTCCTCGCCTGGCTCCTGAGCCCCCGGCGTGCTCGTGGCTCAGTTAAGCGTGGTGACTGCGGTCCTCACTTTTCTCCTTTCCGGTCCTCACCCTAGGACATGCTCACTGATTGTAGAGAGAACAGGAGAGAAATATGGGTCGGTTGCCTCTAACACATGCCCTGACCAGGGACCAAACCTGCAATCTCATTATGTGCCCTGACCGGGAATCGAACCTGCAGTTGACTGTTCTGTTTGTGGGACGAGCGTTCCAACCCGTGGGGCCGCACCAGCCAGGGAGGGCGGTGCGTGTCTTCTGTGGCAGCTGTTTGCTGAGCGTCTGCGGGTTGGGCGCCCGCTGCAGGCCGGGTGCACGGGGTTTGGGGGTGAACGGAGAGTAGCCAGCAGTTCCTGCTTTGGTGTCTGAGTCACCTCACTGCATGGAGCCTCCACGCCGCTGGCAAGTGCACTTGGATCTGTGAGCGGTGCTGGTGGCCGCGTTGCAGCTGAGTTGGCCGAGTCGCAGAGAGGCCTGGAGCTCCCTTGCGGCCCGTGGACACTAAGTGGGGGGGCCGGGGGGCCGCAGCTTTGGCCTCGGAGCCCCACGGGGTCCTTAGGTATCGGGTGTGGGTTCTGTAGCGGTGACTTCACGGTCTTTTTAGTGTCGGGGCAGCTGCATGTGGTCGGCATGGGGCCCCCGAGAGGGAGCTGGGTCCACGCGGGGCCTCCGGCAGCCCCACGGTGCCCGCCGCTCTGGGCTGCTCCGTTTTGCAGCCCCCGTGTGCCTGGCCCTCTTTACTCTGTTTCAGGCGGGGAGGGTGCTGACAGTCACCTGAGTGGTAGAAAAGGCCCGTTCCGGAAACAGCCGTGGGTGGTTCGCATAAAGGGTTCAAGCTGGGAAGAATGTGCTTTCCAAGGCCGTTTTCTTGTGCAGACCCAGAGCTGAACAGTGAAGTGAGCGGCTGCTGGGAGCCTGGGGAGGGAAGCGACACGTGGCACCACTGCAGAGTCACTTGAAAAGGTCTTGGTCGTCAGAGGGAACACCCGCTGTCCGGGCTCCTACCGCCGTCTTGGTGGCCACTGTGCCGGGCAGCAGGGACGAGGGGCAGGAAGCAGCGCTGTCCAAGGGTACTAGGATGGCTGCTCTCCCTTGGCCAGAAGTCGTGTCCTGTGGCTGGGAAATGGGCGCAGATCAGGCCCTCTGCTCGCCCACCATTGCGTCCTGGGAGAGCTGCTCACTCCTGTGGCGCCCTGTGCCCTGTGCCCTGTGCCCTGTGTGGCCTTGATTTCCCCTCCGCAGCCTCCCGCCCAGGCTCCCAGCCCCATGTCCTCCCCCTCCCCAGCGCCACCCGCACCACCTGGCCAGTCTTCTCACGTTGTAGCTCGGCCCATGGGCCTCGGCCTGCGCTGCCTGCCCTTCTCGACCCCAGCGCCCTCCCGCTGCGGCCCAGCCCAAGCACCTGCTCTGGAGCTCGGCGGGCCAGGAGCCAGGTGTCTGCAGGGCCACCAGCATGCCGCCCCCGCCCCCCTGATGCCCAGGCACGCGGCTCCAACCACCCCAGCTAGGTGCTGCTGGGATTCAGCATCTGGCCGTCTCGGGAGGATGGGGACTGGTGCCTGAAGTGATTTACTTTTCTTTTTTCTTTTTCATCTTCCCAAAGACATGTTTTTTATTGATTTTGGACAGAGAGAAGCACCCATCGGCACCTCCCGCATGCGCCGCGGCCGGGATGGAGCCCGCAGCCTTGGGTGCGGGGAGGGTGTTCCTGGTAACCGGCCCTGGCCAGGCTGCAACCGAGTTACTCTGATTCTTTTGTTTTTCTCCAGCTCAAAAATGCCATCAGCGTTGCCAAAAGCACAGGCGAAGTAATGGGATCAGGTGTCTATCAAAGGCACCCTTAAGGGGCTAAATGAATCCCAGAAAGACGCCCTGGTGGGCTGTGCGAGCAGCCTCTGCCTGGGTCTAACTTCCTCATCTTGGCCGAGGTACTTCGCCTCTCAGACTGCTTGTCACCTGTGAAGGAGAGGTGCCCTTGTCCCCCAGCATTGTGGGGTGATGGGGCGAGAGCTGAAGCGTTGCGCCGGCTCCACGCGGGCATTCATGGGCTACGAGGTAGCCAGCTGCCCACCTGCAGCCCCAACCACAGTTGGCCGGCACCAGGCCCAGCCTGCACATGTGTGCTGTGGGCTGGGGTCCCCATGTGGTACCATTTGTGCGGGGTGCTGGGTCCCAAGACACTTCCTGGCTGAGGGACCTGCGCACACCAGCCACCTGCCTGGGCCTGTCTTCTGGTTTGTGAAATGAGGTAATGCGCTTGCTTCCTGGGTGGCCGAGAATGAAATGTGATCCAGTATATGGGAGAAATTTGAGATCCACGAAGCATTAAAGAAGTATAAAGTTGTGTTAGAGTTTGTATCTGTAAGTACTTAGCATTGTGCCTCAGACCCCTGTTCGGTAAGTGATTTGTCCAAATGAAAAAGACCCTCATCCTTAAGCCTGTATTTCTGCCTGCCGCCCAGCAGGAAGTCCTCACAGAGCACGTTCATTCCATCAGGGCCCGTGCCGAGACCGGGGGACCATCCTGCGGTCCTCCCGCCGACGTGGGGTGGGACTCTAGCAGAGGTCTCTCGTCAGGCTGGTTGGCAGGATGGGAACACGCGGAGTGTCAGTGCAGGGGCGCAGGGCTGTCGGTCACCTGCTCCGTCTAGGTCCTGTCTCACAGGAGGGCCCACGGGGACCTGTGCCGGGTCTCCTGGCCAGGGCTGGTGGTGGGAACCGTGAGGGAGCCTTTTCCCCGGTGGAGCCCGGTAAGCGCAATGACGTGGTGGCAGGAACGGAGTGTGGCGTCCCGTGGGCGAGGGCAGGGAGGCTGCACTGAGTCTGCAGGCCACAGGGGACAGATGGGAGGTCCACAGGCCACTTTGCGCCAAGTGGGCATGTGGGCCAGGGGAGTGGGTGACAGTCACATCCAGGGCTGGGGTGGGAGCTCACAGGGAGGGGTTGCAGCACTGCTGTCTGTCCTCTGGCGGCTCGTTTTGCCGGGGTGGGGCGAGCAGAGGGCGCTTCCCGGGCTGGCCAGGAGCCTTCGACCTGCACCGGCCGCTGTGTCGTTAGTCCAGGCCGGCCCCTCATCCCCGCTAGGAAAACCGCCCGTGGGGCCCGGAAGCTCTGTCCAGCTCCGCTGCACGTGGCGAGCGGCCTCAGCTCCGTGAGTCGCTTTACCTGTCGGCAAGGACCAGCATGCGTAGCCCAGACACAGGGGGACCAGCGTGGTCCCTGCTGACCGAGCGCCACTGAGCCACTGAGGAGGTCCCTAGGGGGGCGCCGGCAGTCCCCATCTCACGGCGGTCGCTGATTCTCCCCGGGTGACGGAAGCCACCGGCGCAGCTGCCCTCAGTCGCCTGGGCACTGGCACGAGCGAGGTTTGCCACGGCCCCTCACCGGCTGGTGCGCGGCCTGCGTTCTCTGTCGATGGGGCTGGAGCCGTGTTGGAGCTGCCCGGGCTCTCGCCCACGGCCAGGCCGTGCGAGGTGGTGCGCAGGGCAGAGGGCCGCCCTCCCTGCACCTGCCAGGCTGGGTTTGTGTCTGCAGCAGCATGGTTGAGCGCTTGGTGACACCCTGAGGCCCTGGGAGGTGGCGTCAGAGCGCTCCTACCCCTCATTCAGTCGAGGCCGTGTGAGGGCTTTGAGTTGGTGTGGACAGAAGTGCTGGGGGAGGCGAGCCTGAAATGGGGCTCAAGGGGTACCAGCGTGAGACCCTCGCGCGGCCCGAGACTTTTCCTGGGACTTGCTGGCTGCCGGCGACAGGGCAGCGCCGGGTGCTGCGGGGAGGCCATTGTGACGCTGCCTCACCAGAGGGGTGGGGGTCCCCGTCAGGTGCCTTGTCCTTGCCCCAGTGGAGCGGAGCCTCCCTTCCCTGTCCAGGGTGCCTGAGGCGCTGGCACCCTCCACCCCATCACCCCGCCCTGCGGATCATCCTGGCCCACGTGCGGTCAGCGTTAAACGCGCCTGGAGCGTCTCAGGGAATGGGAGCAGGGAGCGTGTCTCCTGGAGATGTTTGAAGTCCATGTGCTCAGCTGTAGCCGGGGAGCCCCTGTCACTCTCGGTCACTTAGCGCGCACCGGGAGGACGCGCGGCCGGCCGGCCTGTCCTCGGCGCTGTGGAGGACTGGGTCCGGGTCAGGGCCGGCTGCTTCTGCGTCCCCACGTGCGCTATAACGAGACCGGGCTTTTGGCGCTTGTCTCAGTAGGAAAGTGGGGAGCTGCCTTTCACTCGGCATGGCCGGGGTGTGGCATGCACGCTGGGTATGGAGCAAAGCAAGTTCGTAGTGTGGATGTAGAACAGGAAGAGCTTTGTGGTTCTTTTTACTGTTACGTATAGTAGGGTAATATTTTAACGTGTCTGTTGTTGCTATGGGTAGGTTTTAAAGAGGCGGGTTTTTGTTTTCTCTATTAATCGTCATCCAAGGATATGCTTAGAGGAGTGGCAGAGAGAGACACAGACATCCATTGGTTGTCTCTTGTATGTCCTCTGACCAGGGCTCGGCAAGGATTCTGAATGAAGAAATTGTGGCATTTGAACAAAATCTTCCCTTTTTATAACGTCAGTGTTTTCTGTTTAAGAAGTAGTGCAGCGGCTGTCCCGGCACAGGGCTAGAGAAATGAACTGGGGTGTCACCAGTGCCAGGCGTGGAGTCTAAAGCATCAGCGCGGCTCATGGTGGCGGCCTGTGGTCTTTGCACCGGCGGGGTGAGAACGTTAAAGCCTCCTGCTGCAGGTTGTAAATGTAGGGGAGGTGGGGAAACGGCAGAACCAGTGTTTACCTGCTATGCTGTGGCTGGTAACGTTAGAAGCATCGAGACTTGAGTTATAGATCTCTTTTCCCTGGCAGGTGCATTTGTATGTTTATACCTTAGGACAATCCAATACCTCCTTTTTGTAGTACTTTAAACTACATTCCTATTATAAAATGGCATTTGCTAAAAACCACGTATGCCTCACATGACCAGCGCCGCCTTCTCAGGGCTTAGGTGAAGAAACAGCACGAGCGGGAAACCACGCAGCACCCCCACTGCGTTGCAGAGTTTCCAGAGCCGAGATCTGGGAGCAGCCCAGGTGCCAGAGGCAGACGAGGGGACAGAGAAGCTGTGTAGTGTACAACGGGATGTTACTGGCCGTAAAAAGGAAGGAAATCTGATCTTTTGCTCGCGAAATAAGTCAAAGACAGGTGCCCTGTGACACCGCTCCCATGCGGAACCTAGAGAACAAAATGGACAGAGCGGCCACAGCCGCAGACGCGGACCGGCAGGTGCTGGGTGAGGGGGGCCGAGAAGTGCAGGTCGCTGTAAGAGAATAGCCCCGGGGTGCCAGCTGGGCACCGTGTAGTGCCTGGGGTTGACCGCCAAGCTGTACACCTGAGCGCAGGACAAGACAGAGCTGGGGTGAAGGCCATCTAAACACATGATTTCAGAAAGTACCGTGCCCTGATTACGATACTGAGTGAAAAGTAAGAGTTGGCACATGTGAAATGTTCCGTTACGTGAACGCGGGGCAGGACCCCGCGGAAGACCCGTCTAGGCCCTGCTGGTGAGCGTTGAGATGAAGCAGGATGACCAGGAACCACCCTGTAGGAAAACGGGACGGGGAGGAGGAGGTGGCCAGCCCGCTGCGTACGAGTGCGTAAGGAGGGGTAACACAGACCGCTCCAGACCAGAGGAAAATCAGGAACTGTCGGAGAAATTTGGGCACCATGCTGTTACATTGCAGATTGCCAGGGGGAGAGACGTGGAGGAACCCTCCAGTGGCCGAGCAATCTCTGGGTGACAGCCGGTGACTGAGCCTCCGTCACGAGAGGGCCGGGCACGCGTGTCAGAATGTCCTGCCTCTCAGCCTTGCCCAGGGCTCAGGCGGGCACTCGGCCTCTAGCATTCAGGGGAGACCCCTGTAGGGTGCGGGGCAGACAGACGGGCCGTCCGGGGGAGAGCCGTGACCTGTGGACCTTGTATCGTTGTCCGTGCGGCCTCTGCGCCCGGTAGAGGCGCACGCAGGGTCAGTCCTGAGCCCCTCCCGCAGGTAGCGTCCAAGCTTGTCACGGCCGGACGTGTCTTTGGAAACCAGATGTGACGCCACTCCCAGCAGTGATGGTTTCTGGCCTCAGAGCACAGACCATTTTTATGCTCTTCATTGTCCAGCTCGGAACCTTTGTCCAGAGGCAATAAATGGGAGCGTTTTAAGCATTATGTGAAACTAAGTTCTTGAACTGATTCCCACCCCCCACCCCCACCCAATGTATGGTTGCCTTTCACCTGCCTCCAGCTACGGACCTGGCTGGAGACCTGGCCTGTGTGCCCTGCCGGGAATTGAACCAGTGACCCTTTGGGCTCACAGGCTGGCGCCTTATCCACTGAGCCACCAGCCAGGGCTCTTGAACTGATTTTAAGGGGTTACCTATTATTTTGGTTCTTTTCAATCCTAGAAAATGTCAAATAGAAATAAATGTAAATGTGTATCACTCAACACTTACACTTTAAAATATTTAAAATGAAAGTATTCCAGTGGTGATTGTATCTATTTGCTTTCCAAAAATGCTTCCAGCTTGAATCATAGCAAAGAGAACGTCACTTTAAACCAGCAGGGAGTTGGGCTTGCAGTATGTCTGAAACCAACAGTCTTCTAAGGAGGAAAAGGGGAGGCACCCACCGACTGCTGCGCCCCAGGAAGGCGGGGGGGGGGGTCCGGCCCGGGCCACGTCCCTGTGTCTGCCGTGCGGTTGGCGGGCTGTGGGAACCCCGCACTGTGGAATTTCCTGTCTCATGTTTATCTAAACTCCTAGGTTGAAATTTGCTTCGGTACTTTTTCAGTTGTTGAGTTCTTTTGAGCAGAGGAAACATTTCCTTCAAAGGGTGAAAATAATTGTCAAGTTCCATAAATTCGTTTTCTACCAAAGCCAGCGGCGGAGCCTCATGGAACGTTTCTGGCTGTCGGATCTGTTCCCACCGCAGTGGAAGGAGTTGACCGCACTCTGCTAACGGGGACGAGACGGTGGGGCTGTCTGGAAGCTGAGGGAGCTGACAGGGCTCCCTTCCGGTCGTGGAAGGAGCGGCGGACGGTGGGGGGTGGACCGAGGTGGTCGGTGAGTGCAGGCGGGACGCGGGGCCTTCCTGCTCACAGGAGGGCGTCCTCGCTCGCCGGTGCCCCGGGGCTGTGACCTGGGCCCACGCACGGTCAGCCTCGCAGCGCCGCTTCCTCACGCTTGGTTGAAAGGCGAGGAGGGTCATTCCCAACAGAGAGCAAAACTTGACAAATGAAACAGGGATGTGCAACCCTGCTGGGCCCTGCAGGCCTGCGGCCCGACCTCCCTGCCTCACCCCTCCCAGTGCCCCCTTTCTCCTTCCTTCCCCCAAAACGCTGTGGGCCTCCCCCACCACAGCCGTGTGCGCCCGCAGCTGCCGTGCCCCGTGCGCCCCTGCGCTCACCTGCCTGGCAGACACCTGCTCCCGCTGGGCCCGTCCCGTCCACGTTCACGAGCGGCCAGAAGTGGGCGCGGATGCTGCCGCAGTTTGCCGGGGTTCTCCTGTGCCCCCGCCTCTCTAGGTGGCGCTTCACGTCCCCTTCACTGGGCCCTGCGCCTCCCTCAGACTCGTTGTTGCGGATCTGACCCGTTCACGCGGGAGGCCAGAGGGTCGGAGGGTCGGAGGAGGCGTCCTAAGCTCCGTCCCCCCGCCTGGCCTCCACCTGCTGTGGACTCAGCCGCCTCTCCTGGGCTGGGGTCAGCGCTGTGCCTCCAGGGAGGCCACCGTCCCTGTCTCGGCTCCTCACGGCCGTCCCCCTGCCAGGGCCTCTCCTGTGGTCACGGCGCCTCTTCTGCTCCCCCCTTCCTGGGAGAGGCCTTTGGGGGGAAGGCTGTGTCCTGCGCCTCTCCATCTCCGCTGACTCCGTGCGGCGCAGCGTCCCGGCGCACCGTGCCTCCGAGCCGCAGACCTCCACGTCGGCAGACCCCCCGTCCTGCCCTCAGCTGACACGTGCCACCCTCTGCTGATTCCGGTGGCCGCGGCTCCTGGGGACAGTGCACTGCCCGGTGCTCTGCCCACCCCTTCCGCCCACCGCCCCCACCCTCTCGCCCCCGCTGGGCCTTGCTGCCCAGCCGTGTGTGCGGTCACCACGGAGCCTCTTGAAACTGAGGGACAGCAGGCGGCACCTGGTGCCCGCGGAGACTCGGGTCCCCCTTGAGAAGCTTCCTTGGCTTCCGCGGCTCTGGATGAGATGGCCTTTCCCCCTGGCCTTGTTGCCGGGCGTGGGCTGGGGCCTCGCTCCTTGCAGCTGCCTCCAGCCCAGCTCAGCGCTGCTCCCAGGGCCGTCACGTCTTGGGAGCCCATTTCCAGCCTGTCCTCATGGGAGCACCGCCTGGGCCTAGCAGCCCCTCCCTGTGCTGGGTCCCCTGAGCTTCCAGGGGAACCCGGGCCACACAGGGCATTCCCAGCCCTGCTCCGCCCCTGCAGCCTCCCCCAGCCCCTCTGGGAGCAGACAGACGCCGGTGCACGTGTGTGTGTGTGTGTGTGTGTGTGCGTGTGCGTGTGTAGGGCTCCTCCCTCAGCTCAGGTGCCGATGCCCACCTCCTGTCACTTCCTGTCACCTCCCGTCACAGGTGACTTCTGCTCTGCTCAGCCCGGGGCCCCACTGCGCGTGGGGCCCCCCTGTTGGGAGGGGCCCGGCTCCCCATCAGCAGTCGGCGGGGCCGCTGCTTCTTGCACGAGTTGTGATTTCTGATCAGAGTGGCCGCGTAAACTCAGGCCTTGACACCTCTCTCTTCTAAACAGCAGTGAAAAGATGAAACTTAAGTAGAGGAAAAAGCTAAAAAATATGGGCAGGCCCCCCGGAGAGGGAAAATGCCCTCAGTACAGAGGCTGCAGGGGAGCCTGCACAGCATGCGGAGCCCCCGCCGGAGGGCACCAGGCTCCACCGACAGTGGCCGCAGGACGCTTGGTGCCTGCAGGTTCCCCGGTGCCGCGTGGACCCTTAGCACAGGCCTGGAAAAGACCACGTGAAACAGCCTGTTCAGGGTCACCTGCGTGAAAAGGACCATTCTAACCAGTGCATGGAGGGGCTGGGTGATTTCAGGGGAGCCTGTCCTCACCCGCCTTGGTGGGGACATGGTACAGCCATGTGGGTGCCTGTCACCCCGGTGACAGTGGCCCTGCTGGGGTGTCTCCCACTCCTTTCCTGGCCGCACCCAGCTGCTAAGCCCCACCCGTTGCGGGCCAGTTGCTCTGCTGTTCTCAGCGACAGCCTGGGGGTGCATCTCGGCAGGCCAGCCCGGCTCATTCTCTCTCCTTCCCGGCTCGGTCCTTGAAGCCAGCGTTGGGCCTTGTGCTCACCCTGGACATCCCCAGCTCCCTTGGTGTTGGGTCTTCCCTGTCCACTAGCCACTAGGTGTCCCTTTGTCCAGCCTCAGCCCGAGCCCCTCCCGTGGCCGCCGGCTGCCGAGAGCACCCGTAGATGGACACCTCACCCTGAAGTCACTTTCTCTGGAGAGAGACGAGGTGCAGTCTCTCTGTTGCCCGTTCGCCCCACCCCGTCCGGGCACAGTCTCTGCACCAGGGCTCGGAGGGTTGTGGCAGGTCCCACTCTGAGAGATGAGCCCTCAGCCCGGGATCCTCTGCACCCTCAGTCCCATGGCCTCAGAGGGCGGGGTGGGCTCCCAGCACGCCGCCTGCAGGGGAGTCCCACCCCATAGCGCCCCCTCTGCACCAGGCCACGGCCAGGAGGATGGTCTGGCTGGGGGCCAGGGGACCCTGTTCTTGGTGGCACCTCCGGCTGAGAACCACCTGAATCGAGCACCTTCCGTCGTTGGAATGTCAGATTGACGAAGTGAACCTTTGTCCCTTTGTCCTTTGGAGAGAGGAACTTGGAATAGAGTGGAACGCCGGCAGGTTGTGTTGGCTCAGCAGCCTGTCCTGCTGGAAACCCGCGGTGGCCTGTGCTCAGGTGGCCTCTGTGGCCGTGGCCTGGTCCCCCCGGACACCAGGTGCCCCTGCGGCGGGCCTGGGGCTGCCCCCGAGGGCCGGAGCACCTCGGCGAGGGTC
This sequence comes from Noctilio leporinus, assembly GCA_004026585.1. Classification (NCBI taxonomy): domain Eukaryota; kingdom Metazoa; phylum Chordata; class Mammalia; order Chiroptera; family Noctilionidae; genus Noctilio; species Noctilio leporinus. Next base: position 41,401 of record PVIW01001236.1, read on the forward strand.
AGTCCTGAGAGTCTGTCTGCCCCTGTCTTGCAGGAGTTCGCAGCACTTACGAAAGAGCTGAATGGGTGCCGGGAGCAGCTCCTCGAACGGGAGGAAGAGATTGCGGAGCTAAAGGCAGAAAGAAACAACACCAGGGTCAGTAGGCGGGTTCTCACCGCTCTACCCTTGGCCTGGGGGCCGAGGTTGGGGTCCGCGCTGCTGTCCTGCGCTCCAGAGGCGTCTGTCTGTCTGGTTGTGGCCGCCGGCCAGCGCGCTGAGGCCTTGCCTGACGGTTATTTAATGCACTGAGGGGCTCTCTCCGCCCTGCGGCTGCGCGCCGGCCTGAGCGTGGGGGCGGGGGGGGCTGACCGCTGCGCCCGCCTCTCCCCGCAGCTGCTGCTGGAGCACCTGGAGTGCCTGGTGTCGCGGCACGAGCGCTCCCTGCGCATGACGGTGGTGAAGCGGCAGGCCCAGTCCCCGGCCGGCGTGTCCAGCGAGGTGGAGGTCCTCAAAGCACTCAAGTCGCTGTTCGAGCACCACAAAGCCCTGGACGAAAAGGTACCGTCCCCATGTGTGACCGTGGGCCTGGACGCCGGCAGGTGCGCAGTGTGTGATGCGTCCGTTTCCTGTCCGGATGGCCGCCTGCGCCCGTCCACACTGGACCAGTGAGGAGACAGAGTTGTGCCCAGTTAAAAAGCATGAGTTGGCGTTAACGTCTTGATGTTTGTGATACTCAGTTTATTGATTTGTTATCAAGAATCGAATAGTACTGGTATTTACGGGGAAGGTTTTTCTAAAATTTAAAATTAAGTTACCGAGAAGGAAATTGTCTCGATACTAACATCAGTGAGAGACGTTACGGTGTTCCGTTACGTTCCAGTAGTGCGTTAGGGTAACTGTTCATTATGCGTTAAATCCCTCCGTCTGCACCCAGCTCAGCCCGTTTATTGCAGGTGAGAGAGCGCTTACGAGTAGCACTGGAGAGGTGTAGCCTGCTGGAGGAAGAACTGGGCGCCACGCACAAGGAGGTGAGTTTGGCGAGCTGTCGTGGGCGGGCCTTAACCGCCACCTGTCAGTTTCAGGTCATTGCGGAGAGTGTGCAGTAGACGTGAGGTGCTGTTTGTCCCTTACCGAGGACCAGCCTCTCTGGGTCATTTTAATGACCAGGGATTGGACCTTGACTTCAGGGCTGTAGAGCCTCTTACGTGCCCGCTGGTCCAGCAGATGATACCTTCTGGTTTTAGGTGCCTGGTTGTATTCAGGATGAGTGATCTTGCCACGTATTTTTTTTATGTTGTGTTTGCAGTTTATAGTTGTGCTTTTCCAAAAGAAGTTTTTCTGTACTTTTTTTGAAAAATATTTTAATTATTATTTTCAGAGGGAGGGGAAGGGAGGGAGGCAGAGAGGGAGGGAAGCATCCATGTGTGGTTGCCTTTCACCTGCCTCTGGCTACGGGACCTGGCTGGAGACCTGGCTTGCAACCTGGTCATGTGCCCTGACTAGGAATTGAACCAGCGACCTTTGGGTTTGCAGGCCAGCACCTCATCCACTGTGCCGCCAGTCAGGGCTTCTTTACTTATTTCTTGACTCTTGTATTCAATTTTTCAATTTTAGCTAATGATTCTCAAAGAACAGAATAATCAGAAAAAGACGCTGGCCGACGGGGTGCCTGACGTGAACCACGAGCAAGAAAGTGCGCCGAGCACCAACGGGAAGGCAAGTCTGCAGCTCCCGGTCTCCCTCCTTTCTGGTCCGCCAGCCCGTGTCTGTGCGGGACTGGCGCCGCGGCGCAGCTGGTGCGAGCCGTGGGGCGCGGACGGCGCACGTCACTGTTGGTCCTGCCTCTTCCCCAGAGCGCTTAGCTCCCTCGCTCATCCGACAGACTGTTTAAGAACCTTTTCCCCCGTCAGAGATCGTCCGACGGCTCTCTAAGCCACGAGGAAGACCTTGCCAAAGTCCTGGAGCTGCAGGACGTCATAGACCGGCAGTCACGGGAGCAGAGCCAGATGAAGGAGCGCCTGGCCGCCCTGGCCACCCATGTGGCCGAGCTGGAGGAGGACCTGGACACGGCCAGGAAGGACCTCATCAAGTCGGAGGAGGCGAACACGAAGCTGCAGCGAGACGTGCGGGAGGTGGGTGGTCCTGGCCGCTGAGCGGCAGGGGTTCCGTTGGCTGGTCTTGTCCCTCACGCTCCCAGTTGCCTTCGACCTCGGGGTCGCTGTGGGCACAATGGCACTGCAGAATGGTGCTGTGTGAGGGACAGGTGGCCTCCTGGCGTTGGGGGCTCAGTCTCTTTTCCCTCAGGTCTTAAAAGGCTGAGCACGCCTGGTCCCACGGGTCATCGCAGTGGTGGCAGCAGAGGGGACATGAGGCCCCTCATTTCTCCCGGGTCTGGGTGGTCTGAACGTGGTCTTCCTCGTGCTCAGCTTTCCTGCTGACTCACCCCTGCGCCCACACAGGGGTGTCAGCTGTGCCCCTGGCCGCGGGCAGTGATGTCTGCAGCCTCGAGCCTCCTGTTTTCCTGCCCTTAAGGCGTCAGTGACCCCAAGGCCCAGACCCGGACAGCGAGCGTGGGGTGTGCTTGCAGCGGCTGCGGCAGCGTCATGCTCTGCCAGCCTGGAGCAGCATCCTCAGCTCTGCCTCGGGAGTTTTTCTTTTGTTTTAAGATTTTACTATTTTTAGAGAGAGGGAAGGGAAAGAGGGAGAGAGACGTCAATGTATAGTTGCCTTTCACCTGCCTCTAGCTACAGAGCTGGCTGGAGACCTGCAACCTGGTTATGTCCCCTAGCTGGGAATCGAACCAGCGACCTTTGGGTTCGCAGGCCATCCACTGAGCCACCAGCCAGGGCTAGTTTCAACATTTAACACTGTGGAGTACAGTTTTGTTCGAGGATTAGGCTTTGGAAGGTTGTATCCTATTAACTTAAACTTTGGCTTCTGTTTCCATTCATTGATGTCATCTCCTTAATTTTGTGGTAATTGGATGTGATTTCATCCAATTTTTACCCATGCCAGTGATGCAGGTGTCTCAGTGGTGACCGTGCACAAGCCTGCATGTTGTGGGGCACACGGACACGTCTTCATCACAGAGCCTTCACACTCTGGAACTTGTGCAACATGGGGGTTTTCTGGCACAGTTTTGGGACATCATGTAGCCGAGGAGAAGCTGGTACACTGGGTGGCCAGATGGTGTTGAGACAGATGAGGGCTGGCTGAGCATATAGGCGACTCTCTGCAATCCTTGAGGTTGGCACGTTTTCAGCCGCATGCAGAAAAGTGACATCCCTATCAATTTAATTTTGTAGACACTGATTTCGTACTTAACTTGCCAATCAGGGTTTCATCCCAGCTCTGTCTCTGAAGTACACTGAAGTGTCTGTGCTAGTTACCTTTGCCCCTCGCCTTCCCGCGCAGGCCATGGCGCAGAAGGAGGACATGGAGGAGAGGATCACCACGCTGGAGAAGCGCTACCTCGCCGCGCAGCGCGAGGCCACCTCCGTGCACGACCTCAACGACAGGCTGGAGAACGAGATCGCCAACAAGGAGTCTGCGCACCGGCAGGTAGCTCTTCGTCCGGACTCCGTCTGGCTGTGTTGGTTAATTGCCGGTGAAACGGGAGACCTTCTCCTGGGACCTTCATGTGCAGCCCAGTCCAGATACAGTTTTCACCTCAGAATGTATGTTTGAAAAGTGCAGGTTGTTTCTACTTACTGTTTTAATTACGTAGGATTCGACTGTACCATTTTGTGGAGCTGCGCTCCTTCTTTCTTCTGTTTTTGTTTTAATTGAACATTAATCTGTTGTTTGTCAGCATTTGTTACCAAAGGAACAGGGAGAGGTAAAGGACTTGAGAACATGGGCTGCCTGTGAGCAGCTGGCGTCAGTTGCCTGAGGGGCCCGCGTGGAGGGGTCGCCCTTCTGTGGGTCGTGCTGCTCCTGCTCTAGGCCTCGGGCAGTTGGGACCCCCAGGAAAGCCAAACCCAGGTTCTTGAAGACGAAGCGTTTGTCTAGTGGGTTACAAAGTGGATCATCGGGACCAAACATGAGAGTTACACATTGGACGTGAGGAAGCTGCTGCAGGTTGCCCTGTGGGATGCTGTCGGAGCGCAGGCACGCGTCCACAGGCATGAGTGCGCAGGATTTGGGGGGGTGAGGTGCTGCTGGAAGTGACGGGGGCCGGCGAGCGGTGCCCACACGTGAACGGGCGATGGCTGTGCGCAACCGTGGGGACCTCTCGGGACCCCACACTTGAGCTGCGTTCTGAATTTTCTTTATTTTTCTTTCTTTTTTTTTTTTTTAAAGATGTTATTTCATTCTTTTTAGAAAGAGGGGAAGGGAGAGAGGCAGAGGGAGAGAGACATCCATGTATGGTTGCGTTTCACCTGCCTCCAACCACGGACCTGGCTGGAGACCTGGCTTGCAACCTGGTTCTGTGCCCTGGCTGGGAATCGAACCAGCGACCTTTGGGTTCACAGGCCGGCACCTTATCCACTGTGCCACTAGCCAGGGCCTGAATTTTCTTTTTTAAAAAATTCTTGCCTGCATTTTTCGTGTTGGAATTATCTTAGAGTAAGAGGATATTTAGAAAGAATAAGCACACGTTTACACAAAAATACCTCGAGGTGTTTCAAGGCATGCTTTTGGAAGCTGTGCTCTGGCTAAATGCTGCGGTAATCCACTGTCCATAGATATGAGCCTGGTTTTTTAAAAAGCTGCTCTGGCTGGTGGCACAGTGGATAAGGCACTGGCCTGTGAACCCAAAAGCCACTGGTTCGATTCCCAGCCAGGGCACAGAACCAGGTTGCAAGCCAGGTCTCCAGCCAGGTCCGTGGCTGGAGGCAGGTGAAGGGCAACCATACATTGATGTCTCTCTCCCTCCCTCTTTGCCTCTTTTCCTTCCCTCTCTCTGGAAATGACAAATAAAATCTTTTTAAAAATTAAAAGAAAAAAAAAAAAAGCATGACCCAACTTGCTGCAGAAAATAGGGATTTTTCATGTCAAGACTCAGTCCCTAGGAAAAGCCATGACTCGGGCCTGGGATGGGAGCGAACTGCTGGCTGGCAGGAGCGGCTGGCAGCCCCTGTGGGACAGGACGTGTGGGCCGTGCCCGCTCACGCCCTGCTCTCTCGCCAGACGGAGGAGAAGAACCGGCAGCTGCAGCAGCGCCTGGAGCTGGCCGAGCAGAAGCTGCAGCAGACCCTGCGGAAGGCCGAGACGCTGCCCGAGGTGGAGGCCGAGCTGGCCCAGCGGGTGGCTGCGCTCTCCAAGGTACTGCGCCTGTTTGCAGAGCCTGCGGCGGCTGGTCCCAGGGCGCCCTGCGTCCCTGAGGCAGCCAGGCTGCTGTTCCTGCCGTTTGTCTGGGGCTGGAGTGCTTTCTCGGTGGAGACACTCCCCCGTTTCCCCGTTGTCCCGTGTTAATGCCACTCCCGTTTGTCAGATGTGTAGCCTGTCCCTGTGCGGCGACCACGGCATCACTGCTCCTTGGAGTTCCATCCGCAGCTCAGAGCCGAGGACAGAAGCTCTGTGCGCGGGAAGAGAAGAGTGCCTCAGAAATAGGAAGGCCGTTCCCTTCTAAAAGCAGTTGAAACCAATTTGTAGCGGATGACACTTTTAATTAATTTATTCATCTGTTCGGCACCTCTTGGCCAGGCATGTGCAAGACACAGTGTCTGCCTTCACGGTCCCCACCTGCAGGGAGGGGCAGGTGACAAGGGCTGATGACGGGGCGGTTTGAGAACGTCATGTGCCGCAGGTGTTGGGCCGGGCCGCGGGCACAGGCGTGACGTAGGCCTGCATGCCAGGTGCCTTGTGCCCAGCAGCCCGAGTGGGAGCAGCTGCCGTGGTCTGCTCGGTCGCGCTTCGCAGCTGCCGGTAGGGGCAGGAGGGGGTGGGCAGGGCGCCGGGTGCTGCCTGAGGCCGGCGCTGGCCGGTCCGGCGGCCCCGAGTGCTTCTGGGGCTTCTGGAGAGCAGGTCCTTGCTGACAGCTGGGGCAGAGGTGCTCCCTTCCCGTCGCGGTCTGCGTGTAAAGTCTCGGTTTCTCTTCCCCCCATCGTCTCTCCTGTCCCTGGTTGGTCTGTAGTCCGACCTCTTGTCTCCTGGAAGCTCTGCTGCTCAGGAAGCTAAACTGTGCGAACTCACTTCGCAGCTTAGGAAGGTAGCCGTGCCTGGTCTGGCTGTGCTCGCTGCGTGCTCCCCACGCGCACCCCTCACGCAGGCCCGGGCTGGACGGGGAGCACCGGTCCCTCCCAGAGCTTGTCACTTCCCAGCCACACCCAGGGGTGCCCAGGACGGCTCCGCCCCTCCCAGGCTGAGGCACGCAGCCAAGGGGGTGCGCTGGTGGACCTGAGGAAACGCGCGCATGGTGGGCGTGTTGCTACGCTGTAGTTTGTGTGCAGCGTGTGGTCCCCAGAACCGAGTCGCTGTCGGTGACTCTCGTGCTGTTCTTGCCAACAGGCCGAAGAGCGACACGGCAACATTGAGGAGAGGCTGCGCCAGATGGAGGCGCAGCTGGAGGAGAAGAACCAGGAGCTGCAGCGGGTAGGTGGCCAAGCAGGCCCTGCAGCGCCAGGCGGGGCCCGGGCTGTGCCGTGGCGAACAGGGCTCCTCCTCCTCTCCCTGCTCGGCCCCCTTCTCTGTTCCTGCCGGCGCATTTACCTCGTGCCGTGTGGCTGGTAGGTGCTTCCGCTGCGCAGACAGCTCATGTCACGTGGTGGCAGGGAAGGCTCAGGTGCCGCCAGTAGCCCTGCAGGGGCAGGTGGGTGTCCTCATCCCAGGAGGCTGCCAGCCGCCCTGACGTTGCTGTCCCAGACACCAGAGGGACGGACCTAGGGGCACCTCTCAGACCCCCCTGGGGTCCTGTGAAGCTCAGCTAGAACTATCCTAAGTCTGCCTGCCTACGATGTGGCACCTAAGTCCCAAATTCATGCCACGGTCCTGACCTCTGTCCCAAAAGGCCAAGTTATTACTGCAGACGGGAAGGTCGTCTTAGCAGGAGGATGGCCGCTGCCGACCCGTGCTGACTTAAAAAGCCGCGAGTGCTCACTTGGGCAGCACGTGAACTAAATTGGAACGATACAGAGGTTAGCATGGCCCCTACACAAGGATGACGTGCAAATCTGTGAAGCGTTCCTTATTTTAAGAAAAAAATGCTGTGAGACAGTGGCCGTGGCCATTGGTGTCAGGGGAGTCCTAGTGGTCCCTGAAGAGCCGGGAGTGTCAGCCTGGCACGTCAGTTCCCTGCAGGGAACGGTGGGCGGGTGCCCCAGGCTCGCTGCTCCAACCTTGCAGCCTTAGTTCAAGGCCATCAGGGGCTGTTTGCAGCAGGAACCAGCACTCTTGGCCACGGACTGCCAGCCGTCAGCGTGACTTCCATCAGGGGAGGGTTCTGACTCTGATCAGATAGCCTCCTGCCTCCCAGTGTACGTGCACACGCATCCCACAGCCTTGTGCCCACGCCCCGACGTACAGGCCTGTGCGCGCACACTACATAGGCTCATGTACACTCAAGACACAGGCTCATCATGCACGTACACATCCAGGCTTGCGTGTGCGCAGGCTCTTGCACATATGAACGCAGGCTTATGTGTGCACCTACACGCAGGCTTGTGCACACACATATACACACGGGTTTATGCACATGCTCGTGTATGTAGGCTTGTGCACATGCAATACACGTAGGCTTGTACACTCAATACAAGCACACACGTAGGTTCACACATCTACACATAGGCTCACACGCCTGTGTATAGGCAGGTGCATGTGCCCCTATGTAGGCTCATGAACGTGTGCACATATAGGTATATGTACATGAGAATACACATGGGCTCATGAACACTATCATGCGCAGATACAGGAAGGCTCGTCCACATGCTCGTATGCACAGGCTTGTGCACGCAAACATACCTGCTCATGCGTATACACCTGCACACACACAGGCACACAGGCTTGTGCATGCACTCAGGCACATACACATATGCAAGTGAGCACACACATCCAGGCTTATTAACACTCACAGAGGCATGTGCATACAGGTGTACGTACATGTGTGAATAGGTGGGCACACATAGAGGCTTATATGTATGGACAGGGTTATGCACACACTCCTAGCAGTTTGTACACACAGCTACATGCACATACAAACCAGCATGCGCACAGAAGCTCACACATATGCACACAGGTCCATGCACACATGTGTACACGTAGGCATGTACAAAAAACAGGCTTGTGTACACACACCAACTAATACATGCACACAGGTACACACATTTACATGTAAACATACACACTTAGGCACACGTACACTCCTACAACCTCATGTGCACATAGATGCATGCACACGTGCATATTGGCACACATGCATGCAGATCTAGGACACGTAGATTCATGCACAGCACACAGCACCGGCTTATGGAGTTTTGAAGGACAAGTGTGGAAAAGGGGATTCTGTTTACAACTCAAGTTATTCAAAGTGAACTTTAGTTTTGCTTTGCAAAATGAGAATGCCGATACCTGTACGTGGCGTGCGGGTCTCCTCCAGATGGCGGTTGGGGCATATGAGGCCTGATTTCAAGTGCTGGGTGTTGAAACCTCCAACAGCACTGAAGAAAGGGGGCACCGGCACTTCCAGTTGTAGAGGAAGAGACCGGAGAGCAGCCCTCGGGGGTCGCTGCTCCCGCCGGGGCACTGGGCTCACGTGTCTTAGCGCCGGGCTGTGCTGCCCTACATCTGGAGAAGCCCCCGAATGCTGCTCCGGGGACCCCTGATGCGGCTGCCTGCTTGCAGTTCTGTTCCTCCTCCCACCGCGTGTGGTCACGCAGGCCATGGGGGGAATGCGAGCTTTTTAAACCATGAACTTGATGATGGTTTATAAAACTACCAGCTGTGCAGACTTATCAACTTTGCTGTTACATTTTACTTGAGTTTGTGATTTTTAATACAAGCTTTTATTACAAAATGTTCAAGCGATGTAGGACTGTAACGAAAAGTGAAAGTCTGTTTCTACTGATTTTCTCCCAACGTGAATATTTTTACCTTTGCTGGGTGGATTAACTCTCTCTCTTTCCCTCGGTGCAGACCAGGCTCCTGTGTGCACATGGGGGGTCCTGCACCCGTGTGAGGGCCCACGAGCCCTGCAGGGCCGCTCCTCTCCCGTGCTCGCCTCTGCCTCCTGACCCGCCTGGCAGTGGCGGTGCTGTTCTGTGGCTGCGGCCTCTCTGCACCTGTGCGCGGTGCTGGGGACCGTGCGGGCACTGCCGGTGGTGGCGAGAGGGACCGACGCCGGCAGGATGGCGTGTGCTGCTCTCGGCAACGTCCCGCCCTTGCATGGTGACAGCCACACTTTCCTGGAGGTGGCTGAGCCCTGGCTCCGTTGCAGGCCCGGCAGAGAGAGAAAATGAACGAAGAGCACAACAAACGTCTATCGGACACGGTGGACAAGCTTCTGTCGGAGTCGAATGAGAGGCTGCAGCTGCACCTCAAGGAGAGGATGGCCGCGCTGGAAGACAAGGTCGGTGTCCCGGCTGGTGCCTCACCTGGCAGGCACCTCGCCGGTGATGTGCTCCTGGGGCCGGCAACGTGTGTCCTTGCCCAGTGCGCGCGATGGTTGTCGTGCTGCTCTAGGGCAGGGGTCAGCTGAAGGGTCTCCTTACAGGGGCAGGTGATCAACACCTGAGGCTTTGCTAATCTTGTGCTCATTGGTGGTTTCAGTGAAAGCGCCGTAGGGGTGGCAGGTCACTGAGTTGGTAGCTGTGTTCCAGAGGTACTAGAGCGACAGAGGCCGTTCGCCTGCCCTCCCCGGCCCCAGACTTGCTCGAGGGCCCCGCCCTGCGCCGCGTTGCTCTAGCTTGGAGGTCGGCTTTTGTGGAAAAGTCTCCCGTCAGCTGGCTGGTTTGGAGAGTGTCTGAGGCCAGTTCCAGTTCCCCTGGGACCGGGAGGAAGCCCGTCCTGGGGTCTGGGTCAGGGGGCACCAGCAGGTTCAGATGCGGTGAAACCTGTTCCGAGGGCACCGGTGCTCTCAGAGGTCAGCCCAGAATCTTCCCTGGGATGGGCAGTTGGTGACGGTCGTTGGAGAGACCCGAGATGACTACTTACTGAGAGGGAGGGGTGTTTATTTTACACAGAACCCACCGTGAAACGCGTGACTGGGGCCACCCAGTGGTGGTGCATGTCCTTCCTTGCTCAGGGGCCACCCTGAAGGGCAGGTGGTTTTTCTGGGTTTCAGTGAGGCCCTGGGACTTGTGTCAGGTTAGTACAAACCAGTGTCACTGGTTAGAACACACGTTCCACGCTGATACTCAGAGGGTCCATCGGAGAAGACGGTGGGCACACGCGGTCCTTCCTTTCCCGAGAGGCTTCGTTACTTGAAATGGCGCTGCAGCCGCATGATGGGTAGTACGGGGAACTTTTCCAAGTCAACACTAAGGCACCGTGTCTTTTCCAGAATTCTCTATTACGAGAAGTTGAAAACGCGAAAAAGCAATTAGAAGAAACTCAACATGATAAGGTATTTCGCTTATTTTTAAAAACGTTTTGCTTATTTACTTTCAGAGAGAGGGGAAGGGAGGGAGAAAGAGAGGTTGCCTTGCGCGCCCCCAACTAAGGACCTGGCCTGCAGGCGTGCGCCCTGACTGGGAATTGACCAGCGACGCCTGTGGTTCACAGGCCGACGCTCAGTCAGTTGTGCCAGTGCAGCGCGTGATGGGGCCCATGGAGCCGGCTGGGGGATAGCCGTCCGCCAGCCTCCGGCCTGTGGCGCAGGCAGAGGGGGCGCGGGGAGGGTGCCGGCTACGGTGTGTTCCTTATAAAGCGGGTGGTTGTGAGTGGCGGGAGGTCTCCTGGGGAAGCGTCCTGTGACTCAAGATGGGTCTTTATTCATTTGGGTGCTGGGGGTTGGGTTGGTGGCCTGGGGGTCCGTCTGCCTGAGGACTAGGAGGAAACGGTTTCCAAGGTAAACGCGTGGCGGTCGTGGCTGATCAGTGGCCCTTCCTGCTGCCTTCAGCGTGGGAGCCCGTGGGCCGGAGGGTGTTCATCCTGCTGCAGCCGCACTGAGCGCCACTCGCTGTTTTACAGGACCAGCTGGTACTAAACATCGGAGCTTTGAGGGCCGAGCTGGACCAGATGAGGCTACGGGGCGCCTCCCTTCACCACAGGTGCGGCGTCCCCATTCTTGCGCGCGCCCCACCGCGGGGGCTCAGGGCGTGTCCTGGGCCTGTGGGCAGCATCACTGGTCACAGCGCTGAGGAGCCGGGAGGAGGGGTGGCGGTGGGGACAGTGGCTCCTGTTGGGTGTGCACACGAAGGACACGGCCGGTGTGGGGACAGGCGGCAACGGCTGGGGTGCAGGGCTGCGAGGCAGGGCTGGAGGGGCCGCCAACCGAGTGCTGTGCGCTCGCCCTGGTGCCGGCTTCTGGGAGTCTCCAAGGTGGTTCCCGGGTGGCTGCCGTGCGGGGCTGGCCTGCGGAGACCCACGGCCAGCTGTCCTCACCACCTCGGCTGGAGGGCAGTTGCTGTCACTGAGGGTGGACAGGTGCCTTCGCCGGAGGAGACTGACACTTCGGCATTCACAGGCTTGAGTGGTGACGTTTGTCCATCTGTAGGACGCCTGACGGAGGAGACACTTGCTGCCTCTCTGGATGGCCCTGCCTGGGCCGTCGGGGTGTCGAAAGATCTGGGCTGTCGGCTGCCCCTGCGGAGCCGCTTCTAGGAGGAGAAAGGAGGCGCGAGGCGGGGCCCCGGAGCCCCTTTCTGTGTCTGAGACCACGGGAGGGGCGGGCTCGTGAGGGGAGCGGGTGTGCACAGAGAGGGCGTTCCTGGTGGCTGGGGGGAGCCGAGCCAGGTCCTCACTGGTGGGAGGCTGGTGTGGCCTAGGCAGCCCCCCTGCGGCAGGAGTTCAGGGTGTGCGGGGGGGGGTCTGCGGTGAACGGGTGCAGGGGACATGGACATCGTGGGTGTTGCTCTTGGAGGTTTGAGCCCTGAGGCAGGGGCAGCGCAGGACCGGGGAGGGTCGCAGACAGGTCGGTCAGCTGTGACAGCGGAGGTCTTGGCGTGTTTGCCAGCCTGCAGGGACGCTGAACGCGGAGGCCAGCAGAGGGGCTCTGCCCCAGCCGTGCAGCCGACAGGAGGGGCCGGCCACCCTCACACGCGTGGCTGTGCCTGGCAGTGGGGGGAGGGGAGAGGCTGGCACAGCCTGGGGCAAGGGGTTTGCTCAGGAAGGCAGCCCGAGGCTGCGTGTGGAGTGGGTGGGGGGCAGTGTGCCCCAGAGCCCTGGGCGGGGCCGCCCGAGGGGACCGGGGGAAGCGGCCTTGAGCTCCGCTTAGGTGGCCTGACGTTGCATCGGGGACGGTCAGCTTGTGCGTGTGGCCCTCCAGCTGGGGCGGCCCGTCTGGACTACGGGGTGGAGGGAAGGCAGGGAAGGTTGCAACAGAAACAGTTATTTCACAGAAGAAGTCTGGGGAGGGGCTCGTCCATGGCGCTAAGCAGGCAGGCAGGAGCTTTGGTTCAGAGGGGCTCCCGCCTGCTGGTGGGCGTGGGGCCGGGGCCGGGGCCGGTCAGCTGGAAAAGCGTGCCAGGTCTAGGGGGCATTTGTGGACTTGAAAGTCACGTGCAGGGCTGTGCACACGTGGCTTTCAGCTGGTTGGCGTGAGTCACAGCCCGGAGCAGCTGCCGGGACTGCAGAGAGCCAGCAGCCGCGCGGGGGGCGAGGGAAGGAGGAAGTGGGCTCCAGACTTTTCAAGAACCTTTTGCAACGTTTGAAAGACATTTTCTGAAAGAATGTAGGCAGGCGTGTGCCCAGAAGATGAGTCGGCCTGTGGCCCTGGCCCCCTGCAGGTGGCGTGACCAGGCGGGAGCCGCCCTGCTTATGCGCTTCAGTCAGAAAGCGAGCGGCGTTGTGTGTCCCGGGTCTTAGGGGCTTCTGAAAACGGGGGCAGCCGCCCTTCCCTCCGGCAGCGTGCAGGTGCAGGTGCTGCGCCCGGAGAAGGCAGGACCCGTGGGCCGTGCATGCCATGCCTCTGCCAGGCGGGTCTTCCACTGAGGCCCCGCTGCCGGTGTGGGGACTTCTCCAGCCCAGCGGGGTCTGGTCTGCCGGTCCGACTGCAGGGGCCTTGTGCAGTGATTCAGAAGCAGGAAATCAGGCCGCCAGGGTGCCTGAGCTGGCCCTGCGGGGTACACTGCAGGCAGCCTCGCCAGTGGGGGCGTGAGGACCGGCTGGGCCACCCCCACCCCCACCGCCGCCATGGAACGGGGCAGGCGGGACGATCCCAGAGCAGCTGAGGGCCGCAGCCGTGCGCAGGGGTGCCTCTGGTTGGCCAGGGGTCGGCGGACTGTACCAGGCCCTGTAGCTTGACCCGAGGGCGGTGCTGAGCTGAACGCCGGCTCTGTGCATCCGCGGCATCCAAGCTGGTGTCCCTGCTCAGCACGTTCCCACCCCGGGGGCTGGAAGGGTCGTGTTTGGCAGGAAGCTGGTCTTGGGGTGAGTGAGGGATGTGCCCCCATGGAGCCCTATGACCCCATTGGCCTCGCACATCGGCGGGGCTGGCTTGACGACCAAGCGAGTCTGCCTTCCTTCTAATGATGTTTTGTCTGTTTCAGCCGACCTCACCTGGGCAGTGTCCCGGATTTCCGGTTCCCCATGGCGGACGGCCCCACGGACCCCTTCAGCAGCGGCGCCGTGCGGCGGCGCCCCCAGAAAGGCCGCCTGGCAGCACTGCGGGACGAGCCTTCCAAGGCAAGGGCCTCCGTCCTCCTCTGGGTCACCTGCCCGCGTGCGTCACCCAAGCTCCCGAGGGTGTTAGGACCGCGTGGGTGACAGTGTCAATAGGTCACGTTCTGTCTTCTCCATTTCCCTCTTTCTAGGCAGAAGTTCACTTGTGAGGTGCGTTTCTTAAAGCCTGGACATTCCGATAGCACGTAGCCTCTTAAGCACAACACGGTGCTGATCAGTAGTTTTGAGTAGTGATTGGGGACAAACACGTGCACAGTGACCTGGACAACATGGTTTGAGCTGAGCAGGTCAACTTGTACGTGTTTATTTACTTACTAACTTATTTTTATTTAAAGATTTTATTTACTATTTCCAGAGAGGGGAAGGGAGAGAGGGAGAGAGACATCCATGTATGGTTGCCCTTCACCTGCCTCCAGCTGCGGACCTGGCTGGAGACCTGGCTTGCAACCTGGTTACGTGCCCTGGCTGGGAATCGAACCAGCGACCTTTGGGTTTGCAGGCCAGCGCCTTACCCACTGTGCTGCCAGCCGGGTGTACGTGGTTTTTTAAAACCTATAAATGTACCACTTGGACTCAACCTGTGGTACCTATAACCACGTGCAGCACTGTAAACGTACTTTCTCATTCTCACGATTTTCTTAGCAACACTTCCTTTTCTCTCTACCCTCACCTGAGAACATGCTTGTTGATTTTAGGGAGACAGGAAAAGGGAGGGGGAGGGGACAAGAAACATCCATGCGAGGGAAACATTGATCAGTTGCCTCTTGTACGCGCCTCAGTTGGGGCCACAGTTTATAGGGTGGCACACCAGCCAGAATAAATTTTGCTTCTCCTGCCCTCACCTGAGGACATGCTCGCTGGTTTTAGAAATTCAGGAAAGGGGGAAGACAGGGCAACATCGATGCAAGAGGGAACCATTGACTGTTTCTCAGGCTTGCTTTAGTGTAAGGATACGGTCCAAGGCGTGACCTGCAAAGTGTGTGCTCACTGACAGCACGTGTTGTAAGTTTCCAGTCAGCAGAAGGCTATTAGTTAACCTTTTTGTGATTCAGAGTTTACATGCGGACCTCTGGTGGCCCAGTGGATTGAGCATCAGCCTGCAAACCAGGGTCACAGGTCACAGGTTTGATTTCCAGTCAGCGCACAGGCCTGGGGTACAGGCCAGGTCCCCGGGGGGGTCATGTGAGAGGCAACCACACGTGGCTGTTTCTCCTCCTTTCTTTCTCTCTCCTTTCCCCTCTTTCTAAATATAAAGACGCGAAGTTTCTTTAAAAATGCGTGCATGGACTTTTGACTGTGCAGGGTGTTGGCACCCCAACCCGTGTTGCTTGGAGGCCAGCAGTACTCATCTTCCAGTGAAAAGTGCGCGATCGGGGGTTAAATGCCTGTGCACCCTTGCTGGGCAGCAGGCACGTGCAGTGCGGTTCTGTGCGTTGGGCGCCATGTGTGTGGGTCCTCGGGCCGGGCCGGGCATCCGGTTGCCCTGGGCTGCAGCCGTGACCCCAGCAGGCAGCGCACCTGTGCCTGCGGCTCACGTTCCAGATGGGAGAGGTGGGTCGTGAGTGCGTGTCCGGATGGTGCGTGCGGTGTGCCGGTCATCTGTTGCCATGGGGACAGACGACTGGAAGCTTCGCGGTGGCTGGGACTAGCCCACAGCTGGAACTGGGAGCGTGTCAGCAGGCCGATCCTAGCTCAGGCCTCTGGGGCGCAGCTGGGGCAGGAGGGTAGTCGCCGGTTCCGTCTCTGGCTCTGGGCCATCCTGGAGGGTCCTGTGCTGTTCCTGGGGACTTGTCACAGGTCGCATGAGTGTGTGCACAGCATGGTGGTGGCTCTCCTGGAAGGACACCTGAGTCAGGCCGGGAGATGGCCTGGTGCCTCCGCGTAGCCCTGCTTTCCCAGGCCCGGCCCCCGGGTGGGGCGACCCACCAGTCCAGCTGGATCATTTCAAGGGGCTGGCCAGTCGGGTGCCACCAGGGGTGGCTTCTGAGTAGGAACGTGAAGGGAAGAGAGAAGGAGCTGTTGGGAGCCATCATAAGGGCGTACAGGGGTACACGCGTGGACTGGAGATGAGACAAGTGGGGACCGTGGGCCCCCTGCTGGGCGCTGGGGGCAGGTGGGCTCTGCCTCAGGGAGGAGGAAGCCTGTGGGGGGGGGGGGGGGGCGTTGAACCTCAGCCTTGCTCAGGTTGCCCAGGGGCACCTCTCGGGCAGGCAGCTGGCTGTCCCAACTTGGAACCCAGAGGGCTGTTTCTTGGCCGGAGGTCGGAGGTCAGAGTTGAATGTCGTGAGCACTCCAGGGGTGTTTGCAGCAGTAGCAGGACAGCACCAGGTGGGGACGTGGTGGCGGTGAGGACGCAGCGGGGCCTCTGCAGTGCGCCTGGGGGCAGGGCCTGCAGACAGTGCGCAGGGGCCGGGGGAGGGCGAGTGGCACCAGGGCCAGGTGCTGGTGAGGCTCCGTGGGCGCAGCTCGGTGCTTCTGCCAGAGGGACCAGCGGCAGGAAGTGCCCTGTGGTGGCTGTGGGCGGCGACACCCTCGCTGAGGGGGGCCCGGGAGGGGGTTAGAGGGCAGGGCGTGAAAGGACCCCTCAGGGCTCACCGAGCCCCCACCACCCACGTCTGGGTGACACACAGTGTGCTCCCTCCTCCTTCCGAGGAGGGTGGGGTCGGCCCAGAGCACCTCAGAACGTGTCGTGTGGCGCGGAGTAGGTGCTTCTGGAGGGCCCACGCCTGCCTGTCCTGTGCCCCCGCCTGTGCGGGTGGGTGTCCCCTCAGGAGAGGGACTCAGGAAGTGGCAGAAGTGGGACGGGTGACCTGAGAGGTCACAGCAGCAGAGGTGAGCCCGGCTGCAGGGACGCGGTGCGCCCGCGGCTGTGGGCACGGCCGGCTGCGCTGGTGCGTCTGCCGTGCGCTTTCTTCCGCTTGGCCCTCCCTGTGAGCCAAGAAGAGCCTCCCAGGCGGCGGCCGAGTGTGGCCTCCGAGTACCCGCTGCTGTGTGAGCGGCGGCAGCTGAGGCCCTTGGCCGGCTTCCCTTTAGAAGCTTTGACTCCTGGGTGGGATTCCTTGGCCGAGGGTGTCGGCTGAGGCGTGGTGCCGTCGGCAGGTGCAGACGCTGAACGAGCAGGACTGGGAACGCGCGCAGCAGGCCAGCGTCCTGGCCAACGTGGCCCAGGCTTTCGAGAGCGACGCCGACCTGTCGGATGGTGAGGAGGACGGAGACCCGCTCTTCAGCTCCACGGCCCTGCTGTCGCCGGGCGGGCAGGCCGACGCCCAGACCTTGGCCATGATGCTGCAGGAGCAGCTGGACGCCATCAACAAGGAGATCAGGTGCGCCGGGCGGCTGCGGGCGGCTGCGGGCCGGGCTGGGCGTCCGTCACCTGTCCCTGCGCCCGCCGTCCTCTCTCGGGACGCGCGCAGGTCCCCACACGCGTGCGTGCCGACGGCGGGTCTGTGGCTTCCAGGCTGATTCAGGAGGAGAAGGAGAGCACGGAGCAGCGGGCGGAGGAGATCGAGAGCCGCGTGGGCAGCGGCAGCCTGGACAGTCTCGGGCGGCTTCGCTCGCTGAGCTCCGTGCCCCCGGTGCCCGCCGCCTCCCTCGCGGGCTCCTCCCCGCCCAACAGCGGCAGGTCCACGCCACGCCGGGTCCCGCACAGCCCCGCTCGGGAGGTGGACAGACTGGGCGTCATGACGCTGGTGAGTGTGCGCCCGTCCCCCGGCTGGGCCCTGGGCGCTGCAGGTGGGCTCTTTGCACAGGGAACTCGTGTTTGCTCTGCACGGGAGCCTCTGAGGCCGCGTGCGGGTGGCAGCTGGTGTTTGACCGTCCCTTCCACAGGGGCGTGGTGACAGGTTAGTTTCAGTCCTCGAGGGCCAGTTCAGCAGGTGTTGGGAGTCCCTGTTGCGTCACTTGGTGTGGCAGCTTCCAGGGGAAGGTTCCATTTTCGGGAGAAGGCGCGTTCAGCAGGCCTGCCAGCTCGTGGAGGGGGCCCCTTCCCGCGGGGCGGCCTCCCTGCGCTCCCACCTGCAGTCGGAAAGCAACGGAGCCGGCCAGGCGCCCCTGGAAGCACGCCTGCCCCCCCCCCCCGCCTGGGACACCAGGGCCTGTGAAAGCTGGGCTGTAGGGCTTCGGGGGGGCCCTGGAAAGGCCATCGCCTCAGGGTTGCAGGGACCATCTGGGACGTTTCAGTGCCCTGGAGTAAGTGACTAGTCCGCTTTGAGGTGTCATGACATTTTTTTTTATATACTTTACATTGTCAGCTAATTAGTGAATCATTTAAACTCGCACAGTCTCCCTTGTGGTTTCATGCTTCTTTCCTCTCAGGGACTTTGTGAAGACAGTTCTCTGTGTTTCGCGTTGTTCTTATAGCTCCGCACGCCGGCTGACCGTGTCTGGCTTTGGTTTCCTGTGCCGTCTGTTGGTTTAGTCAGTGTGTTGATCCAGACCTCAGCCCCTGGCCCTCCGAAGTCCGTCCCTCCCCCGTGCCCCCCGCACCCGACCACTGCACCACCCTCCCCGCAGGTCGGGGTCACGGAGGCAGTGCCAGTCCCGGGGGACCTTTTCATCTTGGCCATTCGTGCAGCTTCCGCTTTGCCTTTATTTCTTTTTAAGTATGTTTTCCCGCCAACAGCAGGGAAGTTTAGGGTTAAGTCTCGTAGGTGTGGGTGCAGGCATGACGTAACGGGGCAGAGTGGTTTTACTCCAGACCACGCAGGCGGTGTGTAACTCACGCATGGAATGTCACTTACGCCGGAGCGCACCAGTGCGCCGGGGTCGCGGGCTCCGTCCCGCCAGGGCGCCTGCGAGAAGTAACCATGATGCATCAGTAGGGGGATAACGCATCTCTTCCCTCCAGCCGGAACGTTAAAACACGTGAAGAGAAGAGTGACACGCTAAGTGCAAGGCGGACGGAATCTTGACCCAAACGGTAGACTTGGTGATTGTGAGGTTGTACCTGGACTGTTGGTTCCATCAAGTTGTGGAACGTGCAGTTAAGGCCTCAAAGAAACGACTTTTCTAATTAGAGACGATTTCTCTAATTAAAACATCATTAATTACAGGATGTCAAGGTTCCACCTGCTATTACTCAAGCTGTTATTCTTACATATTTTCAGAGCGTTTTAAGCAACATATTTGCTTTTTTAAAGAAATTTAAAATTAAATTCTAGGCACGAATTGTCCATTAATGTCTGATGAGCGATTACCTAAAAGTAGGTTTGCTCATGTTTCCAGCAGGTATTGTAGTAACTTCCTATTGTTGATTAGTGGGCATTTTGAAGCGTGTAACTTATTTCTCGTTCAGGAAGGTGAATTAACAGTAGAGAAGTTTGCTTAGAATAGGTAACTACGAGGGCTTAGTGCCCTAAATGCCCTACTTGAATAATCTCACGTGTTGTAACAGAATTTTGTTTCTCTTTGTAGTAATTGGTAGCATTTGTCTAGTAAATCTCCAATAACTTATATTGGATTCTGTGGTGAAAATCTGTTCCATTTCCAGTTACGTTGCTTCCTAACTCCCTTGCATTTGCCCTGTTCCGTTTTGCTGTATTTGCCTGTCACGCTGGTTGCGGTAACCCTGGTTTCTCTCCCTTTCTTTGCACGCCTCTCAGCCTAGTGACCTAAGGAAGCGCCGAAGAAAGGTAAAGTGCTGCACGCCTCACAAGCCTTTGTTTCCTGTCGCTTTGTGCAAAATCCGCCCGGGAGGGCGCGGCAGGGCTGAGGCTCCCCAGGCGCCCGCTGGCCGAATGCTGTGTTGGGGGGGGGGGGGGTGTGCGCGTGCTGGGTGGCGTTGGGGACTGGGACTCGTAGTGGTGGTCCCTGGCCCCCTGCTTGCCTCCCAGTCGCCGCCTTCCTGTCCCTGATGGTCGTGGCGTCCAGGCTCAGCGAAGCGGGGCCTAGGTTTTAGGTTTGGGGAAACCAAGTGGTCACCACAGCTGGGGGCGTTGAGTGAGCTCTTCTGCGTGCCAGGCGCTGGGGTCCTGCTGCCTGCCCCTCCGAAACACCCCTGTGATACGCAGGCTACCATCGTTACCCGCTTTTACAGACGTGGAAACAGGCCCAGCGAGGTCACATGCTGCGTCCGCGGTCGGGCAGTCAGGAAACAGTGCAGCACAGATGTGTCTGGTTTTGAAGCCTGGACACTGAGCCTTGTCACCTCTCCTGCCCTTTTCTAGATGCCTCTGCTCCTTCTCAGTGTCCCTGGCCGGGGCTGGGGAGGCACAATGTGTTCCTCACCCCTGCCCACTCGTGGGACGGCCCCTCACGTGGCTGGCGCGGGTGGGCCCTGCTCACGCCGGGCAGTGTGGCCATCAGCTCACCCCTCAGGCTCCGTCCCCGCTAGGTGGTGTGGCCTGGGTACACTCTGCCCTGGGGGCGCTGGTCGTGGCTCTGCTGCGCAACTGGGCACAGAGATCCTGCTCTGCGGTCTGCCCTCAGGCGCAGGCTGGCGAGGACCTGCACGGCGACAGGCCCAGGCCCCCCCGCACGTGGTCCTGTGGCGAGACCTCGGTGAAGCGAGGGTGTGCTGCTGCTCCAAGGGCTTTGCCGCGGGGGGTCAGGCGCACGTTGGGGTGCCTGGCATCGTGCGGACCTGGCTGTTGTGCAGGCTGTCACCTCCTTCCCGCCCTAGTATCACCGGAGTGTGCAGACAGCCTCCTGGCTGTGGAGCCCCCCTACCGGTGGGGCCCGGGGAGGCACCCGCAGACCGTAGTCCTGGGTGAGGCCTGGCACCACCGGCGGGCCCCTTCCTGCAGCAGTGCCCTGGCCAGGCCAGGTGGGGTGAGCGCGGGCGTCCTTAGCAAGGGCTGTCATGTCGGCCGGGCTTTGAGCGAGGGCAGCCTTTGCTCAGGTCGCTGCTGTTCCCCTGGAGGTCATGGCCCATGCCGCGCGCGGACCCCCTCCTGCTCTCTGCGGGTGACCCTGCCCTTGCGGTCGCCCCGTTTCCAGTGGTGGTTTTGGCCGCTGTAGCCTGTTGTCTGTGCTGCGGGCGGCCGGGAGAGGGTGCAGCATTGTCGGCTGTGGCTGACAGCTGTGCCTTGCTTGAGTTCAGCTCCCTTCTACTCGGACCCGTTTTGGTGGCCACAGAGCCACACGGGACATGGCGGGTCAGTGCTCCGGGCACAGCCCGTGTAAAGAGGCACACGGGAGCCGCTGAGTCTCACTGTGCACAGGTGCGGGCCCTGCTCAACCCCTCATGTCCAGCCCTGCCCCACCCCGACCCCCAGTGTCCGACGCTCCCCCCGTGGTTGCCACCACTATGCTCCAATGTGCCTGGTCCCCATGGACCCGGGTGCCGGGAGGCTGCGGACACCGCCTTAGGGTGGGGGGCAGGGATGGCCTTGCGGGAGCCGAGGGAGTGTGTTGTTTTCCGCCGCAGGAAGGAACTCGGTGGCAACACCCAGTGGAGTCGTGAGAAACAGCCAGTGTGTTGGGGTCGAAGGTGAACTCCAGACCCCAAAACTCGCATCCGTACTATAAAGGGTACTGGGCTGTTGTACAGCCTCTCCCCAAAACAGCAAGTTGGGGACCCCTGTGCCCAAGGGTCTGTCTTTGCTGACGTGTCCTGTGAGGGACTCAGTCTGCGCTCTCCACTTCCTCCTCGAGAGCGTGAGCGCCATTCCTCGATCGGGTCGGGCACAGAGCGTCCGTCCGACGCGGCGCAGGCCTGGAGGTGGCTCTGCTCGGCCAAGGGCAGAGCGTCCGACGCGGCGCAGGCCTGGAGGTGGCTCTGCTCGGCCGAGGGCAGAGCGTCCGACGCGGCGCAGGCCTGGAGGTGGCTCTGCTCGGCCGAGGGCAGAGCGTCCGACGCGGCGCAGGCCTGGAGGTGGCTCTTCTCGGCCGAGGGCAGAGCGTCCGACGCGGCGCAGGCCTGGAGGTGGCTCTGCTCGGCCGAGGGCAGAGCGTCCGACGTGGTGCAGGCCTGGAGGTGGCTCTTCTCGGCCGAGGGCAGAGCGTCCGACGCGGCGCAGGCCTGGAGGTGGCTCTTCTCGGCCGAGGGCAGAGCGTCCGACGCGGCGCAGGCCTGGAGGTGGCTCTGCTCGGCCTAGAGCAGGGCCGATAGGTTGTCGGACAAGTTCGCGGTGAAGACGCACAGGTGTTCACGTTGTGCTGTCTCCGCCCTCAGGTGCCGGCTTCCCGAGAAGAGGTACGAGACGACAAGACAACCATAAAATGTGAAACCTCCCCCCCGCCCTCCCCGAGGTCCCTCCGCCTGGACAGGCTGCACAGAGCCCCGCACGCGGCCAGCCACGAGGACGTCAGGAAGTAAGGAGCCGGCAGGAGCGAGCTGCGTTTCGGCTCTCCGCGTCGAGCAGCCTTTCTGTGGTTGGAAAGAAAGTCGGTGCAGCGGTTCTGAAGCAGCTGGGGCTCTCGGGGCGGCGGGACCCTGCTGGGTGCCGGCTGGGAGCCGCGGGGCTGGGGCCACGGTCTGATGGGGCGGAGGGGCGGGCAGACCAGGGCCAGGTGGGACCAGCCACGCTCCGAAACCTCATGTCTTCAGACCCTGCACGTGGAGAACATCCTTTCTGTTCTTGCTCCGTACCTGGCGTGTTTCTGGTGGTCCCCTCCCTCTGCGGCAGCCGGGGGCTCTCAGGTGCCCCGGTGCCTTTGAAGCTGGGGAGACTCCCTGTCAGGCGGCCCCCAGTGGACCCTGCTCTGCGCCAGGCGGTCGTCCAAGGGGCAGTTCCTGCACGAGTCACCCTTGCTCTCACCTCAGAGCCGGGGAGACAGGCACGCGGGGGCTGTGGGGGTGTGGAGGGTGGGGCAGGAGCGCCTTTGCGGCACGTGGCTTGGGGTCCAGCCTTCCTCAGAAGGAGACGCCCCCTCGGAGCCCCTCAGCCTCTGTCCTGAGTCCCGGGGAGCCCACGTTTCCCACGAGTGAGCGTTTTGTGAGGATGTCAGAGGATGAGACGCTCTTGCAGTGTTTGGGAGCAGATAGTAGAACTGTGGCAGATTCTGGCGAGTGGGAGCGGAGCCGCCTGTGATGTGGGCTTTTTCTGTCCTGAAGCTCCACAGGCTCGCAGGACGGCCCGGTGAGCAACCCCAGCAGCAGCAGCAGCAGCCAGGACTCCCTGCACAAGGCGCCCAAGAAGAAGGGCATCAAGTCCTCCATCGGCCGCCTGTTCGGCAAGAGGGACAAGGTGCGCCCGGGGCACCTCGGCAAGGAGGCGCCGGGACCAGGTCGGTGCCCGCTGCGCCCCCGCTGGGCTGGGGTCTGCCAGGGGTCTGTCGTGCCAGCCCGGGAGCCGCACCCTCTCCGTGCGCACAGCACGTTCCTTGGTCACCTGACAGCCCTGTGCCGTCTGGCGCCTTGGTGGCGTCAGGAGCAGCGGGTCCGGCCCCTGCAGACCCGCCCTCCTGTGCTGTGACGGCCGGGCCTGGCTGCCATGACGTTCTCTCTGTGTCCCCCACTCTGCTTCCTCGTAGCAGGCGCTTCAGAGACAGAAAACTCGTCGCCCGATGCCTTGGGACTCAGCAAACTGGGAGGACAGGCGGAGAAAAACCGCAAACTTCAGAAGAAGTAAGCTTTTTAGCTAGCGTGTGCCAGCTGACTGACGAGCTCACGGCTGTGCTGGTTTTACCTCGTGTTGACTGGTGGGATTGCTCCCTGTGCGTGTTATCTCCTGAAAGGGGAGCCGAAGCCTTTATCAGGCTGTAGTTTGGGGGACCTGGAGCATGCGTGAAACTTCAGGAGGACCCCACGTGGGCTCCCCGCCTGTCTTGGAAAACTGCCCCATGGGGGTGCCAAGGGTTCCAGGGGGTTCGGCCTCAGGTCACGGGCACCTGGGTCCCGCACACAGATCTGTACCGGCCTGATGAGCAGGGAGCCAGGGCCCCACAGAAAGCAGGCAGCCGCCCAGCTGGGGTCTCACCCCCAGTGCCTCGGGACCCTGGGCGTCACTTCTGGAGACACGGAAGTCCATGCACTAGGAACGGCGTTTTACAACCGGCACGACCGTGGCCAGTGAGGTCAGAACGGTCCGCTGGTCTCCACTGGTGGGACCTGCCCGCTGTTCACAGTGCGAGATCACACTCCCTGGTGCTGGGAGGTGAGGCCTGCTGCAGGCCCCTCCCTGGCGGAGGGGGTGGGGGGTGGAGGCGGGCACAGCGGGGGCTTGTCCTCTGAGAGCTTGTCCTCAGGGCACCAGGGCTCCGGGTGGGGTGGGATGGGAAGCGGGTATCTTACCCCTCTGCCAGGCCCCGCCCCTGGCCAGCTGGCCCCACCCCCAGAAAGGCGCAGTGTTGCTGGGTGGGGCCCAGTTTCTGATTCACATGGGAGGAGCTTTGCTTGTTTTAGTTGACAAAGTTTGGCTTTCTCTTAAAAACACTGCTTGAGCTCTTACAACGTTCGTTACAGGCTCCGGTGTAATTATCCGCAGATGAATACACAATTTATTGTTTGCAGGGACCCTGAGGTTGACTTTATGAAACGCTAGGTTTAGGAGAACAGAGCTGCCACAGGTCAAGAAGAGTCTAGTTCTAACGCTATTTAAATATGTCAGAGGCCTGGTATCTTTTAAAGTAAAACTTTAAAAATTCTGCAGAAGTAGCCCTGGCTGGTGTCAGTGGATAAGGTGCCGGCCCGTGAACCCAAAGGTCGCTGGTTCGATTCCCAGCCAGGGCACAGAACCAGGCTGCAAGCCAGGTCCCCAGCCAGGTCCGTAGCTGGAGGCAGGTACAGGGCAACCATACAGGGATGTCTCTCTCTCTCTCTGCCTCTCTCCGTTCCCCTCTCTCTGGAAATAATAAATAAAATCTCAAGTAAATAAAAATAAAAAGTTCTGTAGAACTTACGACAGGAAAGTGACTGACTGAAAATGACCTGGGAATTTAAAAATGACTCAGGGTGTCCCGGCACATGGGGTCAATGAACCAATTCCCCCTCAGTCCCGCCTTTGCTCCTAGGCTTTTCACGTGAAAAAGAGAAGTGTCTCCTAGAAAGCCTGTGAGTACCCGCTGCACCGAGGAAAATAGCTCTGTGGGGCTAGTTACCCTACGTCACGCGGCTTCAGCGGAGCTGCCGGGACCTGGGGTCCGCATGCTGCTGGCGTGCGTAGCATGTTGTGAGCTCGGGACAGTGCCCGGGGGAGGGCTGCTGTTTTCCTCCAGGAGAGACAGGAGTCCTAGTATCGTGGTTTGGGAGAAACTAGCAGATTTTTTTTTTTTTTAATTTTTACTGCACTTACTGGGGTAACATTGGTTACCGAAACTGTACAGGTAATTGTGCGATCGGTCATCTGTATGTTGCATGTTTGCCACCCCGAGTTGTGTCTCTTTCGTAGACAGAATGGTCTAAAGCTGTGAATATGGTGACTTAGGGCCTGGGGAGTTCAAAGTCGGGCCTGCGGGGCCTCCTTGCCTGCAGCCGGCGTCCGGGGCATCCCGGGCTCCACCTGGCCTGTGTGTGCAGGTGGGTGGGGTTGCTGGGGTGCACATTTTTCGAAAGCACAGGACGACTGTCATAATTTCTCAAACCCCCAGTTAGGTAAAGAAACAGTCCAAATCCGGGCCCGTCACTGTCGCTACATGAGCCCATTAGTGCCAACAACCTGTGTTGCCCTTTGAGCTGTGAAGCTGAGCCCACGCTGGGGAGGCTTGACCAGGGGCCCCCTGCCCGACTAGGCCGCTCCCCTGCCGCCCCCGCGGAGCGTGGGTGCTCTCCCTGAGGAGCCGGCCCCGCGGCACGTGAGGTGCACAGCCCTCCGTGAGGGACGGGTGGGAGTGAAGGGAGGGGCCGGGGGAAGGTTCGGACAGGTCCCCCTGTCAGCGGGACCGCAGGGGGACGGCAGGGGCTCTGACTGGCCGTGTCCTCTCGTTGCAGGCACGAGCTGCTGGAGGAAGCCCGGCGCCAGGGCTTGCCCTTCGCGCAGTGGGACGGGCCGACTGTTGTCGTCTGGCTGGAGGTACCCTTCTTCCTTGGGGCAGGGCGGGGGTCCTGCCTGCCCGGAGCCTAACCAGCCCTGCCTCTGTCCCCAGCTGTGGGTGGGGATGCCCGCCTGGTACGTGGCTGCCTGCCGGGCCAACGTGAAGAGCGGAGCCATCATGTCCGCCCTGTCGGACACGGAGATCCAGCGGGAGATCGGCATCAGCAACCCGCTGCACCGGCTGAAGCTGCGGCTGGCCATCCAGGAGATCATGTCGCTGACCAGCCCGTCGGCGCCGCCCACCTCCCGCACGGTGCGTGCCGGGCGCGGGAGGGAAGCCCCCCCATCGCTGTTGCTGCTCCTGTTCCTTCAGCGCAGCCCGTCCTCCCGGTTAAGATGACAGCGCTCAGCAATGTGGCCGCCCCAGCGTGGGGCAGCGGGGTGGGTGAAGGTCCGCGACTCCATGCTTTCACAGCAGCACGCCGGGCTCCCTGGCCTTGTCGCTCAGCAGTGGGGGCTTCGAAAATGTAGAAAAGCAACCTCAGTAGGAATAATGAAAAGCGAAGGAGAAAAGCTTAGATCCCGGTTGCACTACAGCTGGTGTCTCTTTGCTGACTGGTGCGGCCTGACTGGTGGGGGCTGGGCAGGTGTGGGGGCCGTGCGGGTCCTTAGCCAGGTCCGCCTGGTGGCACAGGCGGGAAGCTGGCTGAGCGAGTGTGTGAGCCGCGCCTGGGACGCAAGTGCAGGCCCCTTCCGCTGGGTGCCGGCCGTCCCTCTGCGCTGTGTCCGCTCCCGACAGAAACGCAGCCACGAGCCCCAGGGCCTCCCGGCGGCCTAGGAGCTGCCGAGGGTGGGTGCGTGCGCTCCGAGACCTGCCCCGTCGTGGCTCAGGGCTGTCGCGTCTGTTCTGCCCGTCGCTTAGACAGACAGCAGACCCGTGTTCTCGTCTGCTGCGTGGGCGGCTCCCCTGGGGGCGGCTGTGCCGGGTCTCCCCTGGGCCTGTCCCGCGTGTTGGTGGGCTGGGGTGGGTGGTGGTCCCGACGCTGTTCTCAGTGTCTTGAAGAAGAGGGACACAGAGCAGCCTCCCCCAGGGGCCCCTGCCCACCGTGAGGCCCGGAGCATGGCCGGCCCCCTCCCTCTTCAGCCCCGAGGGCAGCTGCCCAGGCCCAGAGGCCCCTCCCAGTGGGGCGCCTGCCGAGTCTTCCCCCCGCCACTCAAGCTCAGCTTTGGTTCCGGGGCCCGGGGGCCTCCGCTGGCGAAGGCTGTAGGAAGTGTATCGAGTGGATAAGCCTCAGTCCTCGGAAGTGGAGAGTGAGTCCTCTCCGCGCAGTTCTCGTGCTCGGGGGGGTCGCGCGGGGAGGACTGAGAGGCCGCAGGCTCCTCTCCCGCTGCTGGCGACATCGTCGTCACACGTAAGGGGGGCCGCGCGTTGAGGGGCCCAGCTGCTGCTGACGTGCCATCTCTGCCTGGGCCCCGGAAGTGAAGGTGGCCCCCGAGCTCCTTTCACTGCCCAAGGCTCACGTGTCTGCTACCTTTCTTCCTTGTCACTGCTTCCCTCGCCCTGGATGTGCTTGGCCACGGGGCCCCCAGACCACGGGGAATGTCTGGCTAACGCATGACGAGATGGAGACGCTCGCAGCCTCGCCGCAAACGGTCAGTCCCGCCAGCCCGCAGCCTGCGGGGGCGCCGCCCAGCGGGTGCCCGAGGTGGCGGTTCCCACAGATTGCGCTGGAAAAGCATGTCCCTCGTGGTTGACCGTGTGCAGTAGCCTTCGTGTCGTGCCCTCCTGTGGACTTGTTCCTGGAGCTGCAGTTGGTAGACGGGCTCTGCTTGGAGTAGATTGAATTCTTTCCGCCTGAGGAGCGGCCCCGGCGCAGCCCCGCGGAGTCCTCCTGCCGTGCTGGCCGCGGTGTCGCTTCTGCATGCGAGCGGGGCGGGGCCGCGCATGAGCGCATGATGCTTGCGGGCGCCGGTGCTTGTCCTTGTCCCCACTCACCCCCGCACTAACGTTGTCTTCTTTTGTACCCCCACCACGTACCCCAGGAGGAGGAGGAGGGAAGCTGGGCTCAGGTTGGAGACTCTCTATAATCTCTTCCTCACTGTGTGCAGCCACAGAAAGTTGGAGTGGGACCACTTGTAATTTGCTTTCCTTGACGTTTCTAACACCTTCCCTGACTCGCATGTTGTCAGAGGTGAAAGCATCGTAGCCAAGCGCAGGGTCCGGGAGGGCAGCGCGCGCGTCTCATGGACAACTTTGACGTGTCTGCGCACTCCGCACGGGGCCGGTCACGGGGCCGGGCCCTCGAGTCGCAGGGTCTGCACGTGCTCCGAAGCCCCGGCCGAGACGTGTCCAGCACGGGCCCTGCTGCGTCGGGCCGATGTTCCGTAAGCGTGGCCTCCGGTGTGGGAGCGCGGGGCGCCGCTCCTCCCGGAACCCCAGAAAGGGGCCCGCGCTTTGTCTCCGCTGCTGGACGGCCTGCCCCACAGGGGCCGCCCACTGAGCCCCCAGCGTCGCGTGGTCGGGCTGCCCGTTTCAGCGGCACAGCGGCGGCTGCGAGCTGCAGAGCAGCATGTTTTCCTGGGGCTCCAGGCTAACCGCGCATCTGAAGAGTGAGGGTTCTCCCGGTTATAAGGTGGTGGTGGAAACACGGCTCCCCCCTCTGCGTTCTTCCGTAAAGCCAGCTTTCACCAAGAGACAGGAGACGTGATTCTTGGGGGCCCCCACCCCCCACCTCGTTTATGTGCCGCTGGCCCAGATTAACGTCCCGTCAGTGATTCATCCCAGCCGGGTCTCTCCTTCCAGGGCCAGTAATGACCATTAGCGAATGAGGAAGGGGACACTTCCTAATTACTGAAGTGTCTGTGCATTTTACACTAAGAAGCAGAGCTTGGTCTCCCTTTAACACGAAATTCCGCATGTCAGAGGCACAAAGTGTAAAGTAAATAAACTGAATGTTTGCTCCCTGCCGCAGGAACCCGAGGGAGAGTGTGCCGTGCCGGGGGCCCCGGGGCTGGCCGACGTGCAGGCTAGGGCGTGAGCAGGGCCGCTCGCCTTCTGGAGGAGAGCCGGGTGAAGCGGCCCTGTTGCCCGTGACACTGCTGGGTGCGGCCCCCCTGCCCCATGCTGCCCTGAGCGGCCAGCTCTGGAGCCAGGCCCTGGAGGAGAGCCCCTCAGGGTGGTCAGAGCTGGGGACGCCTCTGTCAGCAGGTGGCCTCCTGCAGTGTCCACAAGACCACTGTTTGCTGGAAGTGCATCCGTGGACTGCACAGCTGCGGCCCCTGCCAGTGTCCCCCGTTGACAGAGCACACTGGGTCTGCGATCACTTATGTGGCGGGAGGCGTGGGCCCTGTGCCACTGCTGTCTCTTGTCACCATGGTCTCTGACCTGTGCTGTCCAGAAGCCCACAGGAGGCCCTGCAGCCTGGTCCCCTGGGGGTGGGCCTGGCCGTCCAGGTGCACCTGTGACAGACCACGGAGGAGTGTGCGTGGAGGGAGCGGGAACACACGTGCGTGAGGCTCAGCTTCAGTAGGGTTTTCCGCCTGGAAATGTCTGTATTGTGTGTCCACTTAGGAAACTGGAACCAGATGTTCCCTCTCTGAGTGTCAGACAGGAGCGGGGCTCAAAAGGCTGCGAACCCCGGGACAGTGTCCGGACGGGGCTGGAGGTATTCCTGCCGTGGCTGCGTTTCCTCGGTTGGAGCTCGCGCGTTCCCGTCGCAGCGGGAGGCAGGCCGGGCAGCTCGGCTGGCCGAGGGGCCGTGTTCCAGGTGGTGGCGGAGCTCCGTCCCCGCAGGGGCCGTGTGCAGGGTGCCCGGCTCCGCCGCAGGCCCGCCCCGTGGCTGACGTGGCCTCACTGGCGGAGCCTGCCTGTGGCCTGTTAGGCCGATCCCGGAGTTGTTGGTGGGTTTTGGTGACATTGTGTGTGCAGTTTCTAACACTCGGTTTCTGGCACCGGGCAGCGTAGTTCACTTGCGGGCACTGACCCAGCGTCCCGCAGCCGGTCCCTGACTCCTTTCTGTGTTGTCGCCGGCTCACCCCCGCACCACGGTCTGTCTGCCCGGCCCACTGCAGCGGCGAGGGGCTCCCGGCCACGCTGACCGCTGACCCCTCCCCCGCTCCCGCTCCCGGAGGAACAAGGGACGTTTGGGCTTTAGCCGCGAGCACGGTGGCTGCGGCCTCTCGGGAGGTGAGACGTGGTGAAGGTGCCTTTGGTGACCACGCCGCCCCAAATGCTGGTCTGACACGAAGCACCTGGGAGAAACTCCCTGGTCACATGGGCTCTTGTGCACCTGCTCGAGCTGCTTGTGTTTGTGCCTGGGGGACACGCCCTGCGGCTGGCGGGTGCCACGTGGGTCCATCTGGCTTTGATTCCAGGACGCTGCTGGCCTTGTGGAGGGAGGTGCCCCTGCGCCCCGCACTTGGGAGACTTCGGGTGGAATTGCTGTTGTGTCACCCATGTTTAGCCAGAGCCCATCGGGCAGAGATGGTGCCCGTGAGAAGGTTTGTCACTCACACTGGTCGTCAGGGGCCTGCCGAGTGGCGTTCGCAGGCGGCCTTTCAGGAAATCGGCTGCTTCATCCGAGTTGCTTCCAGTTCTCAGTCCTCCCGCTGTCCTTTCCGTGGCTGTCGGGTCCACGCCTGGGTCCCTTTCTTACTCGTTTAATTGAGTTTAGGTGGAGAGAGAGGGAACCATTGGTCTGGTGTTCCAGTCACTGTGCACCCGTGGCTGGTGCTTGGCTGCATCCTGACGGGGTGGAGCCCGCAGCCTCGGCGCCCATCCAGGGCCCCTTCGTTCTTCATGTAGGAAACACACCTTTTCCGTTTCCTGGGTTACCCCGGTGAAGGATCAGACAGTTTCATTGATGGTGACGAAGGACCAGGTTTCAGTTTCATTCTCAGTTATTTTCCGGTGTCTGTCTCATTGGATTCTACTTTTATTTTCTTCCTCCTGCTTACCATAGATTTCTTTTATGCTTTTTCGAGTTTCTTAAGGTGGAGTCTTAGGTTACTGACTGGTGATCTTCATTTACCGTAAGCATCTGATGCCGTGATTTCCCTCAAGGACTGTGTCAGCTGCGCCCCTCAGCTTGTGACTGTGCTGCGCCTCCACTTGTTCAACTCAGTGGATTTTCCCCTTTCCCTTAGGGTTTCTTCTCTAACCGTTGATACGTTTCATTGTTGATTTCTAACTTAGTCCTTTTGAGGCCAGAGAGCATAGTTTACCTGATTTCGCTGTGTAGAGAGACTCGTGTGTTTTGGGAAGAGCCCCGTGCGCACTTGAAGTTGTGGGTGCCCTGTGACGTGTGCGTCCGGCCAGGTGGCAGTGCCGCGGGCGCCCGCGTCCTTCCCGATGGGCGGGGGGCTTCCTCCTTCCGTTAGAGCTGAGGGGAGCGCGGGCTGGTCCTCCTGCTGGGCCAGGCGTCTGCCCCTCCAACTCGCTGAAATGAACGGATAATGAGTTTTATTAAGGGAATTTGGGAAATAAAGCCACCTGGAGGGTCTGTTTACTGCGTGGAGTTGGACTGATCCTTCAAACTTGTTCATGAGCCGTGTTGTGCTCTGTACGTTACTGCCCTCAGACGCTGCCCCGGGGAGCTAACGCCTAGTCGCCTACCGTGCTTCAGCAGATCAGCGTACGAGCACAAGCGAACCGTAGACCTTTAATAGTGTAACTCTTTCTGTGTAAGGTTTCACTAACGAATTCAAGAGGTAGCTAGTAGGAGAGGAGGTGTTGTGAGGATTTGGCGCACGGTGTCCTTCGGGACCGAACGCCCAGGGCGGCGCCGCCCCTGCGGCCTGTCCCCGCGTGCCTGAGCTGACCGCCTGCCATTGTTGAACGCAGACGCTGGCCTACGGGGACATGAACCACGAGTGGATCGGGAACGAGTGGCTGCCCAGCCTGGGGCTGCCGCAGTACCGCAGCTACTTCATGGAGTGCCTGGTGGACGCGCGCATGCTGGACCACCTGACCAAGAAGGACCTGCGCGGGCAGCTCAAGATGGTCGACAGCTTCCACCGGTGGGTGCGGGCGCCCTCGCCGCCGCCGCCGGGCAGCTCCCACTCTGGTCGTCTTTTCCTAATTAAACGTTTTTCTTGCAATCCATAGAAACAGCTTCCAGTGTGGGATTATGTGCCTGCGAAGGTTGAACTACGACCGAAAAGAACTGGAAAGGAAAAGAGAAGAAAGCCAGAATGAACTAAAAGGCTAGTACGCGATGTCTCACCGATCAGCGTCTCTGCTCTCCCAGAGGAGCGGGGTCCTCCGCCACTTCCTGTCGGACACGCACAGGGAAGGCGCGAAGAGGAGGAGCCGCAGGGGCGCTTCTCAAGCTCGCGCGGTGGCTGGAGAGCCCGCGGGGTCTCTGACGTAGGCTCGAGGGTGCCTCTTCCCGGCGGCTGCGGGGCGCACGCACCTGTCCTCGGAGGAGTCGTCAGGGCAGTGGGGCAGGGGGGCCGGAGCCCAGAGCAGAGGCAGAGCCATTCCCGGGGGGAGGCCAGGGCACCCCTCTGTGCGGTTAGTTGGTTTCTCCACCACGGCCCTGTAAGGGCTGCTACCGCTCGGCTCTTCCCAAGGGGCAAACAGGAGAACGTGTGTTTGGGGAGAGGGCCTCAAAGGGGGCGACCTTCATGCTGGGGGCCACGTGAACCGGAGGACAGCCGTGGGCTGGCGCTGACACTGCGCGTGTCCTTTACCCGGAAGAGGCCTTCAAAAATTAAATGGGTGAATCTGTCTCCTTTGTTTCCTGCCCATTTTAAATAATTTTACAGCTGAAAAAAACTGTCTTTGTAAGTAGTTGGTGATCATCTCTATGTATTTAAAGGTATCTTTGGAGTGAGCTTCATAACTAATTATTTCACATAATACAGGGTCTTCCCCCCAAACTTGTAATGTGCTGCAGAGCACCTTTAAGTGTCCCTGTGTTTAAAATGAGACAAGAAGAAAGGCTCCGGGGTCCCAGATGGGAGGTTTGCGCCCTGGTGAGCGTGGCTGCGAGTTGGTGCCGCCCCGGAGGTGCTGGAGAAAGACTCCCAGTGGCCTGTGTGTGCGGCGTGGGGGGCGCCAGGCTCAGTCCAGTCCTGTCTGTCCTGCAGGTTTCTGGTCCCTTGAGCCGCATCACTTTGCGTTCTCTAGAGTCGGTCGTACTCACAGCTGCCCGGGTGCCCTGAGGCCTGGGTGCGGGGGGACGGCTCCTGGGCCTGGGGGGGCTGCAGCCGTGCCCGCAGTGTGTCCCGCAGTGTGTCCCGCACTCGTGGCGCTCGGGCGTGGCCAGGATCTGAAGGGCCCAGGACCTCGCAGGAGCCCTTGTCCTGAGCCCAGGGGCCCCCGGGGGTCACTGGTGTCATGGTCTCTGTCCCCCGCAGACGTGCTGGTGTGGAGCAACGACCGTGTGGTTCGCTGGGTGCTGTCCATTGGGCTGAAGGAGTACGCCAGCAACCTCCTGGAGAGCGGGGTGCACGGCGCGCTGCTGGCGCTGGACGAGACCTTCGACTTCGGCGTGCTGGCGCTGCTGCTGCAGATCCCCACGCAGAACACCCAGGTGCCAGCCCCGCCCCGCGGGCCAGTCCCTCCTGGGGCCTTTGCAGCTGGCGTGGACGCTGGCGTCATCCCTTCCCGCCCCCCATGCCACGGCTCAGCCAGCCAGGCCTGGTCCTCCCTTCCCCGCCTCTGCTGCTGGCACCGGCGCCTCGCGATAGGCCGAGCCGTGGGGCGCGTTCCTCCAGTCCCCACGTGCCCCGCTTCTCCCCAGGAAGGAGGGCCGCTCCGGGGCGTGTCAGGAGGTCCTAGGGCTTGTTTCTGTGCGGAGCTGCCCTCACGCTTTCTGCCTCGTGGGCTGCGTTCAGCATTGTGTGGCTGGAGATGGCGTGTCCTGTGCTTACGCACCACCGCGGCCCAGCCTGCGCAGCGCACTGCGGGTGCAGCTCCAAGGGGCCGTGGCGCCCCGCCCCGCCCCGGAAGGCCAGCCACGGACTCACGTTGAAGCCCTGGCTCGGAGCCCTCGGAGCCTTTTAAAAGCTTCCTCAGAGTCCCGGTGGAAAGTCAGCCGTGACAGCTGTCATCCTCAGATGAGGTTGACACTCGGGGTGTTTCCTTACGTTTCAGGCTCGGGCTGTGTTGGAGAGAGAGTTCAACAAGCTTCTGGTCACAGCGACAGACAGGCGGTTCAGCGAGGTAAGTGTCACCTCCTCCGTGGCCCTGCAACACGCCGGCAGCCGGCAGCCGCCCTCCGGCGGGGGCGCGTGTTCCCCAGGCAGGGCGAGCTTCGCTCATACGTTTCACCCGCAAGGGAGGTGTGAGGCTCTCCAGCAAGAGAGGTTACTTCTGCTCTCCCTCTTTAACTTTGGATGCTCCTGAAAAACGGTTCCTGTGAAACGTGGGCTGTGGCCTCAGGACGTGTGTGTCCTCGCTGGCGTGCGAGGACAGCTCACCGCCTGTCCCGTGACCGGAGCCCTGGGAGAGTATTTCAGGCGTACACTTGAAAATACAGAACGTTCGTTTCTTCTTGAACAAAACCCTGACTTCCTCATTCTTGCACCTTCTCTATTATCCTCTTCATTGGGTCCTAAGAAAACTTGAGTTTGGTGCACTTGCTGGTTCAGTCCCAGCATAAGACAGCTGTTTGCAGCTTGACTGCTGCATTTCAGACATAAAATCCTTCACAGGCCGAAGGTGGGTTTTGCAAGACAAGAAGTGAAACGGGGTGACGGGGAGGAGGCACGTGCGCCCCTGGGGCCAGGCGCTCCAATCCCTGCCTGGCGAGCGCTGCCGGGAGCACACACTGCGGCTCCGGGTCAGCCCTGCGGGGTCAGGACGCCGCGGGGCCTCGAACTGGGCTTACAGACGGGTGGCCGAGGGTGGGGCCAGGAGCTCAGCCGTCACGGTCCTCTTCGTCCTTCACTGGACAGTCATTTGGTTTCTGTCCTTTAATCGCCAGGACGATGATAAAAGCTTCAGGAGAGCCCCTTCCTGGAGGAAAAAGTTTAGACCGAAGGACGTCCGCGGCCTTGTGGCCGGCTCCGCGGAGGCGCTGCCCGCCAACTTCCGGGTCCCCTCCTCCCTGTCCTCGCCCTCCATGCAGCCAAAGAAGATGCAGCTGGACG
This sequence comes from Noctilio leporinus, assembly GCA_004026585.1. NCBI lineage: Eukaryota > Metazoa > Chordata > Mammalia > Chiroptera > Noctilionidae > Noctilio > Noctilio leporinus. Next base: position 76,050 of record PVIW01001236.1, read on the forward strand.
GTACGTGGCCCCAGAGCCGCTGCTGCTGGCGTGTGGGGAGTGATGGCGGATGGCCGTGTAACACGTTACGGGGCGCCTGCGGCCTGTCGCATGCTGGGCTCGATGTTTTCAAACTAACCCCAATGTCCATGTAAAAAGCTTAACCATAGTGGGGCCTCAAGTCCTTGTCTGGGGGCGGGGTTAGCAGCGGCACCGCGTCCTCAGCGCCTGTGGCGGGCAGCCCAGGGGTCACGGTTGGCCATGGCCGCCCACCCCTCTCCTCACGGTGCTGGCTGCGCCCACGCACACAGCAGAGTGCACCCCCTGGGAGCCCTGCCCCAGCTGTGCGTCCTCTGTGTCACCCGTGCCGCTGGCGTGAAGCACGGAGGCGAGCCCGGGCCTTTGTCAGGGGCGGCAGTCGTGCTGCTGACGACCCCAGCCAGCCCCCCAGCCAGCCCCCCAGCCGTGGTCGGCGTCAGGCCTGTACCTCAGGGACATCACTGTGATGGGCTGGCCACAGTGTTCCCGCAGCCTCACGGCTCTGGCCAGCCTTGCTTGACGCGGATGGGGTCCAGCCCTGCCATGTTGGGGGGCCGGCCTCGAGCACTGCACCCCAATGTCCCCACCTGGGACGTGGCCCTGGCCACAAGGCCCCCCTCCTCGGCCTGGCGTGCTGGTTAAGTGACCTGTGCTGCTCCTGGAGCGTGGCCTATCCCAGACACTGTGGCCTCAACATTCCTGTCACCGGGTGTGGGCTACGGGGACGTGAATCATTTTCGTGCTCATAGCCCTTCCTGGAGGGGTCAGGAGGCGGGCCTCACCTGCCTGGGGGCCAGGAGGACAGCGGTTTCTCTGAAAGCAGTGCTGCTCTGCGGAGCAGCGGCGTTTTTAAAAAGGAGCATTTCCCTTTTAAGGAGCATGCAGGTAGTATTTATAATTTGTATCTTAGTTGTCTCTTACTGAATAGTTTGAGCACTTATTTTCTTCATAGATTCATTTCCATTTTCCTTGTTACAACTCATATTTTTCTGTTCATTATTGACAGCAATGTTGAGATTAGAGTTTAGATCAATTTATTTTATCGTATTTTAATTTACTGTTTTTTCCTTTTTAAAAAAAATATTATTTTTCAATTACAGTTGATTTGCAATATTAGTTTTAGAAATACATTTATATATATAACTTAAGAAGTGATCACTCGAATAAGTCTAGTACCCATCTGATTTAATTTACTTTTTAAAGACTTCATTATTTTTAGAGAAAGAGGGAAAGGGAGAGAGGCAAAGAGACGTCAGTGTATGGTTGTTTTCCATGTGCCTCCAGCTACGGACCTGGCTGGAGACCTGGCTATGTGCCCTGGCTGGTAATCGAACCTGCGACCTTTGGGTTCGCAGGCCGGTGCCTTATCCTCTGAGCCACCAGTCAGAGCGAGTTTAGGTCAATTTAAAATGTTCTAGAGCCCTGGCCAGCATGGTTCAGTGGATTGGAGTGTCCTGTAGTCAGAAGGTTACAGGTTCAGTTCCTGGTCGTGGCACATACCTGGGTCAGGGGGTTCATGTCCCATTTGGGCTTGGAGCCAGCAAATCGATGCTCTGGTTCAAGGATATCTCTTCCCCGTCCTTTCCTCCTTTCTCTCTAAAAGCAATGAAAACAACATCCTTGAGTGAAGATAAACACGTGTGTTCTAGGAAAAGTGTAGGGTGTGTTACGGGGGTTCATCTCCCGCCTTGCTCCCCTGGTCACTGCAGTGTAGACCTGGAAGGCTCACTGTGGACGCTTTTGAAGGAGAGGGGTGTAGCTGCCACAGGCCTCCTGGCCCTGAGAACCGGCAGCATTTGCGCAGCCCGCCCGTCCCTGCTGCAGTACCAGCCACCTGAACGTCCCTTCTGGACCCGCAGCAAAATGCCGGGCAGGGCGCAAACCAGAAGCGCACCTGCCGCGCGCCCTCTCGGCCTGACCTGCGGGAGTGGTGGGGCTTGCCTGTGGGGCCGGTCCCTGCGTTTCCCAGCTGGTGTCGGTGGTGCGTGCTGCTTCCCGCAGATGCTGGCAGGGGCCTCGGTGCCCCCAGCGGCGCCCTTGTCCTCCAGCCACCCCTGGAGCCACACCTCTGGGCCCTTCCCACTGCCTGTGGGCCTCCCCAGGGAGAGCAGTGAGGAGGGGGCGCTGGTAGGGTCCCTGCTGGCTGCAGGCCCGCTGTGTGTGTGACTCCTGGCCTCACTCACACCTCTCCTCGGCCTTCGCCCACCGGCTTTACAGAGATGGTGCTGGAGGCCTTGCGCCTGTCTGGCTGGTCTGTCCTTGGGGTAGTTTCAGGAGATGCCAGGGCACCGTGAAGAGGCATTGTCACGTCCGTGGATGGACCTGGTGGAATGTGTCTGTCGTTGGACACCCAGGAATGAACTTGCAGTGGCTCCCAGGGCTGCATGGGGGACGCAGAGCCACTGAGGGGTCCGTGCTCGGTGACCGCAGGCTCGCTGTCCCTGGCTTGAGCAGCCCAGTTCGGAGAGCGGTGCGGGTGCGCGCAGGTCCGTGCTCGTGTGGTGGTCGCACTAACTGCACGCTGTGTTTGCATGCCCCCCGCGGGTGTCGCGCAGGCAGTGTGTCGGGAGCGCAGAGGCTGGACTCGGCGACAGTCAGGACCTACTCCTGCTGAGGCCGGTGCAGGTGAGTAGGTGCAGACCACGCCTGGCTCCCAGCCTCGGTGAACTGAGGAACCTAAAGCCCCGGCACCTGGCCTCTGACGCCCGCTAAGGTGATTTGGCACCAGGCACTTACAGTTGACCCAAGTGCGGTTAGCGCCCTCGTTTTTGAAAGAGACGGAGTGTACGTCTACTCTGTCCCTAACCTGGAGTGCCCGCTCCCCTCTCTGTCCCTTGATGTCCTTGGGGTGGGGCAGTGAGCACACGCCACAGACAGAACCAGGAGCTCAGCTTTCAGCTGCCATCTGTCACGTGGGGCCCCGGCTCCTGGTCCCTTGGCACTTGGACCTGGGGGTGGGTGCCAGGCTGGGCCCCAGGTCTCCGTGCTGCTGGCTTTTCGTGGGTGCACGTTCTCCTGTGAGGCGAGCAGCAAACCTGCTGCCGTCACCAGAGTCATCAACTGAGGGGCCCTAGGGGGGTTGGGCCAAGCCCAGCAGCCCCTCCCCACAACCAGCCACCCCGACGGCTGCCGGAGGGGCTGCTGGGCTGCCCTGCTCTGCGCTGTCATCCTCAGCCAGAATACTTGATTGGATTTGTCACCTTTTTTAAATTGGCAGCTTTTAGACGTAAGCCAAAATGAAACCAGTCAAGGAATTCTGTCACTGGCCGCGCCCTGGATGCCGTGTGGGGAAGCTGGGGCCACTGAGCAGGGCACCTGGGACAGGGCCGCGGGGCAGGACTCACGCGGCCTCCTCGCCTCTCTTGCAGTTTACCCGCACTACCTGTACAGGTGAGGCCGCGCCTGGGCTCGGGGACGCCGTCAGCTCCACGGACCTGCCGCCCGCTCCTGCTGTTACATGGACCCTGAGATATTTTATTACAGAGTTTTTAACTAGTGAAAATTCACGACTACCGGAAAGAAAATATTTTAGAACTTAATGTTTCTTATATTTATGTAAACTTACGCCTTCATTTATATAGTTACTTACTTTTTCATGTATATCCAGGCTATAAATATCCTTTCAAGTCAATTCATGTTCTTATGTCTAATTTTAGTCTTTCAAACGAATGTACTGTAATGCTTGTATGTATAAATCCCATGAACAAATAGAGGGCTTTTGTAAATTATGCATTTATTGTAATTATCATTGTTTAAATTTGTAATAATAAACCGCAGCAGAGCAGCGGGTCTCACTGCGTCTGTCACGTCCGCCCGACGGAGCGCGGTCCTCTGCGGCCACAGCCCGGCCCTGCAGCCGCCGTTCCGCGTAGGCCACCCGGCCTCCAGCAGCTCCCGGTGTGTGCTGATGGCTGACTGACCTTGCTCTACTGTTTTCTAGCAAGAAACACTTCATTCTGCAGCAACAGCACCTCAGGCGTGAGATCCGCTGCTGACGACGTTTGGACCGGGACAGGACCACCGCAAGGGCAGCGTGGCCGCCTCGGGGACGCGCTGCATGTGGGCGGCCCTGCACAGCAGAGCACTGCCTTCCGGGCGCTCCCAGCTGGGTGGGAGCAAGTAGGCGGGGGCCGGGCCTCGCCCGCCGGGGACCCCGCGTGAGGACCAATCCCGAAGGACGCACGCTCAGTGCAGAAGCCTCAGGGCACAGAGGACCCCCGGGACCCTGAGGATACTCACGGCCTTACTTTCCTGACTCAGATCACCCTTTTACGTGTGTTTGCAAACACGTGAAAGGATGGACTTCGTTATGTGTTTTAGATTTTGTGATGCAGCCACTTCGGATAGACCGAGTGGCCGGTGGAGAGCTGAGCAGCCGGCGCCGATGGTGGGCAGACCTGGGCCCGCCAGCCTGCGCAGACGCAGCAGACGGGGACGTGCGTCTTCACGCGTGCTGCCCACTTTGGGGGCTCGTGCAACTCACTGTCGCCTCTGTTTTTCTATCCGTCTTTTCCGAGCTTCCTGATTATGTAACAAAGTGTGTACAGTCTACTTTTGAACTCTTTTTATCACAGTGTTATTTATTGCTCTCTTCCAATAAAGTGCTGGCGAATTTCCCACTGTCCGTCAACGGCGGGAACCAGCGGTCCCTGCGCCGGGAGCGGCCCACGTTGCCCAGGCTGGCTGTCCGCTCCGGCCGCGCCAGCTCATGGAGGCTGTGTCCCGGGAGGAAGCCCCTGTGGAAGCCAGTTGATAAGATAAGAAAGCTGGGGGCGGGGTGGGGGGTGGGGGGAGGGCCAGGTGTCATCCACAGGAAGGCCAGGTGTTCCCTGCCTCCGGTTCTGGAGTCGCAGGCACCGTCCCCTCAGCCCTAGCAGGAGCCAGGCCCGGACCGACCGGAAGTGCCCACGACCCCCTGGCAGATGGGCCTGCCAAGGGGGCCCCGGTGGGGCTGAGCCCAGGAGCCGGGAGAGGCCGCTTCCTTGGGCTGCCCATCCCCCCTACCCCCCACATGCTCCCAGAGAGGCGCCTGAGCTGGGTCCTTCCCTGTGCGTGGCCCCTGGAAACCAGGCTGCCCGCTGCCCTGATAATGCAGCCAGCGCAGCGTGGCATCGGGGGGAGTCCACCCTGTGGCCCACCCCACGGCAGGCTGAAGGTGGCTCCAGGTGGAACACTGGGTGCTGGGGGTGGGGTGGGGCTGCCGGGGCTGCTGACCCCCGGGCCTACTGGATAGGGTGTCCCTGCCTTCCCAGGTCTTCAGGTCTGGGGTCACACAAAGCTGGTGGCTGACATTCCCCTCCCTAGGGCCGAGTTGGGTGGGCCCTGCTCCTCTCTCATCTGCCCTCTGGGGCTGCAGGACTCCTCCTGCGTGACTGGAGTTTTGCCAGGGACCCCCGACCCACAGGGTGAAATGAACCTTCCCGGGCAGCTTGTGCTAGGGCGGAGGAGGCTGGCCAGCGTCTGATTGAGAGGGGCCACGATGGCCCACCTCCAAAGGAATTTTTATTGATCTCATGAGGTCGGGGACGCACTACGCGCTGCAAGTCATCACCACTGGAGAATATTCAAAAGAAAGGGAGTTAACTTTAGATAACAGAAGGAATGCAGCAATCCACCCCAGGCTGTGGTCTGTTAGACAGGTGACGCCAAGAGCTCCAGGTGGCCCGGGGAATGTCAGGGAGGGTGAGGGTTCAACATCTGCTGCGGGTGCGATACAGGAGGAAGTATAGGTCACCGGGCAGGCTTCAAAGGACCCGAGGAGTATTTTCAGGGCCAGATTCCTACCTGGGGCCGCACTGGAGCACTGGGGCCTGTGGACACCCAGCTTTGTCCGGTCTTACAGGCTTGGCCTGGCCTGCGTGGGACTCCGTGCCCTGACACTTGCCCAGGGGCGCCCCGACAGGGTTTGACACGTGCTGGCGCGTTGCTGTTGGGGCGCAGCCCTTGGGGAACAGCGTGCTTTTCTCTCCCACGTGTGTGCGTGCCCGGCTCGTGATTCAGTAGTGGGACCACCCTTCTTCAGGCATCTGGTTCTCGGGGTTCAGGCAGGTGTGAGAATGAAAGCCGTGCTTCCTGGCCTCGCCATAGGACGTTTGGTTTTTTCTGACCGGAGCCGGGCCAGCCTTAGGTGTCCCGCAGCCCCCAGAAACAGACATGTCACCATTGCATCGTTAACATGCCATGCAGGTACTTCCTGAAAACTGGACCGTGTGGTTCTGCTGCCACCTTTGTTTTATTTTGCTTCTATTTCTTAGATGCTACTTATTTTCAGAGAGAGGGAAAAGGAGGGAGAGAGGGAGAGAAATATCAGTTGACTGTCTCTTGCACGCCCCCAACTGGGGACCTGGCCTGCACCCCAGGCCTGTGCCCGGACTGGGAATCCAACCGGCGACCCTTTGGTCCGCAGGCCGGCGCTCAGTCCACTGAGCCAGCCCAGCGAGGGCCACCGTCCAGAGATGGTGGGATGTTCCTGCCTTTGCTAGTCTTCCCTCTCAGGTGTGCTCGTCTCAGGAGCCATCCAGGGCCTGCCGGGAGGGGGAGGGGACGAGCCATCTACGTTCGGTCCAGCTGCGGTCATGCTGGTCACGCTCCTCACCTTCCTGCAGTTAAAAACCTTTCCCGGGCTCTCCAGCCTCACGGTGGCTGCTCCAGGCTCTGGTCTCCAGTTTCTCACCTTCCCTGGAAGGGAATCGTTGGGTTGGGGTTTTGTTCTTGCCTTTGCTACCTCATCCCAGGCTGGGCCGGGGCCGTGTTCCCTGTGTCCTTGGGCAGCTGGGAGGGCGGACGTCCCCCTTCGGCTTCCGCTGCTGTTCCAGCTGCCAATGGACCAGTGAGCGTGTTTCTGTGTATCTCAGATGCCCGCGTCCTTCGAAGGCTGAACCTGGTGAGACTCGGTGGCAGGTGGCTTTGTTATTTTGTGTCCTTGACCCTGCGCGTCTTTTCAAGACCTGCCTGGCTTGTCCCACGCAGTGGGGAGAAGGCAGGGCTGGCTTCTCCGGAGGCTCTGGGTGGGGAGGGGGTCCATCCCGGGCCCCCTTCCAGCTCCGGATGGTGGCAACCTCCCTCCAGTCTCTGCCTCTGTCTCCATGGGGCCTCTCCTCCTTGTGTCTTGTCTTTTGTCTCTTAAAACAACACTTACTTGTCATTGTTGCTGGCCCACCCGGGTCACCCAGGACAATAGCATCTCAATATCCTTAATTACATCTGCAAAGACCCCCTTTCGAAATCAAGTTACATTCAGGGGTTCCGAGGATTTGGATGGAGACACCTTTGTGGGGCCACCATTCAGGCTACCACCCCATTATGCTTTCTTCCTGGAGAAGACCTGCCCTGCCCTGGAGAAGAGGCGCTGTCTGCAGGAGACCCACCCTCTCCCAGGGACCAGGATGGCCAATGTCACACAAAGGGCCCTGAGCCCAGCGCAGGGAGGCGGCGATGGCCCATGCTGGGATCTGGCACCAGGCGGGTCCAGGGCCGTCTGCAGTGCCACCTGGAGTGGGGCCCGGGGGCCACCCAGAGACACGTGGAGTACCTTGAAAGTAAAATGCCCTTCGGCTGGCGAACAGGCTGGACTTGGAGAAGAGCTCATCATGTGTGGCTGGGCAGAGCATCCACCAGCCAACGGTGACGGCGGGGCTGGGGGCTAAGGCGCCATCTCAGAGTCATTGTGCTGGGCAGACAGGCGTGGCAAGAGGGAACACCAGCTCCGCCCAGTGGGGTGCGCCAGGAATGCCCCTCAAGCCCCGGCGTCGTGCTGGAGGCCACCGGCGAGCCCGGGAGCACTGGCTGGATCTTATTTTTTTCATCTCTTTGAATCTGTTTTTGGCTCCGTGATATCCCCTGGTAATGGTTTCCATCACCAGTTCCCTCCCTCACCACGCGCGTCCAGATTTGACCTCATCTGCTGAGTGTGTCATCCCAAGAACCACATTTTTTTCATGTTATATCAGCTCAGGCTCCCTTACGGGATCACGGACGGGGTGACTTAAACAGCAGGGACTCATTTCTCACGGTCTGGAGGTGGAGAAGTCCGAGGTCACGGGGCTGGCTGGGTGGGTCCCCTCAGGGGCCCCATCCCTGGCCTGCGGGCGGCAGGCTCCTCACTGTGGGGAGCCCTCTACTGTCCCCTCTGATCAGGCTGAGTTGCAGCACGAAGGCCTCACCCTCCTGACCGCCCCTAAACCAACCCACCACCCAAAGGCCGCACCCCCCAAAAGCCATCCCTCGGACGCTAGGGCTCCAACGTGGGGATTTGCCTGGAGGGGGGGACATGCAGCTCAGTCCCTAGCGCGTGTGCGAGATTTTAAATCATTTTCGTCATGCCCGTGTCTGTTCCTCATCGGCCTGACTTTATGAACGTTCCTTGTCAAAACGTAACGTTATTTTACAGGCATACTCGTGGTGTCCAAATTCGGGGCTCGTAAAGCACGTCGTGGTTCACCGTATTGGCTTCTTGGGTTAATGTCAGTGTTTGCGTCGGGATGTGTGCTGTAGGCTCATTCTGAGTGGGACGTGCTGGTTTTGCTTCCTCCCTTCCTCCGGCTTGGGCCGGCGGCCAGGTGCTGGCCAGGTACGTGCCTCCCTGTCTCGGGGGAGCTCCTGTCCCATTGGGCCAGGTTGCGCCGCCTGCCCACCCCTGAGCCAGTCAGCGCCGGAGGAATGCCGTGTGCTGACGGCCCGAAGCCCCGGGCCTGGGCTGCACCTTGGTGCCTGGGGCGAGGAGGCTCCTGCACAAGCAGCACCGGGAGGCGGGGCACCGGGGGTAGAACTGAGGTGTCTACGACTTTCCCGGTCAAAGCCTTCTTGTCCCCAGGAATGCAAGTTACTTGTGTCTTGTAAACCCAATGGGCTCCGGTTTCGCAAATTTGTTTCCGCATCCCTTTGACTTGTTGCTTTGTTAAGTTACATCTTTGGTGTGTCGTTGACTCGTCCACACCCTATGTCCCCAGTCCATTCTTTAGAAAATACATATGTTTATCGATTGAGAGAGAGAGGGAGGGAGAGAGAAACATCAATTTTTTGTTCCGCTTATTGACAGTCATTGGTTGAGTCCGGCATGGGCCCTGACCGGGGATCAGCCCCACAACCTTGGCTGATGGGGACAACACTTAACAGGCTGAACTCCCCGGCCAGGGCCACAGTCCATCCTTTTTTTTTTAAATTTTATTGTTGTTGTATTACATCCATCCCCTTTTTGCTCCCCTCTGTCCCCCTCCCCACCCACCCATTCCCCCCAAAGTCAATCCCACCTGTTGTCCATGTCCATGGTTCCTTTATACTAGGTTCTTGTCTAAGCTGCTCCCCTTCTTTGCCTCTGCCTCCCCCCTTCCCCCAGCCCCGTTCCCCCTGACCACTGAAGGCCTATTCACTGTATTCATATACTTGGTTCTGTTTTGCTTGTTGTTAGTTTTGCTCATTATTGTCCCGTAATGGGTGAGATCATATGATATTTGTCCTTCACTGACTGGCTTATTTCCCTAAGCATAATACTCTCCAGTTCCATCCATGTTGTTGCAAAGGGTACAAGTTCCTTCTTTCTTTCTGCTCTATAGAATTCCATTGTGTAAATGTACCAAAGTTTTTTGATCCAATCATCCACG